>CM028365.1:6695621-7288121 GCA_016624345.1 Platycodon grandiflorus
TGCTTGGCTCACCTTGATTAGTTACTTGTACCATTTAAATTGAAGCCTAATTAATATACACTATTTCTGTCTAGTTATTGAAAAATGCAAAAGTATGCATAAGTAAGTAGTTCGAGGGGGGGTTTTGTTTGTATGTGCTGCGCTCCTGTTAGTTACAGTATCTCTTTCTCTTTTTTTTTTTTTAGTAATCATGATGAAACTCTTCCCCACAATATGATCGATCACCTTTGATGAATAATCTTTTGGGACCAAACCAAGTTGGAAGAACGTAACAAGTAAAACATTAAGTAATCAAAAGTATACAAGGGGGGTTAAATTGCTTTGGTATGACCAATTCCTTCACCTTTTTTACTGTAAGAAAACTATTATTAATTTTATCAATTTATATAAGTTATTAATTTTGTTTAGACTAACTTTTGTCAACAATGGTAGAAAACTAATGTGTAAGACAAATAGTGAGCTTTTCATAATAATTTTTTGGGTACCTTCAAAGTACATTCGTATTGGTCAAAAAAACAAGTTACATCCGTATAATATACATTTATCACCATTCTAACGAGACAACAAAATGTCACACAAAAAGATATACACGGGCTAGTTGGTTTTTACAATCCCTTTTATTTAACATGCAACTCCCAACTGTTTGACTCTTATAAATATAAAATCCAAATATAAATCATTTTGCAAAGCATCACTTTCATGCCAACGGCAAATGCCTAATACTCAAAACTCATTTATGCTTTACGTGCAAGTCTAGATCCCGGCTAACAAGTGCTCTGGGATACATGTTTGAAAGAGAATACCCATTAATTCTAGCTCGTCAATAAATTGAGAACCATCAGTATCACCCAAGCATGAATACGCAATTTCATATCTATATTCTTTTCATAAATGGTTTTATTACAAGTGACACAGGGTACATGCTAACGTTTCCGTACAAGTTTTTAACCAGTTAAGAGAGAGAGAGCCTGTACCAAGAACCACTCAGACCCTCGCATGACCTGGGCTGGGTTGATCTTCAATAACTTTGGATTCAACATCTCAGAAGAAGTAGATTCAAATGCACTTGGTTTCAAGGAAATAAATAAGATTGCATTGGTTAGATTTTTTGGGATTTGCCCAGATTTGATCCCATAACCAATGGTCACCATTGGAGACAACCATAACACTGCACCAGCACTGGCCTATCCATGTCAGAATCTGTAAGGCCACCCCACATGCCTCTTATCTGACAAACATAAAAAAAGAATGTACCAACAGCAAAAAGATTAAATCTTCGAGTACTGGCGGTATGTATATGGGTGTATCTTCAAGCAATACAAAAGAACTCACGAGGTCTAATTCTAACACAAATGCAAGATCTGTAGCCCAACCGACAGTATATGGGTGTAACTTCAAGCAATACAAAAGAACTCACGAGGTCTAATTCTAACACAAATGCAAGTTATGTAGCCCAACCGACAGTATTTCATATTTCAACAATATACACTCGAGATTAGAAACCTCAAACACATAACTAGCACTCAAGATTTCCTCCCTACAGAGAGGATAACTTAATTGGAGGGCAATAACAGTAGCAGCTTTCTTTTTCTTGCTTTATTCAATGAAAAAGGAAGTTTACTTGCCCATATAAATCTTACTTTTCTCTGGACTGGATGTGTGCTTTTGCAGGAACCTCAGTTCTCTATTCAAGAAACTGACATTTACCTTCCAAGTTCAATATCCTAATACACAGCTTTCAAACAAAGAAAGAGTTCTTGTTCTCCAAAATGATGAAAGTAAATCTCGAGAATGATTACTTATAACATAGAGTTCAAAAAAAATTCCTCAAATTCGTCTTTTTAAAAAGTACTATTTGAAACCCGGATCAAGTCACATTCATCCACTGAATCCATGTTTAGATCATACAACTCTGAAAGGAAAGTAATCCTTAGGTTCCAATCCTCAGCAAACTCTTAAGATAAGAAAGTGTTATATTTGGTGAGCTATTAAGATATGTCAGGTACATGGTATAAGGAATCTAAATATGATTTTGAGTTTTCTGTGAGTCCTATCTAGTGTGAAAATAGACATACTTAACCAAGAAAGAAAGACGTACCTCTGCCCTTTATTAGATCAAAGTGCCCCTGAGATGCTCACATATTATTTCACAGGTCTTCATCTCATCAACACTAGTTTGGACTATTTTCTGGATGGTGATCCATCCTCTTTCAGTTCCTTCTCGAGTTCATCGAATTCCCAGCCACCAACTTCCTCTGTTGACTGGTCTTCAGTGTCGTTCTCGACTTCTGAGTCCATCTTTAATAGATCTTCATCGGGATTTGATGACTTTTCTCCCTTGGCCTCAGGAGGCTGGGATAATTTGCCTTGTTCAGTTTTCAGTGTCTCTGTAGTATGTTTCACTGTTGAAGACTGAATGTTTTTGGAACTCTCTTCTAATCGAACCTCTGGTGTGTCCTTGGGAGTCTCAATAATTTTGGACCTCTCTTCTGATGGTACATCCGGTATGCGCTTTGGAGTCTCAATGTTATTGGACCTATCTTCTGATGGTACCTCTGGTATGTGCTTTGGAGTGTCAATCTTCTTGGAACTCTCATCTGATGGTACCTCTAGTGCGTGCTTTGGAGTTTCAAGCTCTAAATTTCTTCCCTCGTTGGACTCCAATTTGTCAGCCGAGTCTTGTTTGATAGACGGTCCTTTTTGAGGCCTTCCATTGGACAGGGGCTCTGCTCCCACGGTCGCAGTCTCAATAACCAACAATGGTCTCTCTATGGATTCAAATTCATCCTTGATCTTTTCAATATCGTCACATAACTCTTTGATCCTTTCAGCACCTTTCCTGCTCATGGGCATACTATATTTCCCAATTAATTAATAGGCAACGAAGATATTAGATAGCATTATGGCCATAAATCAAGAACTAAGAAAAGGAAACCGTAAAAGTAATTACAGGACATGTTCAACACACCTAGAAATCTCCTCAATTTTATTGTAGAATTGCCTTCCGATGGTCTCAACTACTTTAAACATAGTTATGAGCTGCAGGGGGAGGGAATATTGTGAGTAAAAATATTGTTGATCGTTAAGTCAACCAAAAGTGATATAGTGCATTTTGCACCTCTTCCTAGAAGAGATGAGGAATAGAACTATATTTGAAGGCCCCCGATGCACGAGGTTCACACCATTCCGGTCTAGAAAGGGTTATTAGTGTATGATGCCTTTACCCACACAAGAAATATGATATTTCCAATATAAGAACCAGTGACTCCTAGGTCACCGTGGACCAACCTAAATGTTGTGCCAATGATCATTCTTAGAAGGAAATAAAGATAAAATACTAAAATATAAGACGATCCAACAACAAAAATTCACATTTACAGGTCATACCTATGAGAGTATCAAGCTTGAGAAAATCTGACTCATGTGGAAGGCAAGCTTAGTGTAAACTCAAAGCCTTCCCATCAAGACGCTATATGTAACTACAACTGTAAGCGTATAAAGACCAAGGATAAACTGCCATACCTTGGTTTCTGTATCCACATATTCATGCTCAAGATTTTTCCTTGTGATAATTTCGTGCAATTTTTCACCATCCATAATGGCAGCTCTCTCAGATCTGGTAAGGGGCATAATCCATAAGTGTGGTTCAAATTTGAGATAAACAACTAAAAGCAACCAAGCATCATATACCTTTTCAAGTTGTCCACAAGTTTCTTGATGTTGGTGATCAAAGGCTCAGACTCAGCCTAAATGTCAAAAAGTTTCCATCAAGACATTTAGCGGAACGACTATGAATGTATAAAGACCAAGGATAAACCATCATACCTTGGTTTCTGTATCCACATTTTCATGCTCAACCTTTCTCCTTGGGAAAAGGTCTTGCAGTTTTTGACCATCCATAATGGCAACTCTCTCGGATCTGGTAAAGGCCAGAAACTGTGAGAGTGGTTCATATTTGAGATAAGCAACTCAAAGCAACCAAGTACCATATACCGTTTCAAGTCCTCCACGAGCTTCTTGATGTTGGTGATCAAAGGTTCAGATTCAGCCTAAGAAGATGTTCAGCCAATAAGAAAGACAAAGAATAAACGACACCATAAGAAACAGGTTGTCAATGAAAGTTCTAAATGCAAGCATTGATCCAAAGTGCATAAATACCTTGTAGGCAGATAAAAGAAGAAGTGCCAAATTCACAAATTGTTCTTCATGTCTCTCCAACTCATCACTAGAACATGCAAAGTTTTAATCATCATATACTTAGCAATGGACACAAAAGGCAAGAGTGCATGAGAAAGGGTAATAGAAAATGGCAGATATAGTCCTCATGTTACCCCCTAGAGAGAATTAATTACTCGCTAATATAACGAGTAAGACAAGATTGTAGGAAAATGAGCAGCTCCAACTGTATAAAAGTACATACTTGACCTGCTTCTCAGTTTGCACTGTGTATGACGACTGGAAAACCCAGGCAGCTTCCATAAAATTAATTAGTGCATTACAAGCATCTGCTTCAGCTCTATACGACGCAATGCATTTTGACAGTTCGTCCTCCTATTTTTTGGAAATGTAATAGAAAAAGTTCAGGAGCAAGAGATGATAAGTTTTTCCATCAAGTTTGGTAGCTACAATATTCTATTAGGTTGATAAAATTTAACTTGTATAAGGCCTAAGTCAGACAAAAACCACACCTTTGCTTTGAAATGTTGAAGAATTTGATTATTAGCATCATCAAATTGTTCTCTTTCTTCCCTGGCATTTAAAAGACGAGCATTTGTAGCAGCCAATGAGGTGTTGACCTAAAAAGCCATTTTAATTAGACAGACATATTTTCTCACTAAGGCGAGGAATAACCAGGTTAAAAATGGTTATGGCAAAAAAAGAGTAAATAGAGAGGGTGAAAAGAAAATATAAAAGACGACTTATTCAATAAAACCAGTTTTGCAATTACATTATCAGGTATTAGGATTAAAAGCTTATGCTCAATAAGCACCGTAATTAAGAGCAATCGAATTAACTCCACAAGCTAATGACAGACTTTCTAACAAACAGTAGGAGGTTAATAATGAAGAAATAAAGGACACATTAGCCAAGATTTAAGCTTAGATAACTATCTGGACCAAATTCCATCCGACAGAAAAGAAGTCAAGAAAGTAGAAACTCTAAACAAGTGAGAGAAGTTATCAGCATATTCTCCAAATTGATTCATGCCATAAATTTGCCACGTGATAAGATTCTCTCCCCCCTTCCCCTTCCAATGGCAGGCAATAAATAATGAAAGGAGCAAGTAAAGCACTGTCTGGGACTCTCAACTCCCAAAATGACAGCAACTATAACATTCTCATACTAATATCTGTCTATGTGGCAGATGAAAGTATGGCAAAAACAGGGGTACATGAATCTGGGTACAAATACTGCAGCAAACGTGATTTATATTTATCTTATACCTAAATCTCAGCACATGAAGGTGTGACCTTATTGTAACCATCACCGGGTAAATGATGTAATAAGAATTTATCTTTACCTCACATCAATAGATTACTAGTCGCCATTTGTAGGAAATTAATTCGTTTTGTACCTCTTTAAGAAAATCCCATCTGAAATATTCCAATAATAGGTTGATGACACGTATAAGTCCATCTGAATACCCGTATCTCATAGAAGACCAGCATGTCGGTACAGTAAAACCGAAAGTGTCAACCTTCATTGTGCACATGGCCCCCATAGTAATTATGCATCTGGAAGCTAGATGGTAGGTTGTAAATACTACTCCCTAATGTCCCAAAGAAAATAATCCTATTTTCGACTATTTTGTCAACTTGATTAAACGCTGACCAAAGATTTATAAAAATTTACTTGTCGTTAGGGAATTCTAAAAGATGCTATTGATAGTACTTTACTGTTGCTTCAGTGACTGAAATTTTATTACCTAAAACATAATAAATGTATGTTAAATAGTGATTTGAATCATTTGATATGGTCATAAGTTGACTTTCCAATATAGAAAGTGAACTACTTTGTTAAGACTGAGGGGGTAATAAAAATAAGATGAACCACAAAAGTGATTGGCAAGAGATATTTAGGAGGAAGGACAAGGATGGGGAAAGGGTTACCTTTTTCAACTGTGCTTCGAGTTCATCTCTTTGCTTTTCAAGCACAACAATTTCAGATGCCAGTTCCTGGAAAAGGCCGTCACACTTCAGTCATTTGTAGTACCTCATCAATATGGTGGATAATAAGGCAGGCAACAAAACATATCCTAGGAATCAGAAGCATGAATATATTATTGAAACAGAAAAAAGGATAACTATAGAGTAAGAATAGTTACATTTCTAGGAATAACTTTAATAAGAATACCAAAATGAGCAGAAACCATATCATTGTGCACAAGTATGTTATACTGAATGTATGTATACTTCACGAGACAACAGTAGTCTACAGAATACGAGAATCATGACGAATAGCATAGTTCCTTTAAAAGTAGAAACAGACCAATAAATCATTTATCAAGTTAAAACTTAAAAAAAAAAAAAACATGAATCAAGGGAGACATGATAACAAAGAGGAAATGTTAGACACACCACCATTGTGTTATATGTGAAGCACCTGCTGCAAATGAAAAAAGCTTGTGACACTACAATGATGCAAAGATCAAACACTAGGTAAAAACACAAACGATATATGAGGTTCCTGAAAAAAAGCAATGAGGTATCTAAATTCATTCTGTCTAAGTTACCTTTTCAAGTTGGCTAACTTCAGTGGTTCTGCTTACACGAAAGTGAAGGGCTTCTTCTTTCTGAGATCTGCTACCATATTGGACAAAAGGCATAAGACAGTACACATGATAGTTGTGCTATGAAGATGATTTTAAGCAAAGTGATTCTAGACCAGCAAATTATGAAACGATGAAAGATGCAAGGAAACCCCAACATAAGCCATTTCAATATTCAACCAACCAAACAAAAATAAAAACAGATTGAAGAAGGACCTCAATTTTATCCACGACTCAAGTTCACTCAGCGAGGAAACCAAATTTCTTTAACACAAGCCAACCAGTACAATCACTGCTGCTTTTATAAGAACCAGTTTAATTTTTTTCCAAATATCATGGTTCATCTTCACTCTTTCTCACCACAATATCCAATCGAAAAAGGGAAACTAAATAAAGAGCACAACTCATGTACAGATGGGATATAGAGAAAGTCTCATTGTGTTTACAAGTCAGAATGTTCCTCAAAATCGATCAATAATAAAGAGGAAATGATTCTCAGAACTTCTAGTAAAAACCTAATTACGTCAAAAGTAGGGCAAACGTTACTAGGAGAAATATCACAGCCAATCTGGCCTCTTGAGTGTGATGTCTTAACATATAAAGAAAGCACGAAACAGAGCTTTCACCCATAATACCACACATACGCATAGACAAAAGAAATAGGGAACTAGGAATAACAATCACCTGTGGTCCATAATGCGCTTTTCGGTTTTTGATACTGAGCTAACAAGAGATTCAGAAAGAATTCTCAATTTATCAACCTGCATATTTATAGGATGAATAAATTGAAGACGGTCAAAAAAATAGGGATAGAAGTAACAAAATGGTGAAGTCAAACTTGATTGCACCTAATTGGGAAAACGTGCTTTTAATAGTCGCGGGGGGGGGGGAGATGCCACTATGCTTTTGTTGACAAATAAGAGAAAAGAAACAGCTTCTTATAACTTGTTTTCCAATTTTTTTTCCCCTGTGGATATCTACTTTTTCCTAACGCTCAAAGAGCTAACGAACAACCACAATGTCATTGTGCACCGCTGCCAAAAGTTGAGATTACCCGAGACGTGATGGAGTCACTGACATTGCAATTACTACAGATCCCAAGACGGAGCATTTTATCACAACGGGATGCATAATAATAACAAATAAGGAAGGGGTCAACATGAAGCCCCATCACACTTTTTTATGATTACCCAAATTGCCCCTGTAACTAGATAATAATTACCAAGATTCAAAATACAACTCATCTACTAGTTTTAATAATTAACTAACCTCATTTCTCCACTACCCTCGAAAAATAACTATCCCACTTCCACCACCCTTATATATCTTTTCTCAAAATACACAATATTTTAAGTAAAAAGAAAAGGAAATGAAAAGAATGCAAAGTACACACATTGCCTGTGTCATATTTCACTTGTTGAATATAGTTTATGCCCTTAGAGAACAAACCAAAAAATCACTATCCTAATAAAGAATACCATACTTTTTGAGCATGAATCTCTGGAGAATCCCCATTATACAACAATTTCTTCTTTAGTAGAAGTTCCTCCAACCTGGAACAAAGTTGAATATGTGCAAGAGGTTCTTTAATAACCTGCAGCAAGGAAAAACTATTTGGCTTCAACAGTTCTTAAAATGTAAGCGGCGGGCGTTTCCTGACAACAGAATAAGATAATGAAAAAACAAGACGACAAAAAGCAACTACACGAGTTAACAAGAATGCATATGGCGTAACAATAGCAGCGTGCTCCCCCTAAAGCATAACCAAATAAAGGGCGCTTTACCTGCATGTGTAACCTGACATTGAACAATGTTCTTCTAGTGATTTGCCGAACTTGGGGCTTTTTGTGGACCTACGCATGCGCTTTACAATAAAGTTCAAGGGACTTGATCCTCGCATACTAGATGCAGGCTCAGAAAAGTTCAGACATGAAACCTTGAAATTTTATTTGATCTTTTGGATGGAAATGAGAATTAAGGGTATTAAAGTAAACAATGAAGCAAACCACCTATATTCCAAATAGATGTATCCCTAATTATATTTCTCCCATCACCAAATACATATTCGATACATACCATTGGCAGCCACTGGTGCATCTTCTCTATCATGCTCTCTCGCAGGCACAGTTGCTTCTCTCGCCCTGACAAGACTCCTCACGCCCAACAAACCACCATTATCTCTGTCTTTCCTCCATCTCTCACCAACCACCTAGAACCCTCTGCTGCTACCTCTCCTCCAATTCTTCCTCTCTCCTCCCTTCCATCCCTTCCCTTGACCAAACCAAACCCCCAAAGAATGCTTCACAACCCCCACATCAAGATCTCTGCAACTCTCTCCTACAGTAACAAACTATCATATACTGCTTTGATCCTGACAGTGAACTCCAAACCACCACAGTCTCCAACCACACCAAATCCAAGAAGGCCATCCTTTTCTTTGCGGAACCTAGTATCTTCACAAACCTGGTCATGGGAACACCTTCTGAAAATTCGTAGAAAAATCCGGTGAACGTATATGCAAAGGACTTGAGAATTGCTTGCATTCCCTTCAATGAAGCATTGGGGATGAAGGCATAAAAGGCTCATTTGAAGATCAATTATCAAGTTTGGTTATTGAACCATGCGAAACCCACATTGTAGCTGACTCAGAAAACTAACGGTGCTAACTGGCCTGAGATCTGGGCAGTCTTAGGCTCATAATATGGCAGCCACTGTGGTGCAGAAGTTGGCTGCTGAACATTTAGGTCTAGATCAAGCATGAACCAATAACAGACCAAGGAGTATAGATCCCACTAAAGAGAATCATTTAGCCAGGATAGACCAATGGTTTTCCACCAGATTTCCAATGCTGAAACACAGATTGAGATGGAATTTGCTTTGAAATTTTGGCGGTATATTGAGGCTAACTACAAAAATATGGAATTTTTTTTTTAGTAAGAATGGTCCTTTTAAAAGACAGAGAGAGCATCACAGCCATTTATGAGTGAAACACACTGAACAATCTTGGCAAAGGTTATATGATTGAACTAATGATAGTCAAGTGAGATATGCAGCATAGAACACAACGTGGACTTTATCCACTAGCAAATTCAAAACATAAAACGATAGGCAAACAGAAAGTGACGGAAATAGACATGACAAACTTGAGCACTTCAAACTTTAGGCTACATATTTAAACTAAGAAGTTCATAAGGATGTTAGATACAGGCAATTAGCTAATTTGCTTTTAGTTTGTATGAGAGATATGTTTACGAGTTCACATGACAGTAGTAGGGTCATGACAATATGATTTGGCTAATAAAGATAAATAAGGTCAACTATATCTTACCTCTGCTGTTGTGTCGGCTATCATCTCAGATGATATGTCACTGCCCTCACTTGAAGATTGCTGGTGTCTTATTCCATCCAAGTTTTGATATATGTTTGAGACTTCAGAATCTATTCTGAGGGGAAGATCAAGAAAAAGGAGAGCGGAAAGATCACAAATGGAGAACTCCTATCCTTTTTTATCACTTGCGTAAAAGTGATGCACATGCATCCTTAACATGCAATTGGATAGCATTGACAGGTCTTTTAGAAACTTGTCATCTAAAAAGAATATATAAAAGGAAAATCAGGGGAAAATATACTTTGTCCCCCAACTCTAAGATTGATAATGTTAAGGCTCTGAAATTTCAGTAAGAAGCTCTGAAATTAAAATAGGAATGCACTTAAATGACATTGAAAGAATGTTGATGCCAGAACAGCAAAAAGGCACCCGGGGTAGGGGGGAGGGAAACTGTTTTTCCTCTTTTAGGTTCATTTAAAAATAGGAACTATGGTTCAAGTAACTGCATTCACTTTAAAGAAGAAGTGCGAAGTAAAAACCTAAGAAGGAAGGCCGAAACTCATTTGAAATTTAAAGTGTTTTTAGGGACATTACGCGCTCCTATGTTACCTGGACTCGCGTACAAGGATCTAATAGGGGTGCGGATCCAAGTACTTGATCTACCAAAATTTAAGATTTTACATTAAATGTAGTGTACAACTTCCATACACATACCCATGTCATAAGGACCAGATATGGGCACTTTGCCAAAAACAAAGGATCCAGGTGACAGAGACACCACCAACTACAAAAATGATACTCATTTCCTTTATGTTCTTTACTCATTTTCTTCATACAACAAAAATAAGCATAGAAATAGAAATTGAAGGCAAGTATGCTTAAATAGACAACATATACAGAGAGGGAACAAGCAAGTGGCATTCTCTCGCTTAAGTAGGCTTCCGGCAGTTATGGACTAGACACAAGACCTACTCTCTATAATGACTGGAAAACTGGATTGTGACTCGAACATGTATTCTCACACTTGACAACCCAGTCTTGAGAAGAAAGGTCCAAGTTTGGGAGTAGCAACGTGTGTACTTGGGAGGTTCTGCATCCAGACAATTATCCCCTTAGTAGAAATAGGGTTGGGATGAACCCAAGCACAAATCTGCAATTTTGTTTAGAAAGGTGTAATACTGTGAATTTCACACCCAACACATGCAAATCACAGGAGACACATTCCATAACTACCTGATTATATCAGCATTAACCTTCAGCCCAGTAACTGCACCTTGAGCATATTGAAGCAGTTCTTCCCTTCTGGCCTGATATGAATGAGGAAGGGGTGACGAAATGATCAATCACACGTGAAATTCACTTGCAGTACCATCATGAACCTTAAACTAAAGGTGACTGAACAATTACCAATACTTCATCATCATAACTCGAGAAAGCCTTCGTGAGATCTTGTACGCTTCCTATCATTACCTCAAGGACTTCCTTTCCCCCTATGAGACACATCCTACATCCAGCAAAAAATGGCCAAAACATAAATAAAAGCAGAAGTTCAAGTACCGTTCTCCCAGGAAGAAGGGAAGAAATCCTTTGCGAGCAACTTTTCTTTATTAAGAGGTGAACATCAGACAATCGTACAACATCAATCTTAGATAGAGCCATAAAAGCACATAAGTGATTGGAAGAAAATAATGAAGTCAGAAGAATCACCCAAGTAACTCCCGAAGTAAAGTAACTTCTTCCTCATTTGGCTCTTCAAGAATCTGATTCAGAGAAAAGAGTTAACCTGCGGTTAACGTCCATGAATCAGCAAATACAAAAGCCAACTGCATATGAACTGAGAAAACTTAATGAATCAAAGGTAAAGATACGAACGGACTTCAAATAAAATCACCCCTGCAATATGATAAGCAAATTCATGACAAAATTTATATTTTATAAGAAAAGGTTGAGTCCAATTTCAGACATGTTCTATTATATGGTGAAATAAGCACTAGAAAAACATCTAACCGTGTGTTCTTTACCCAAGTATACAAGAGCATATCAAAACAAATCTCTTCAATGTATTAAAAATCTTGTGACTCCAAGCACTGCAGATATTTTATGTAGTTCAGCTTTAAGGGATTGATTCCATTATTTGTTGTAAAGAATTGATTAGGAGAGAGAGGTAGGATGTAAAGTTAGTCATAGAATAAATCAGATCAAGTGAAGCAGAGAAGTACATCTTCAGTTTAATATGATAACATATACCTAAAAATTAAAAGGAAAAAACTAAAGGATAGTCGTTAGACTTGCTTTACTTCATTGTATGAAATGTACTGCAACTACGAAACAGCATGCTAATCAACGAATATAGGAGCCAAGATGGATGTGTAATAAAATTAGAAAAGATAACATTTGAAATGGACACATTCTTGAGAGAGTAAAAGTAGCCCCAACCGGAGATAAAATGAGAAGAAAACGCTTGAGATGGTTTGGACTTTGGACACATACAACATAAACCTGTAAGTTGACCACTTGGGAAGAGTGAGAATATCAATATAAGGAAAGACCAAAACTAACAAGGGATGGAGATTAAAAGGAAAAAACTAATTGGGATAATTTTAATGTGTTAGAATCAAGTTCTGGGCTAAAAGCTATAGCTATTAGCGGATGCGCAACTTTATTTCCTTGTACTTTAGCCTAACATCGCCATGGTTAGACTTAAGATTCGATCCCTTGGTCTGGTCTACTTGACACAACCCGCTGGCCTACACCCCAAGGAAGTAAAGAGGCCCAACAATCTCCCCCCAGCACTTGCCAGGAATCGAACCCAAGACTTGCTCTCATGCCAATTGTTAGGATCAAGCACTTAATCCTATTAATATGGTGTAACCTTGTGGTACGTCCTTCCTGATGCCACTCATCCATATCAATGGCCAATATCCTATTACTAACACTCCTTTTATTTTATTTTATTTTTATTTTATTAACTGCCAACAACTTGCACCACAAAAGCATAGTTGGCTTCATAAGATGTCCTGCAGAAATTTAATTTTGTTAGTAAGAAAATAAAGAAACATTAAACCAACCACTCTTATCAATGGCACGGACAAAACTTAGTATGCATAATGTATTTTAGTTCAGATTTTAATTGACTAAAATATTTCATGGGAAACATAGATTTACATTTACATTAAATAGAGTATGCAAAAGATTCATTCCTTAATAGGAAAAAATCAGGTACATGATGAGTGCCTGGGGTGGATCTACCATATAACTAGTGGACCCATCGCTCCCAGCCTCTTGCTGAGATTTTGAATCAAAAGTGGAGTTATAGGGTCAATTCAGGTACTTCAATAGTGCACGGGTATAGGGCAAATGCATGCGAGTTTGAAAGAAGAAAAGTTTCCAAAGCCTCCAATGAGTGTGAAAAGCTACTCAATGAAAAGGGCATTTGACACCGTTCAATAGGGTTGTAAACGAGCCGAAGCCTTGACATTTCTATTTTGGCTCATTTAAAGTTTTAAATGAGCTTGAGCCAAGCTTAAACTTCAAGCTCAGCTCATTTCACGAGTCGAGATGAGCTCAGGCCGAGCTCGAGTCAGGTGGTGTGCCACCCGACAAAATTGTGACAGACAAGATAATAAATATATAGTGTATAGTTTTTCACCACTCGAGCTTATATAATTCGGGAGCTTAAGTCGAATCGAGCAAAAGCACAGCTCGTGCCAGCAAGCATTATTTGCAGCCCTACCTTCAGTCTTACCAAAAAATTCAGTTTACTTCCCTTCATTTTGATATAACCAATTTCTTACAATAAACTTGATCTTTTAAGATACTTTGACCTCCTTGTTGAGAAAAAAAAATGCACCGTTGATACCTTCTTATATTGAGAAAAATAGGACTTCTAACGAATTGTCCCCATTCAAATGTAGTAAGCATGCTAGTGTATGATCTTTTAAGTTCATTGATTTCTGGTACCAAAATCATGATGTGAAGGAAGCATCTTTCCTTCTCTTTCAGGGTAAAACATTGTCTTACAGTTACTTAAAGCCCATTGAAAGAGAAGCCCTTCACCCAGATGTTATAGATTTTGGGAGAGGAAACGAGGACTAAGCCCTATGCATTAAAGGTATTTTTGTTACCCTTTGGTGCATTTGGACAGAAATGTATGCAATGATTTTTAATAACCGTACTCTTACTTTTAATCTTCTTTCGGATTGGATGGTTTTCCTTGCTTCATTGTGGACCAACGCTTCAGGGTTCTTCAGCTGCCTGACTTTATCGGATATTGTATGTGATTAGTGGGCAACATTTGTCCAAGTTTGTTTTGTTTCAGAATGGCTTTTTCTTATTGGGTTTTGGATGGTTATGTTAGGTTTGGTCTTGCTTGGCTAGGATTTCCTGTCCGTTTCTTTGTACTTTTTATCTTTTTTCAGAATGGTTTTTTCTTATTGAGTTTTGGTTGGTTATGTTAGGTTTGGTCTTGCTTCTTATTTTCAATGCTTGGCTAGGATTTCCTGTCCATTTCTTTGTACTTTTATCTTTTTCATTGATAAAAAGTTTTTCACTGTCATAAATGTGAGCATTAGTCACCAGTTCAAATTAAGGAAGATCAAGGAGTGTACAGGACCCACAGAAATGTGTTTTACTTACCACAGACATTATCATGCCTTCAAGAGCTTGACTATAAAGGAAAACATCACGAAAATTCATTGGTTCTCCACCGAGATCAGGGTCATAATACAGAACCTGCCCATGAGAAATAAAAGAAATATATATATAAGCTACTCGGCTGAAGGAGTGGAGTACAAAAAATATTTTGGCAAGCAACAAACAAACTTGTTCGGAATGTACATGACTACAACAACAGCCCCTATCAGGATCTTCAGTAAGCATAATAACAAAAGTAGGTTATTTCTGTTAAAAGAAAGCACTAAACAGCTGCTTAGAAACACAAACAATGGGATAAGAAAAAACATGATGTGATGTTAGTTAATCACTGTTTCAGAAGCAATTGAGGGTAAAAGCACGTGACAGACACAAGGAAATGAGAAGTGACTGCGGATGGAACATTAGTGGATTCATGCTATGGCAATGCTGACCATCTTAAGTATCGGAACCATGAAAAGTTGACGCTGGATGCAGCTAATCAGGGCTCTCCTTGGTTTCAGATCTTCTTCTTATGGTTTCTAATTTTCACCTGCATTTCATTAATTTAGCATTTTATGAAATGCAGAAAATACTGAAAAGTGCAACCAAGTAACCTTCATATACAGGCTGTGAGTATAAAATGTGGTGTTTGTTGCCGCTGGAAAAAATAAAATCCAGCAGGATTAGTTCAGGAAAACTGAAACCAGGAGAAATGTCCATTTCAATTTCATTAGTCTCTAGCACATCATCAATGCTTGAAAACACAACTTGGCACTGGTGGCTTTCTAACTGCTTGACATGATGCAACCAATTCCTCTACAGAAAAGATCATCCACCATATATGTCACAACCAGACAAGTCAAGTCATGCAGCTTTAATGGGGGTGTCTTAAGGACAAGGCAGGAAGTTACGAGAAAGCTATATTAGCGAAGGTGAAAATTCAACATTCCATACTCTTGTATCAAGAACACTATGGACATAGTTCAGATACAGATTATATGGTCGTATTATTTCAACTGGAAGTGTTTATATAATTTTAAGAAATTCCATCTACAGATAAAAGAAGGTTCCCTCTGCTATTTTTTTATTATTCTTCTTACTTTTAGGGTTTTTAGTTCCCCATGTTTTTGATCTTGAGTTTTCAACTCTGTGCGAATTTCGACCCTTCTTGGGCAGAACAAAAAAGTCATGTGGCAATTCTTTATTCCTACCTTTTTTATCTTGTTGAAAATTTCCGCACCACTTGGGTTTAGCTTCTGTTCTTTTTCTTGTTTTCTCCCAAGTCATGCTGCAAGAACCTTCACTTCTACAACAATATTATGTTATGCTATTTCTTTTCTAATGGTTAAACTAGTGGGCCATTCACCTTTAAGAACTTGGAAGCTTTAACTGAATAACTCTACCAATGATATTAACTAGGCTAAGCCCCATTCTCTACATTAAACCTTGAAGATTCTAATCATCTACTATCTCCTAACTGGAGAAGAACAATTTCCTAAAATTTCTCAACCTCCAGAGACAGAGGGAAGTTTAATGAGGGCATGTAATTTGGAATGTGAGAAAGCAATTCTACTATTAGGGATCATAGGAAATAATGAAAAATAACTGAAAGAAAACAGAAATATGTACAATGTAATTTTTAGAAACAATTTACAGTCGGTGTAATGTAAAATGCCTAAAAACCTTCCACTTTCTAAGGCATTGATGAACAGATAAAATTCGACTGAAGTTGGTGATAAACATTCAATGATAAAAACGAGGTGTCCCTAAGTTCTTAATGCAAAAGGTATAGCTTATGAAAGTCAGAGCTACCTGCAGTTGCTACTTACCACAATAGGCTTTTTAGGAGAATCATTCAAATTACGGGAGCTTGGGGACTGCTCGGAACTTTTCCCATTTATCTCAAGCGAACCACCAGAGAGTCTTTCAATTTCTTTTAGTGCAACTAACCACCTTCTTAGCAGCTGAACTCTTTCGATCCCTCTGCAAGAAACAGAAACTTCTTCCAACCTTTTAACAGTAAGCTTAAAACTTTGGAAGTTCCGATATGCCTGCAAATTCATGTAAACTTTTAAGAAAATAAGAAAATCATGGAAAGATCAGTGAACAATGATACTATCTCTGTTAAGAATCATAAGAGAATTAATAACTCCAAGGATAGATTTGATATGCAAAACAAAGTATGCCTTTAAAATTACTTTACCTACTTGGCAATAAGCTGATAAAGATATCAGCAGAACTTTTTTAAACTTTTAAATGTTAATGAATTTATTTAAGGAAATCATCTATGTCTTCCAGAGTTCTATACGTTCCCTGTTATTAAATACAGAGATAACATATTGTTCTTTGTAAGGGAGATACAGTTTAGAGGAATTGCAACTAGAAGTACTGGCGAAACCCTGCTGAAAATAACCATGGGGGCTTGAGTAATACCAAGGACTTTTGGCTTTCATGGAATGCAACACCATTAAAATTCAGCTAGTATATCAATGCATGTGTGCATATGCATGTGCACACCCAAGGGACTTCCAATAACTTTTCGTTAACTCGCTGCACTTCATCATATTTGTCTAATGATAGAAGAATATAGAAACTTTCTCTCAAATCCAAAGCTCAATTACACCAGACAGAATGGACTACGACATCAGGTCCATCCTACAGTTTGAGATCAAGATCTAAGCCTCCAATGCGTCTAAGAAGAGCATTCCACAAGCAAATGTTCTTGAATTTTGATACGGGTCTGATGTACCATGTAATATGGAACTTTGTGCAGTAATACATGGTTCAGCCACAGATAACCTTGTACACTTGAGCCTGAATTCAGAATAAAAGCAGGGTGGATAAAAAGGAGAACCCTGGGCGCAATGCACCCCCAGCTCCCCAACCAGAGTTTCTAAAATTACTATTCTTTTCTAAGAATTTATGATTTGGCCCTACAAAAATTTCTAACAGTGCAGTCACTGTTTTATGTTACATATTACTCTGTTCCCCAAGAATAAGGTGCGGCAGCCCAAACCAACGTAGCTTTAGAGAACAAGAGCTCCATCACATGAGCATCCTCGTTCCTTAATATGTTTCTTCTCCAAAAACAAAAGGAGGGGGAAGGGTTTCACAGTCGGACTATGCTCTGTCTAATTTAGCATCTCCAAGCCAAAAGCGAATGAAGCAGCTAGACTTCATTATTTTGTAGCTTTTTATGCTCTAGAAGATGGAAGTTATACCTCAAAATCTCACTGTTCGCAGCAAGAATGAAACAGCTGAATGTCTGGTTCCACCATTAAGAACTCTGGATAATACAAAAACATGCAATTGGTATAATTGGCCTTCTATTATGTAGTTATAGAACAAAGTAAAGTGCTAGAAAGTGCCCTGGAAACGTGCTAAGAGTACCTCTTCTAATTCTTCGCATTGGGAGCACTCACAAGTGCCTCTGAAATGCCAATAAATTAGTGAGTGCTTCCAATGCAAAGCATTTCTAAAGGTAGATTTTTGACAAGTGCCACATGGGCACTCATTATCAAGACCCTAGAAGATGTTATAGTTCAACGTTAGCACTCTAAACAGATACTATAGCTACCTGGCAAGTTTCACCCTCTAAAGTTTCAGATTGAAAAACCCATGACCTCCTCTTTCTCACATGAAATATTACCAGTATTCTGCACCTCAACCCAGCCCAACTTAACTCGTTGAAGCTTTCTCTCAAGTACTTGGGGTCATGAAGCACTAGTTACCATTTTGCCTTTGCCTACATTCTGCATGTTCTCTATTGGAACAACATACTATCATGTCTTTCCAACTTTCACCAGAAAAGAAGGAGCCAGTGCACGAGGCTCCCACACTGCATGTTCTGTGAAAGCCCTAATGTTTGCAGGTTACCCCAGCAAGTAGAGAACATGTGGAGTCTGTTTTATGCACGCTGGAGCCTGGGAAGGGTTTAATTTCTTTTCTTACTCTCTCCATTGAAGATACGTTTGGCCTTTCGAAACAATAAGTTCATTCTTGTTCGCTGTCAATAATGAGCACTGATCTACTCCCTCCATCCCAAAAAATGAGTCGCAATTTAACCATTTTTTCGGTTCAATATTCAACATATTTTACTTAGTTGTAGAGAATAACAACCTTTCTAAACTACACTAAAAGTACTATTAGTCTCATGTTCTATAATTTTTGAAAAAGCAAGTAAATCCACATCAAGATTTCATGTGAAATAAATCAAGTTAGACTTTGAAAAGTCAAACTGTAACTCTTCTAATGGGACGAAGGGAGTACAATACATTTATCCGCTATATTGGTCCAGATCATACAATATAACCTCCTTTTAATTTCATTCATACTGGACCTACTTCTACCATCTAAAATATGTTTTCATTCATGATTTTAACATTCCGCACCATCCTTCCATCTTCACACCTGCATTCTGTCATGCTTGATTTTATGAACATGTAGCTTCTTAGTTTCCCATTCTGTCTTCTTTACCCCATTATTTCTAAACAATTACATATTATACAATCAATTTCACTATCATTCCCTTTCTGAAGGTCAAATGAAGTGGTGGGTGAAAGGGTTACACTCCATGAAATAAAAAGTGATTCCGAATGAATTAAAGCTTACATTAAAATAAGTGAGGGATAATTCACATAAAAGAATGCAAACTTAGATAAAAGGTTTGATCTCACACACTAATTTCTATTATTTTCCCGACTCCTAACTAACAGGCACATATTTATTTCCAGATATGTGCATACACTAAGGTGAAAGCCATTTGAGATGAATGCAAATTTAGATATAACAATCCAAAAAAGAGAGTAAAAAGAAAGGACTAGTGGCAACTGACCAATTACTACTACTTCAGAGATGCAGACCTTAATTAGGACACTATAGGCATTGTAAATACTACTCACTACACTATAGGTTTTGTAAATACTACTCACTCACTCTGTTACATGAAAAGAGTCCTAGTTTGAATTTTGAAAGTTAACTTGGCATGTTTTGGGATGAAGATCTGATATGAATGCACTCCCTCCTTTCCATTTAAAGAGTCTTTTTCAATTTTTGTATTCGGGTGTTCCATATAGTCTCATTTGAAAAACTACACATATAATGATCATTTCATTCCATGCCACGTCATTTTCGTACAAATTTCATTTCATAATAGTTCAAATAACTTAATTGTGATTGTCTGGAGTACCGAAAGAGTACAAAAAGTGTTTTTATAATGGTTAATTCCCAGGATAGTTATTTAACTCCTAAACATTTGACTTTTCAAATACTGACTTTGTACGAAATGAAAGGCATACAACAATTGACTAGTTGAGCAATGTAAGATCAGTCAACATATTAGAAATGTAATGTAGGCACGAATTTCTACATAGACACGTGTGTGTGTGTGAGAGAGAGAGAGAGAGAGAGATTTACAATGCGATCCTGCAACAGTTTGGCGCCCTCGGCAACGGCCTGGCCAGCTTGTTGAACGACGGTATCGGCGTAGTTGCGGACGGTACGAGTGATGTTGTTGCTGCCGCCAACTTCGACGGCTTTGTTCACCGCCGATCTTATCCACGACGACATCACAAATTACCGCGCACCACCACCTCCACCTTTCCCTCCTCCAACCACCGCAATTATTTTCACACACAAGACGATGATATAATATATGTATATATATATATATACTAGAAATGTGATATGGTGTCTGAATCAAAATCTAAAATCGCGTCCAGTGTGGAAATGAGGTTTACAGAAGAGAGGGAAAATGGGAGGGAGAATATGAGAATGAGAAATGGTCAAAAGCGTTTACAAATTTCGATGAACGTTTTGTTCGTTCGTTCTAGTCATGTGCCTTTTATTGCGCGTTTAATTCCTGCATCTCACAAATGACTTATATGCCCTCCATTGTAAACAAATATAGTCAATTATGATCCAAAAATGCTACAGCAATCTTACATAGTACTAATTGTTTTAATCCTGGTTCTCAACATACAAGAAGTAATATGATACAATCTTACAAACACAAGATTTCTTGTATAAGCCATTATATAGTGGATCGGTCTCACTAAATACTAGTATATTTTATCTCAAGTCTCGACCCTTTCATACTTGTCAAATAGCTATTTTGCATAATAATTGTCCGAATGCATATCACTTTCCAACCCAATTACATTACACTTTGTGTAAATCATATACAACCCAATTACATTAGACTTTTTTGTGGAGATCATATGTATATATATGAAAAAATATGGAGTCGAATAATTATTTTGTGAAATAGTTATTCAACAAGCATGGAATGGTTGAAATGAAATATATCTTAAAGTGACCAATTATATAAATGCTTAGCTAGGTACACACGTATGTTTGGAGAAAAAATTGGTTTGTGTTTGTCGAATTGTATATCACTACTCCATGTGAAAAATGATATGGAGTCCAACAATTGTTACGCGAAATAGCAATATGACGAGCATAAAGGTGCACATGTATGTTTTGAAAAGAAATAGGTTGTGGTATATCACTACTCCACATGAAAAATGATATGCAGTCGACAATTACTACGCGAAATAGCTATCTAACAAGCATGGAAGGGTTGGATGAACTATCTCTAAGTGGGACTTACTATATAAATGCTTATACATATATTCAGAAGAAAATTTGCTTATACATGTATATACGTATGTTCAGATAAGAAATCAATTTGTATTTGTTGGATTGTATATCACAGCTCAATTGGGCTGTCATGTGGACAAACGAGCACTAAGGTGTTGACCGATTGAGCACTTTGGCGTATCTAATTTATTGATTTTTTTAAGTTACAGCTTATGGAGAGTCTAATTGGCAAAACAATCTTAGACTAATGGGAGATGTACTTAGCTCAGTTCAGTTAAAATTTTCAGATCGTGCTACAATCAAGTATCTTCACTTTCTTCATACTTATGTCTAGCCCAGCCTTCGATCAGTTCAGTCAGTTTTAGACAATTCATGGAAATGCAGCATTGCTCTATTCTCGTAATGGAACACATATTTGAGAGCCCTGATGAGGGATACTTTTCACAAGTCTCATCAATCATTGGCATTGCACCCAAAGACAGAAAATCCGTAAATGAAAAACACTAACGGTTAGTAACTAACCAAGGGAGGGAAAAGGAACATAATGAATAAAACGAAAAACATGGTACAAATTTTTATTAGAAGAGAACTTTATATAATCTACTTTCGAGTTACAAGATTTGTTTTACATTCTTATGATATGCTAACTTTGGATTAACAGTGAGTCCACCACGTATCGATCTTTTGGCAAAGAAGATGGGCGATCGTCGGAAGAAAGGTGAAGTGCGGTTTAAAATTATCCGACACCTCAGACCAGACCACAGTGCATTTTGTTTTTTCAGTGGGAAGGAATTTCTACACTTCAACGTCTGGCAATGGCACCTTCCAGTAGTTCCATTGATTATAATCTTCCTGTAAAAATACGGAACATTAGAAATTTCATCCCTTAATTACTTGTGATTCCTCTCTGTTTGCTTTCTCTATATGTTCACTGATAAACTTGAGGCAGAAATTCGAGCTCAGCAGAATTACCTGCTCGACCATTGAAGTTGGCGGGAACATGTCATTGACTAAAGTGTGCAGAGAGGTGTATGACTTCCCCTTCATATCAATACGATGACTAATAGCTACCTCCCCCTGCCGGCGCAAGTGTGAATTAGGAAATCCAATTAGAGAGAGAGAGAGAGACGGATTAGTCGTGAACTGTTTGAATACCTTGGGATTAATGATAAAGATTTTTCCCTTTGGAATCCCGATTTTCCTGTAACTGAGCTCATCCGTGTCCCTGTTACCGAATCCCGCATAAAATGGATTGTAATCAGAAGGAAAGAGAGCCCTAATATCCTGCAGAAGTATTCAATGTTTAGGTAAGAGGATTTGCATATAGCTAATCTGAAAGCACACTGACATTGATCAAGGTGGTACCATTGTTACTTACCTCTAAACAGGCAATCTTGAACTCGTGAGGCGCTCTTCTTATAACTGTCATGGGAATGACAAGAACAGGGTGAAATTCAGTCATCAACCAAATTTCAAAAGCACGCTTTTCTGAAGAAGGGAAAAACACGTCTATACATGCAAGTACGCGAGGACTAATGGAAGATGCCTAGATATAAAAATATGGCCATCCTTCCATCAAAGGTCTTACTTTCTGTTTTGGGAGGTTCCATTTAAAGTGTCTCATTTGTAAAATTAAGCCAGTAAATGTTATAACTTTACAGATATACAGTTACAACATCAAGCTTATAATTAAGAAAACTATTTTAATTTATTAAAAATTAATTTATTTTCTTAAACTGTTAAATCCTCGTATGTGGACTATTTGAGCAGAACGGAGAAAACACTAAGCTAATCTTGAAGGTGAAAATTAGTGTGAAGGACATTATGCTATTGTCCTGCAAACATCGTCTTTTACCTCTCAACCTTTGAATGCAACATAAATTTCAATATAGGTTCTATTTTAATACTCCCTCCGTCCGAAGAAAATAGTCCCACTTTGACTTTTTTTGGTCGACCTAATTAAACTTTAACTAAAGACTTATAAAAATTTACTTATCTTTAAAACATTCTAAAAATTATCAATGATATAATTCACATTCTAAAAATTATCAATGATATAATTCTTAATATCGTATCAATAATCAAAGTTTTGTTACCTAAAATATAATAAATCTATGTTAAACAGTAATTTGATATTGTCTTACGTTGACTTTCCAATAAGGAAATGGGACTTAATTTGTCCGGATGGAGGGAGTATTAGTAATTTTTGTAAATACAACTACCATCAGTCAATTCCAGAAATAGGAGTGAAAATATTTACATAACTGAAATATTCAATGCATTAAACTCATTCCTCCATTTTCATCATATCTCTGTTACCATGCTTGGTTATTCTACCTAATTTGTTTTGATTGGTTCTAATTGGTTCAACACCAACAGCAAGGTTCAGGCAGATGTTTAGCACTGATAAAAATTGTCACACTTTGCAACCCAACCCAATCCAACCTATGCGTCAAGCATGTTGTGGGGCCACAAACAAACCAATCATCACATGCACAACACATCGGTCGGTTTCAAAATTAGGACATATTTGTTGGGATCCCAAGCATTTTCCTAACGAAAGCATTAAACCTTCAACATCAACATGACAAAAAGATAAGAATGACATTTTTGGGAGATTTAATACATGCGAAAGCAGGTAAAGCAGAAAAAAATGCAACATGCAGATTTCCAAGGAATAGGACCCTTGCCTTCTCGAAACAATGAAGGAAAAAGGCCATCAGGTGAAATGACAACAGGTCCATTGGGTAAAGCTTTTCCATCCTGCAAAATTTAAAGACTCACCAATTCAGCATATGCACATATTTTAGCATGACAGCATGGAACACAAGAATGTTAGTATCATTAAAGCAAGAGCGGAGACCGAATGCACCTATTCTACTAAGTAAACATGTTTTTAAACATTTAGGGAGGGGGGGAGGAATGGGGAACAAAGAAGAACTACAACCAACAGTACTTGATTTTGCTGATCTAGAAAATACCAACTTAAAGATTCTTTATTAGTTAACTACTAAAGATTGCTTGTCATTATTATAATGAACTAGTCAAGAGACTCGGGAACGCGCATGATGTTAGTACCTGCTTGAGATTGAGTAGGAAACTTCTAGTCAGATATGCTTGAACAATTGCACGAGCACTCAGAAACAGCAGTTGATACCCATTCTCCTGTCGTGAACAAGATTAAAAATCACAATACCAATTTATAGTTAAGAAATTGCAAACAGAGTCAATTGAACAAGTGCAACTAGAATTATAAGAATCATGTTCTGTGTCTTGGAGGACTACTAGATTAGTAGTACAATCACACATTGTTTGTTGTAATATCAAGTACATCTATACTTACGAACATCAAAGCCAAAAGATAAGCTCATGCAACACATACCTTAATCGCACAGAAGAGTCGGGCAACCCCAGATTGTGTCCAGTCCTTCCCAACTAAAGGCATGAACTGGCCAAGGACATCAGACCTAACAAAGAAGTTATACTGGAGTTAGTTACTAATGTGTCTTGATACTATCAAATAAAAACATCACGCTAGCTTTAAAACTAAGACTGAAAATCTAGAACTCTCTCTTCACAAGAATATTAGTTCTATGACCATTTTTTTCTGGCCTCAAGTTTAATCATGACAGAGTCCTTAAATCATATATTTCCATTGGTAGAGTCAGTATCATTAGAAACTATTGTACTAGCCTTCTATTGAAAATTCACAAATTTAAAACAGTGCAGATGACCAAATGAAAAGAAGTTTCAGTGTAGATGAACTCTATTGACCCGAGCTTATGGCATCCCATATGCGTACCTAAACTTAACCAACATAAAGTGTTCCATCTTAAAAAGAATCCATACTTTTAGTTCTTAGATTTGTGTGTGTGTGTGTGTGAGAGAGAGAGAGAGGGTATATCTTACTTTGTAATTGTCCCATCAACATCTGAAATAACAATACGTGCATTCCACTTCCACAAGTAAATATGAGCATCTACCTATTTTAGAAGATTGCGATTTAGATATGTAAGAACACAGAGCTGAATCCAATCCAATCTTCAAAATTATTGAACAAATCAACAAACAAGAAACCTTTTGCACTCCCAAGACCCTGGTGGAGAAAATGAAAGACACCATGTTTTGCCCGTCTTTCAGGTTCAGAGATGCAATTTGCTCAGTAGTGGGCACATTTGTCCTAACTAGTTGCTTGTGAGGAGATTCACCGCCAGTGCCACCGCCACCACCAGCTGTTGCAGTCGTTTCTGCAGATTGGCTCAGTGAGCCAGATTCAGAATCAACAAAAACTTCCTCACCTGATGAGTTACTACTAGTATGCTCAAGAGTCTTAACCCTTCTGAACGGGATGGGCCAGAGCCTCCATCTCCGTCCCGAAGGAGTTCTAGTGATTTCGGAGTCTTCCATGAGTTTTGGCGTCTCTTCTTTTTCCACTGCAATTGCATCACTTGACTCAACGGGTAAATCTAAACCATATGCAGCCACTCCAAGAACAATATGAGCAGCTTTATCCCATGTCAAGTACCTATCTTGAAATCTCACTACTAAGCTCTCATTTTTTATAATTGATGCTGCAGAGAGTTTGAAGTCCTCAATGGATATCCGGTGCTTGTCAAAGGTTTCAGCAGCAGCTCTCAAACCCATTCCAGCACGAAGTTCATTACCACAAAGAGATATCTCTAACCCTGTAAACATTAGATGGATGAAAAGTAAGTCAATATTTCATTTCAACCGAACAACAAGAACAACATCAAAATGGCATTTACAGTTGGGAGCACTTACTTGTCCTTGGATCACTTTTCAGATAATCACTGGAAGAAGACAATTGAAGTTCCTCAGTTATACTTATATTACATTCATCTGCAGAGGCAGGCATATTGAGGCTACTTTCGACTCCTTCAGCAGCATTTGATGCACCAACCCCTTCATCCAGTTTTTGATCACCACTACCTGAATGAACCGTAGCGCCATTCATAATATTTTGATCTGTCATCAGTGAAGTTGTCTCAGTAGCTTCTGGTTCAACCTGCAAATCAGGATAAGTCACCCCGCTGGGCGATTCAGATTTTGAAGGAGACTGCTCTTGTGAATCTTGAACTTCGACTTCTCGACAATCACCTTCCTCATTCTTGCCCAATTCGTGTAGCTCCAAACAGCTCTTAAAGATGTCTTCCCTCTTTACGTTATAAGTTGCATCTTCCATATTGCTCTGCACAGATAACTCTCTTTCCAGGGTTGCTACACTCATAGTTTCTTGAACATGACAGACATGCTCTCCATCTCCTTCACAAACTTCTACCTCGTGCTCAAATTCATTATTATCACTTTTGACGTCGCAATTATTTCTAGTAACAGCTTTTGTCGCAGACGTCTTCAAATCACTCAGATAATCAGCAGCCCACGTTGCTTCACCGGAGCTGAATTCGGCATCCTCTTCACAAAAATCAGGAGCCTCGACGGGACCCAAATGGAACTGAGGAGTGCTAAGTTGCAAATTCTCAGTATTCTCCTCCTCAGATGACGTGATGGGAGCGGTCAATACTTGACCATCAACGCTTAGCAAAACCACTTCTGAGTTCGGATCCTGTGATTCCACAAAATGATCCATGCCATCTAGATTCTCATACCGGTTCGACCCATACTCCGACAACTCAAGTGAACCTTCCAGAGAAGATTGTTCATCCTGAAATTCATAAAACCTTCTTTCACTATCAGAATCGCCATTCTCTACATGATCATCTTGAAACTGTACCTCACCAGTATGAGAAGCACTACTCTCATTCTGGTCATTGTTAGAATAGTCAACACTAATATCTTCTCTACCATCTACGCTCTTTAAATCCTTCAAATCTGCACCTGCCTCACCATCCTTACGGGAGCTAACCTCCTTGATGAAATAAGCTTCACCCGAATTATCAAGATACATATGAAAATCAGATTCAACCCCATTAACCTCTATTCTAACAATCTTTTCTGCACCTTTAAGTACACCCTGAAATTTCCCAAATCTAACATACCAAGGTGTACTTCGAAAAGACCCATCCTGCTGCTGAACCACAATAATGTCAACAGCTCCACCAAAGGGATGGAATGGGGTAGCAACAGAATATACTCTTTGCGATAGATAGCTCCCGAATTTACCCACCACATTCATCTAGTCTATACACCAAATTTCCTCAAGATTCCAAAAAATTTGCAAAACTCCGATAATATCTTGGTCCTATAACGTAATTGTTAAAAATTACAAACTTACCCACCACTATCAACCGGTCTACCTACCAACAACCACCACAAAATTTCAGAATCCACTGCAACAACCCACTGATGTTGCAGAATCTAATAAAATAATCCTGAAAGACCAAAATAAGTGATTCCACAAGACCAAAATCCCAAAAAGATAAGTTCTTTCAAATTGTTGCCGCTCTCTATTTATGAAATCTGCATGAAAAGTAAAACAAAAAATAAATACAAAATCAAGAAGGTTTGCCGACTAAGACAAACCCCAATAATATCCTACAATAATCAAACCTACCCCAAAACACCAAATAAATGGAAACAGAACCCGAAAGTAGGTTCTTTAAACCTCTTTCAAGAAATCACCGTACGCAATGTAAAACTTGAAATAAATACACAATCAAGCATGTGGTTCCCAAACTAAGACCAAAACCAAATAATATCCTAGAAACTAAGCAAACAATCCCAAAAAGAACAAATAGATTAACCAAAATCCAAAATAAGTTATCCATACCTCTCTTATTCTGCATGTAAAGTAAACCTCCAAATGAATCCACAATCAAGCATAAATTACACTAAACGACCAACTAAAAATCATTCAACTCAACTCAACTCCGCCTTTATCCCAATTACTTGGGTTGGTTACAAGAATCCCTTTTGGCCATCCTAGTAATTTTTATGAAAATTTACCATGAACCCAAATGGGAAATGATATAAACATAATGAGAAATGGAAGGAAATGAATAGAAATTTAAAGATAAACTGCGAAAGCTCTTGTTAATTACTTACAGAAAACAATTTCCACTCCTTTGATCGATCGATCAGTAAAGAACGCCTGGCTGATACTCTCTCTCTAGAGTATGTAAGAAATTGGAAGGAAAATTTCGGGTCTAACTTTCTCTCTCTAGAAAGTGGGGGCGATATGATCTGGACTTGTACTGGAGTACTTTTCTTGAAATTTCTTTTTATTAACAAGTGTTGTGTGTCAAAATTAATTGTTTCTCTGTTTGGGGGCGCTTTGAAATTTGAACTTTCTGGAGGATTGAATTGAAACCGAATGATGATGATGAATCGGATAACAAACCAG
This sequence comes from Platycodon grandiflorus, assembly GCA_016624345.1. Classification (NCBI taxonomy): domain Eukaryota; kingdom Viridiplantae; phylum Streptophyta; class Magnoliopsida; order Asterales; family Campanulaceae; genus Platycodon; species Platycodon grandiflorus. The sequence goes on from CM028365.1 coordinate 6,724,272, forward strand.
CCCAGAGTCATAAATTCCCAAATTCTTAAGCAATAAATAGGTACTCCTTGCACGGAAGATTCTTCCTACGTAAAGACCCTAGCTTTTTGGCTTAAATTGCGAAATTACTTGGGTTGTTGGGGTGAGAATAAACACGTTTGAAGAGGATTTTTGGGTAGGAAATAGTATGGCAAAAGAAATAAAAAAAAAGAGTAGTATATGGAGAAGGTTTTTCTAGTGATGGGAACTTGGAGATAAAACGACCATTGTAACGGACGGTGAGAATGGAGATGGTCGGTAGACTTTATGAATTAAGACGCACAAGAATGAGTTATGCTTTATTTAGGTGGGAAATCAATCGAACATGAGACCAAGTCTTAGTTTTATTATTTGAATGAATTCGATATATTTGTAGTTGAGATTCAGTATAGATTATGGTTAAAATTATGATATTTTCTCTAAATGAATTTATTAGTTGTTGGAGATTAAGAACCGAAGATCCTAAAATATCCAAACTTTTACGTGGCACTCGCGGGCCACGTGGCCAAAGCCTATCCGGAGCTCGGATGAGGGGACCTCACATCCCGAGCTTGGACAACAGCTCGGGATCCAAATATACACATCTCCGTCTTCGACCCGACCTCCCCGAGGAGCTCGGGATTGATCTAGAACCTTCCACCATCAGAGTTGAAGAGCTCGCATGGTCCTAGACCCGAGCCACAAATAGTGAGACCCCGAGGTCCACACCCCGGGAAGCGTTGAAAGTCAACAAAAGCTGCCGCATTCAATGCCCTCAGGCTACTACGTCATCTCGGGGCCACCATCTAGCATCTTATTGGACAAAAAAGATATTTGCTCACTAAGGAAAGCTGCATCTAGAAGGTCAAGGGGACAAACAAGGAAGTTGTATCCTCTACCTCAGAACAGGTCACTTCCACATTATGGCCCATCAATGCACATTACGACTGTCATAAATGAGCACATGGTTGTTCATCCCAAGCTGACATCTGGCAGATCCATTTGCCTCAGACCAACATTCTATCAGTATAAATACAAGGTGACAAACTTCCTTTAAGGTCTAAGTTCAAATTCACACATACACAACCACAAACTCTCCCAAAGAATTCAGAGCATTCACTCTCAAAGAGCAGCCTGAATCCTCACCGGAGACCACTAGCCTTACCATATACTGATTCTCTCACCGGAGGGCTTTAGCTGGACCAACATCCAGCTCCCTAACGGTGTTTCCTTTCATCACAGGTATCTACCGGAGGACAAGTCTCACTGAAACTTGTGCCTATTGAGAGCCGGGGCATCCTGATTGGAGACTAACTACACACGTGGACATCGACAGATCACCAGAATCCTTTTTGGCCTGATCAAGAACGAAAAAGATAATGTTAGTATTGATCACCCTACTTAGCAGCATAAAATGATTTTGGTTGCAAACTATATCAACTATACAAAATTTTAATTTTACAAAAAATTTCAGAACTTCTCATTGTAAACGTTTCACAAGAAATAAACACTTAAGCAAAAAGTAAAAATCAACACAAGATAAACATTTTGTTTTCTCAAGATATAAAAATGTATGTCGACCCCAAGTGATCAAAAAAAAATATTGATGTGAATTGTTGAGTTTAAGATATGAAAATGTATAAAAATGTAGGACAGTTGTAAGTAAATTTTGATATATAAAGATATAAAAATGTTCTTCCTCCGTCCCTAAATTAGTGTATATTTTTAAATTTTACTATGCAATCACGATTCGCATTACCTCCCCCACCCCTCCCCCACCCGAGTATTATCTATTTCCTTATGGTTAATATATTCACAATTGTGATCCTCTTCGACTAACTTTGTCTATAATGAGGGCTCCTCTACATTCACTTGTCCCTAAATGAGTATTTATTTTTGTATAAATTTATTAATTTTACCTATAACACATGTCATACTTTAGCGTAGACTTTTAATGTTATATGTGAACATTAAGGGATCGTTTTGGTAGAAAAGTCAGGATAACATTAATTAATACTATAACATATATTATTTTAATCGATATTATTTTATCTCGGTTATAGAGTTATCTTATGTTTGGTAGATTACGGATAAGATTAATTTATTCTGCTAGTTATCTAATTTGAAGTTTGGTAGCCCAAATTAATTTTAGTATTACACTATTTTTTCAAAAACACCCTTATAAATTAGGTTGATTAAATGATGACTCGACCTTATCTCACTTGGGTTTTTTTTCTCCGAACTACTATTGTCTGCATTTTTATGTATAATATAGTTAATTACATTGTTTAATGCAACATCAATATTTTTATAAATTAGATAAACCTAGCTATTTATAATTATTATAAAGTATATAAGGATAATAAAATTGCAAATTTATAAATTTTAAAGTTCTTTTTAATCTCAACCTAGAAAAAGATATTAATATATTTAGTTTATTTTTAAAAATGAATATGTATATGTATTGTATGTATAAATAAATTTATACATAATATAGTAATATAAAAATTAAGAAATGAAAAAAGAAAAAAAAAATGTTGGTTGGTTGGGTGGGAGGAGCAGTGGAGGAGGGAGGAGGGAGGAGGGAGGGTGAGTGAGAGAGGGAGGACAGACTAAAAAAAAAAAAAGGATGGGTTGAGGAGAGGAGGGGGTGGCGGGGAAGAGGGAGGAGGAAGGGGGAAGGCTGGGAGGGAGGAGGGAGATTGGGAGGGTAATTTAAGAATAAATAATAGTCTCAGTTTTTGTTTATTTGGGATTAAATTATAATAGAGGGAGGGGGGTATTATTTAATCCCTGATAAGGGGTGATAAGGGGTTATCTGGATAATTTGTATATTTTTATTCTTGATAAAAAAAATTACCAAACAAAGAATATAGATAATTTAATATTATCCCCCTATTTATCCCTCTACCAAACGACCCCTAAAGATATTAATGTCGTCTAATTGTTCTTATCTAGAAGCAGAGGCGGAGGCCCTATTGGAGAATCTATGTTACAACTACAAAATATAATACGAAAACTAAAAAGCTTGTTGATGGCCAAATCGAACTGGAAGGTGAGAGCTATGGGAACTGATCACGCCAAAATCGGTTCTGGTGATCTGTCGCGTCCACGTAAGCAGCTAGACTGTGGTCAGGATGCCCCGGCTCTCAATAGGCACAAGCTTAGGTGGGACTTGTCCTACGGTAGATACCTGAGATGAATAAACAGCACCGTTAGGGAGCTGGACGTTGGTCCAGCTAAAGCCCTCCGGTGAGAGAATCAGTTTATGGTAAAGATAAAGGTCTCCGGTGAGGATTCAGGCTGCTCTTTGAGAGTGTTTGCTCTAAATTCTTTAGGGAGTTTTTAGTTGTATGTGTTAATTTTAACTTAGACCATAAAAGAAGGTTGTCACCTTGTATTTATACTGCTGTAAAGTCGGTTTGAACCAAGTGGGCTTGCCAGGTGTCGACCTGGGGTGAGCTGTCATGTGCACATCTCTGACAGCCGCAATATGCATTGATGAGCTTTAATGTGGAAGTGACCTGTTCTGATGCAGAGGATAGAACTTCCCTGTTTGTCCCCTTGACCTTCTAGATGCAGCCTTCCTTAGTGGGCAAGTATCCTTTCTGCCCAATAGGATGCCAGATGGTGGTCCCGGGATGACGTAATAGCAAGTGGACACTGAATGCGGCAGCTTTCGTTGACTTTCTTTGTCTCCCGAGGTGCTTACCTCGGGATCTTTAATAGGACAGCTCGGGTCTGAGACCATGCGAGCTCCTTAGGTTCACGAGCGGGGAAGATGACTATATTCGGTTCCTCGGGTAAGTCGGGAGAGGATGGAGAACCTGGGCTCCGGGTTGTAGTTACGAGCTTGGGATGATGACTCCTCTACTCCGGGCTCCAGATCAGCTCGGCCACGTGTCCCTTTGGTGCCACGTGGAGAGCGAGCATTTCTGTATCTTCAGGAACAAAATTTGGTATCCCCGAATAAATGGATCTTGTTCCTCGCTCATTCATAGTCTATTCATCAATCAACAAACAATCTCAACTTTGAGTTTCACCACATAAATTAATCAGATTTCAAAGTTAGTTACAGGAGATCACTTAGAATTTAAAATTTTCCAGCAAAATATAAAGTCTTGATTGGTCATATGAATCTTTTCAACTAAAATGGAATTAATAAATATACCTCTGATCCCAATATATGGCACATGCATAGAGAAGTTGTTTGACCAATTAAAGGAATTCTATTTATATATATATATATATATATATATATATATATATATATATATATGAATAACCCTTTTGATGAAGTTACGCGTTGTATGTTTTCAACGTGGCTAACTTTGAGATACGGATTTTGAATGTCCATTATAGCGCGAACAATAAATTTATTTATGTTGGTTGACGCTTTTGGCTAGTATTTGATTTATGGTACATAATCATTTTGGGAGAAACTGTTCTCTCATACTTCTTTCGTCCCGAATAAATGTTTCTAGTGGTTAAGAAACATAATTAATGATGTGCTGTAAAATGTGTTCTGATCATAATACTCATAAACATTAATTAAGTTCAACTACTTTAAATAATTGAGTTAGTTTAAGATGTGTTATATTAAATGAAGCTTTAAGGGTATATTAGGAAGAATGGTAGAGAATAGGTAGATCAAAAGTCTTTATGAAAATTAGTTAGGACATCCCAAAATAAAAAGTATGAACATTTATCCGGGACGGAGGGAGGGAGTGAGTATGTGGTTGTATTTCTAACGTAGTTAACTTGGTTTTAGTCAAAAACTTAGCAAGAGATAAGAGTTGTCCGATTTGCGAGAAATATTGGTGTTAACGTGGAGTACCTAAAGAAAGACCATGTGATAGTTATTTCGACTAATGCAAACTAATTTCTCTTCTTTCATACACTAAATTCCTCCTGTCCTGGCTATTTTTATCTCAAAACTGACATCTCTCTTCCTTAACTTGTGCCCACACACAGATAGAAAGAAAGAAACACGAGGTGGGTTATACACTGAAAACGTATTGGTAAAGCTAATATGATTGGAAAAAAGTTCGTCTAATGTAAAAAAATAGAGTTTAGTCATTGTGAACACGTTGTGTTAGTTCCTGGGTCTAAATATGTTATAATTACTAATAGATAAAATGTCTTGGATTTACGGAATGTAAAAAAAAAATAGAGGATATGAAGTTTTGATAAAGGGGCAAAAATTGCAACATCATCCGATCCATCTAAAAACGTGATATGACAGTGAAAATATAGATTAGATTTTTTTTCTTCTAGTTTTATGGTGGCAACTAAAATCTTTCTACATGAATTTGCAATAAAACATATTAGATGTGAACTTAAAAATCAACAATGATCTAAAGATGAAAATAGTTTAAATCAACATTGTTTCTAATCTTTGGGGAGTCAAAATTACTAAATAGTGCAAGGAAAAGTATATTCAAATTCCAAAAATAATCCTTCCATATATGTAAAATTACAAATTAATATTGCTATAGGTAAAAATCAATTGTTTCAAACCAAGTAAAACGATCGAGAAAAACTCTTTAATTTGGTACGTCATGACATAAGTAATCATAAACAGTAAATACATAATTATATTTTTATGAGTTTACCTAGCTAATATATACTTTAAGGGCACATTTTAACAATCTATATATAGTTAGTTTTGTTTGGATAATCACCCATTCTCACAGCCATTAGAGTCATTTTTCAACAAAACCTACTATAAAACAAGTTCTTAATATGCACCTTTAGAGTACTTAAGAGCATATGTTAGCTTTTATCGTTTTCTAAAAGTGTATCCGTGCATTACTAACACTAACTACTATTGAGATTCAGTGATTACTCGACTAGTTAGAGTCTCACTTCCCCTGTTATTGGCCCAGGGTCGAATCTCGTTAGGAAATCTTTGGGGGTTTTAGGGTAGATTTAGGATATCAAAAAAAAAAAAATAGTAACTACTATTTGATCCATTTTCTCCGAGCATGAAGCACATTGAAATAGAGAACGATCGATGTAAATACACAATTTTGGTACAAAACAAGTACAAAAAAGACTCTAAAGTGTGGTGTATATCATTTTAATGCAGGGTGGTGTTGTACAATGTAATACCTCAAAGAATTGTATGTATATTAATTTTCCATACAGAAATTATATATATATATATATATATCATTGCACAATTACAATATTTACTGTATGTCAATAAATTAAGGGTTTCGCTATTTCACTTGTTAATGTTTTTTTAATAAAAAAATTATTACTAATGTATTGGAAATAATTTCTAATACAACTCTTTAATTGAATGAAAAAGCCTAATAGGTGCCACAATCCATTTAAATTTTTCTTCACTTTTTATTTTAGTTTGTCCACGAAATGAGTAACAAGTCAATAGTTTTCGCTATAATTTTTTTGGCAAACTACACAAATGGTCTCGGTACTTTTCGAATTTTTTGGAATTCGTCCTTACCCCACGCCAGTGATCCCTGTACTGAAATTTCAAACGGAATTGGTCCTTCCGTCCAATTCCGTCAACTTTTTAACGTTAAGTGTCCTCACGTACATGTCACTTGATTTTGTTGAGGGGTAAAATAATCATTTCATTGGATATAGTACAGGGACTAATTGTGTAATTTGCCCAATAAAAAATTAAAACCACCTTCTTTCCTATTTTGTTGGTTGATCTGTGGTTTAAAAAAATCTTTTTAATTTATTTGGTTGAACAATGAGGCCCAATTCACTACTTCCACCATCCAATCCCCAATTCGCCAACCCCCCAAACCTTTCCTTCAACTTCAACAGACACCAATTCTACCAATGCTCTCACCACCACCTCCTCCACCACTAGCTCCACCACCACCTCTACCACTGTAGAATGCCACCCACCCACCTCCAAAAGCACCTGCACCACTAAACCCGTCATCACCATCTACACCACCACAACATCCTCCCCACCTGCTCCTCCATTTCTACATAATGTTGTAACTCTACAACATTAGCAATTTCTCGATTCAAACCCGCTAAGTACCTAGCCATGGTAGTATCCTGATGTTCCTCCACATTAGCCTTAATCATTGAGACCTTCGTCTCCTTGAAAAATTCCTCAACACTTTTAGTTCCTTGCCTCAAGTGTTGCAAAGTACAAGTCCCTATAGTAGTGCGTTACTACCTCCTCATAACCCTTTTCATCTCCTCCCAAGTATCAACAGGTCTTTCACCATATCTCTCTCTAGTATTGCATAGTTGATCCCACCAAACCGCCGCATAATCAGAGAATTTTGCTGCCGCAATTTTAACCTTCTTCAACTCATAATAATTATGACACCCAAAAATCTTTTCCACCTTCAACTCCCACTCAAGGTAAACCTCTGGATTATCTTTACCTTGAAAAGATGGTACTTTTAGTTTGATACCAGTTAGGTTGTCATATATCCGATTTCTCTCTCTTCTATCTCTCCATCGTCTCCTATTATCAGACCACCTATCCTCATAATCAACATCATCTCGATAGTAATCTCTCTCTTCTTCCCTTACCCTATCCCTTCCACGCGCGTTTGGAGCACGTTGTGGAGGTTCCCTACGCTCGTTTTCCGTTCTATCCATTTGTTCCCTCATCGGATCTAATTGTTGCCTAAGTGTACGATTCATGGCCGCTATCAAGGTTTCAATAAGTTCCGATATATCTATGCCCGTCCCCTCTTTTATGGGACTCTTGCCTTCCCTCTTAGAACCCTTACTATCGTCTTGAGACATAATAACAATATTCAAGAAGATTGTTCCTCACTTACTCTCTTACGTATTTCACTCACTCTCGTGTTTCACACAATTTCAGGCTTTTACCCTCTTTTAGTTTCACCTCTCATGTCTTTTACCACTCAAATCAATTCTTCAATGTTCTAATTGAACTAAACAATTAAAATCAGAATTATCAAGTGACAAACAACCAAGAATAAGACAACACAAAAGGATTATGAATTTTAAATAGAAAGATTCAATTTTTATTCTTGAATATAGGGTTTGAGAACACTTTTAGTAAAGCCAACAATTTTGGGTTGACTTTGAAGTTTTTGAAATTCGGCCTTTTATTTTTTTCTTTTCTTCCCTTTTTTTTTGGTTGATTTTTTTTGAAATAAGCCGAAATTTTCAACTAATTTTTTTTTTAATTTATAACCCTATAAAATTTTAGGGTTTGAAACAAGTAAGAATACTAGGAACGAAAATTTTGCGAATAAACTAAGGTTTATGACCCAAGTTTATGATACTACAAAAAAAAATTAGGTAACAAAATCAACAACCTAAAATTGAAAAACAATTGATAGCTGGAACGAAACAATTAAAATGATAGAGAATAGAAATAACTTTTGCTCTGATACCAAATGATATGATGTTCGCCAAGGATTCTCGACGAATCACATTTTAAGATCAAGAAAGTTTGATGGAGGGTGACACCTCAACCTGATGAATTAGTCCAACTACAAACCTTGGCATGTACAGTTGCAACCCAATAATTGAGACGATCACGAACCTTGGTATAATGATTTTCGCCACAATTGAGATGTAATACTAATTGATAAGAATAAAGGATGAACGCCACAGGATTTATCCTGATAAGTTCGAAAAGTTCTTAAAGAACGAAGAAGAATTGAATAAACTCTCAATTAATTTAATATCAAAGTTATTTTGTTTGGAATACATAGAACGACCTTATATAGGCCAAAAACAAACCCTGCTAAACCCTAAAATACATAGGAGGCGAAACACTAGTAAAAGGAAAGTAATTAAAGCATAAAATATCAAAAATAGGTCAAAATTCGCACAAAAATTAGAAATTTGAAAAACTACCGTAGCGTCTTAAGGGCCTTTTTGATGTGTTTAAAATTTTCAGAATTGACAAATAGGCCCTCAAAGTTTCTAGGAACATTCTCTAAGCCTCCTGTAGACACCCAGGATTCGTACACTTATATTATACGAATTGTTCTATAAACAATTGTTTATATACAAATGGACTAACACTTATTTCTATGATCATTTAAGAAAACAACCTATCAAACAGAACTAACGACGTCCGCAAACGCAAACAAACTTCAGTTAGATCAACATCAATGGTCCAAACTGAAGGCACAAAGCTTAGAAGGGCCAAAGTGTAAGACACAAAGCCTGAAAAAATCCAAAAAAATAGTTTTGGTGCGCTGAAGTCTTGCTTGGCGTGCTGAAGCAATATAAACAAGATTTGATGCGCGGACATCATGCCTGGTGCGCCGCGCACCAAACCAGCCATTTGCTCTCAAAGTCAAGCCGCCTGGCTGCTGAAGACTTCGGTGCACAAACGAAGTTTCCTTCAAACTTAACCCCGAGAGTAATATCAAAATATTTCTCTCTTAGCCCCCTATATAAAAGCTCTCAGCTCTCTCCTTCAACAACAGACCAACACCATCCTCAATCCAGAAAACCACAACAACAACATCCAACTTTCCCTCTCTGAAGAAGGAAAAAGAAAAGAAAAAATGAAAAGAAAAAAATTCTCAAACTCTCCCTCTTTCACACACATACATAATACACACAACACAAATACAAAACGTAAGTCTTCCTTTCCTCATATCAGTAGCAGTGGAAGTACAACGGTCAGGCTACGAGCTAGCTTGATCTAATATAACGTACACAACGGTCTAGAACTTGGCCCGAATTCTGTAAAATGACAGAAGCTAACCCCCTTCCGTTCATTAGTCCATTTAATATGTAAATAAATATATTTGAAGTATGCATATTTTTATTTCAATACATTTGATATGTAAATACATGTATTATATTTGTACATTATAAATGGAGATATGAATACTCCATAATACATTTTTCATTTACATAAAATAACAAACCTACGATATTTAAATACGAGCATGCAAACATGTGGAGACTGAAAGGGCGAGATAAGTGCGTAAAACCTTCCCAAATCGTAACTTGACTCCCGAACCCACAATCTCACTTTTTCTCTCGTTTACTTCACAAATGAGAGTGTCGACTCTGTTTTTCAAAATAAATGTATTTTTTTAACGTTTATCGAACACATGATCACATAGGGAAGTCCAAGAGCGAAAAAGGCCTGAGGGAACGATCAGCGAATCGGGGCGCTCACACCTCCAAACTTGTTTGTAAACTTTGGATCAAATTTATATAAGTCCCTTGAGTTTTCAAAACAACCATATACCCTAGAAACACTTTGAAACCTCCTCCTTGAGTCCTCCAATTATCATCCATTTGAATCAAAACTTTCTTATGAGCATTGACTACTCGATCAATCACGAACAAAGTACACTTGTATTTTCATGCACGATTTCTTGTCTACGAACCACTTGACACTGCTTCATCAACGGATTTGAACTCACTTGATTCACATCAAGATTTTTCAGAAGAAGAACACTTAATTAAGGATGGAGGGTGTTTTTGAAAGGAAGAAAAATTTTGGTGACAAAACATAAATTAATATTTAAAAATTTTATTTGAAATAAAAGCTGTTGAGAACGGTAATAAAAAATACACTAGAAAATTCCTAATTCAGAGTCGAACCCAAAAAAATTAAACACAAACCATAATGTAAGACTGGATCTAAACAATAAATATATCACATAAAACCAAACCAAAAAAAAAAGAAGAAGGTAGTGATCGTGTGTCAACGTACAGCCTTACCACGTGTATGCCAGCCGTCAGATCACAAAGCATGGTGTCCCACGCCTAAATCCAACGGTAGACTGGTAACGTAAACTCGAAACAAATGAAAACAAAAGCCTTGTTTACATATACCGAGAGGTTCAGGTCCCGTCTCTAGATCTAACCAAACAAACACAAAACACGTAGGGAGCTACGCCCTTTCCCCTCTTCCCACCGGCCACCGTCCGCCGCCGTCAAACCACCAATCTCTCTATCGCACAACCTCTCAAAATGCGGGCCCCGAATATCATCACCGCCTCCATGTTCCTCATTTTCTCTCTCATTCTCACCGCCACCGCCGAGATCAAAAACCTTAAAATCACTGCGGACAACCGGCCAATGATCCTCTTCGAAAAGTTCGGATTCACGCACACCGGCCACGTCAACATCGCCATCTCCTCCGTCTCCGTCACCTCCCCGCTCGCCGAGCCCCAATCCGACCGCCTAGGATTCTTCCTCCTCTCCGAAGAATCCCTAATCCAAGTCTTGTTAGAACTCCAGTCAAACCCTAACATGTGCGTCGTCGACTCCCACTTCATCACCTTCCTCTTCAGCTTCCGCGAACTCTCCCCGCCACCGCTCTCCTCCGCGAACAAGTCCTTCCCGGTCACCCTCCCCAATGAATACTCCCTCTTCTTCGCCAACTGCGCACAGGAATCACAAGTCACCATGGACGTCCACACTGAATTATACAACCTAGATGCCGGCGGCGTTAAGGATTACCTCCCCGCCGGCTTGACTCAGCTTCCAACGATTTACTTCACCACGTTTCTCGCTTACATTGTATTTCTAGGTTTCTGGAGTTACATTTGCCTGCAAAGTTATCGATTGAGATCGGGATCCGTCCACAGGATCCATCTTCTAATGGGCGGGTTGCTCATCACGAAAGCCTTGAACTTAATTTGTGCTGCGGAGGACAAGCATTACGTTAAAGTGACAGGTACTCCTCATGGCTGGGATGTTTTGTTCTACATTTTCCAGTTCTTTAGGGTTGTGTTGTTGTTTACTGTTATCGTGTTGATCGGTACCGGTTGGTCGTTTTTGAAACCCTTTTTACAAGAGAAGGAAAAGAAAGTGTTGATGATTGTGATCCCACTTCAAGTATTAGCCAATTTAGCATCCATAGTGATTGGTGAGACTGGGCCCTTTATTAAGGATTGGGTTACTTGGAATCAGGTTTTCTTGCTTGTTGATATCATCTGTTGTTGCGCTATCATTTTCCCCATTGTGTGGTCGATTAGATCATTGAGGGAGACATCTAAGACTGACGGGAAGGCGGCGAGGAATTTGGCTAAGTTGACCCTGTTTAGGCAGTTTTATATTGTGGTTATTGGGTACTTGTATTTTACAAGGATTGTGGTGTTCGCTCTCAAGACAATTGCAGCTTACAAGTATCAGTGGGTGGCTAACGCCGCTGAGGAGATTGCCAGTCTTGCGTTTTATGTGGTGATGTTTTATATGTTCAGGCCGGTTGAGAAGAATGAGTACTTTGTGCTTGATGAAGACGAGGAAGAAGCAGCTGAGCTTGCCCTTCGTGATGAAGAGTTTGAACTTTAAACTTTTAGTGAGGAGGACAACTCGGTATTTGGTTGGTCCTATTTTTTAGTTTTCTTCTTTGTTTTCCTTCTAACTTTATAGTATACTGTTCTGTAGGTGATGCAAAGTCACTTGTTTACTAAAGTTTATGAGTAATTTTGTTGGAACAATTGTGTTTCGTAATCCTTTTGTTTTGTGTTATAAACAACTTTGGTGTTTAACGATAGTGCTTTTGTTTTTAAATTTTGGTTTTATCGTGTCATATTTCGTCGCCAGCGATTTGGTTTCCAAATGTTGCTGCATGTGTAGTTATTGTTGATTCTGTTGCTATTTGTTCATTTCATGCTTCCGTATGTAGCTGTAGTTGTAATATCCGTTTTCAGTTTTGGTCTTATCGTGGCATATTTGTCGTTAACGATTCGATTTCTGAATGTTGATGCATGTGTACTTGTTGTCGATTCTATTGCTATTTGTTTATTTCATGCTTCCATTTGTAGCTGGTAGTTGTAATATCCGTTTTCAATTTTGGTCTTATCGTGTCATATTTGTTGTTAAGGATTCGATTTCTGAACGTTCGTGCATGTGAACTTATTTTCCTATTTGCTCTTTGTTCATTTCATGCTTCCATTTGTAGCTGTAGTTGTAATATCCTTTTTCTGCATTCCTAACTTCTTAACTTGGTGTGATAATTGCATTTTCTTTTTCAGATATGATTGTTAGGGCAAAATATTTGTTTCCAGATTACTTGGCAAGGGTTATTAGTAAACATTTTTGGTTGACATGGCCTTATACCATTGGAGTGTCCAAGGTTGATAGGAATCTATTGCTTTTAATTGCCTACTGTTTATTTTGTTGCGTTTACACATTGGTGACTCCTTGCCTATTGTATTAGCACTGTTTTTACTTGGTTATTCTTTTAAAATCCTTGTCTAATTTGGTATACGTATGATTTTAAAGACTTGAGCAAAAATATATTCTAATAATCAATAACATTCATTCCACTTTAGGTAACTTTATTTCCGTTCAGCAGATAACGTGGACGTATGATGTTCAATAATTAGTTTAGGACCAGATAATTTGTATCAACTATTTAGAGCTAGTATTGATCCTTGACATGTATAACTTTTGGGAGTCGGGAAGTGTGCATGGATTGATGTTCTTGTTTGAAGTTTTAGTTCCAACATTTGAATTAGCTTGGTATCTGCTTATGGGACATTTGCTGCTGCTGCTACTGCTACCTATGTTGCCTGGACTTGGCAACGAGGATTGGATACAGGTGGGGATCCAGTTGTTGGATCCGCCTAAATTTTAAGATCTTGTACTAAAATATATTGTAAAACACCCACACCCATGCCTACCCGTGTTGACATGGGTTCTTTGACTAAAATGAAGAATCGAGGTAATAAAGGGGGGGGGGTGCTATTACCACATCCTTGGCTCCCAATGTCCCCACACCTGCTTGAATACTTAAGGCCCCTTTCTTGTTGCCGGAGATGTTAAAAGGGTCACGGTTCGTAGGGTTGGCCCGTTTAAATCGAAAAAAATAAGGTTAGGGCTCAATTTTTTGGCCCGTTTAAAATCAGGGCTTTTTAGGGATGACCCGTTTAACCCGCGGCCCATTAGGGTTGGCCCGTCAGGTTTCAGGGTTGACCCGTCAGCCCGCGTAATATTAATTAGGCCGTAAAAAGTTTAGGAGATACGTAAAACAACCACTATGAGAATAAAATCAACAACTTTTAATCCAAAGTCAAACACATTTATCATTTGCACTACAGGTTTTTTTTGTATACTTGTGAATAAATATTGAAATATAAACAAAAATGTTGGAAAGAACTACTAAGTAGAGCTATTACATTATTTATTTTGAGAATAACAAGTTGGAAATTATAAGACATCGATGTAAAAAATGTCTAGTTTATATTTTTTTTGAAAAATATAAGAAACTATCAAAGTTATGAATGATTTATCGATTTACTATTTCAAAATATTGTTGACCCGCCAGCCCGCGTAATATTAATTAGGCCGTAAAAAGTTTAGGAGATACGTAAAACAACCACTATGAGAATAAAACCAACAACCTTTAATCCAAAGTCAAACACATTTATCCTTTGCACTACAGGTCTTCTTTGTATACTTGTGAATAAATACTGAAATATAAACAAAAATGTTGGAAAGAACTACTAAGTAGAGCTATTACATTATTTATTTTGAGAATAACAAGTTGGAAATTATAAGACATCGATGTAAAAAAATATCTAGTTTATATTTTTTTTTGAAAAACATAAGAAACTATCAAAGTTATGAATGATTTATCGATTCACTATTTTAAAATATTGTTATATTATATCTTTAATCGTGGCCCGATAGTGGCCCGTTTAGCCCGAAATTCGCTAGGGTTAGAGTTAGGTCTGCAATATTAGTGGCCCGAAAAAATTGGACCGTTTAGCCTGCGGCCCGTTAGGGCTACAACCCATTAGGGCTAGCCTGAACCCACTAGGGCTAGGCCGTTTAACATCTCTACCTGTTGCTTGGTAGATTGAGAGAGAGTAGTAGTAGTAGTGGTAGTGCACACATTTGGATTTTTTTTTATGTTGGTGTGATTTTCTATTGTTCAGCCGAGCTTCAGCATGTTACTAACTTACCCCTGGGTGGCTAATTTAAGCCTGTCAACTGGGTAAATCGGGTTGGGTCAGGTTAGCTTGGGTCACGGGTTGGTTTGGGTCAGAACCCATTGTAACCCGAATTGGTTTTGGGTCAGATGGGCCGGTTTGATTTCGGGTCGGGTTGGCCCGTTTTTTAACCCTTCTTTTCTTTAAAAAAAAAATTTACACGTTTGATATATATATATATATATATATATATGATATAGGGCAGGCATAAGAGAAGCATGAGAAAACCCAAGCATAAAAAAATCCCCCTATTACAAACTTACTAGGAATGTCACAAACCACTAAATCTCTTAATGTTTTTAACTTAGATAAAATTGCATGATGCATATAACAAGCAGCCCCTTTACATAGCCAAATGAAAATCTCAAGTCAAAACTCAAATGTCTCCTTCAAGTAAAAGCTTTAATCAGCGTCGACTTCTTAGTCTCTTTACATAGCCAAACAATCTCTTGTTCCGATCGAGCCTCCAAAGGCGGGGCATCAGAGTTGATCTCAACATTAATTAGTTACTACCTGCAGAAACAACACAAAATCCAGATGCATTTCACAAAATTCTTTAAACGAAGCAACAAAAGAGGCTTACTTAATATTAATACTAAAGTTTACACGAGAGGAAGTTTTCCTACTAGTTACACAACCATGCAAATCCCAACACAAAGAGGTACTAAACTCCAAAGGAGGGAAAGAAAAGCATGTGGAATAGTTTGGATAGCCACAACTTGTTTAGCTAGGTAGTCTGCATCAGTATTGACTTCACGGTATCAAAAACAGATCCCGTGCTAGCAATAAACATATGTGTTCATTCAAATAACAACCGTGCACATTTACCCTCACTGGCATTGCCTAGACTACCAATGCTGCAATATAAAGTAAACACTTACCATCGAAATCTAAAACACTCAATGCTGCAATTTTTTTAACAATGGACACTCAAATTATGGAGCAAAGCAATTTATAAAATGATCTCTAAAATAGAAAGATAAAATACTCTAAGCAAACTAAAGAGAGTAGAATATCCTTGCATGAAAATGATCTCTAAAAATAGCTCTGCAAAACCA
Source organism: Platycodon grandiflorus (assembly GCA_016624345.1). NCBI lineage: Eukaryota > Viridiplantae > Streptophyta > Magnoliopsida > Asterales > Campanulaceae > Platycodon > Platycodon grandiflorus. Next base: position 6,740,236 of record CM028365.1, read on the forward strand.
GTCTTCTAGTTATTTTAGATAAAGAAAAAAAAAATCGAGAAGAATGGACACTCAAATTATGGAGCAAAGCAATTTATACACAGTCAGAACATAATGGGTGGAAAACCTTAAAAAAAATGATTAATGATTTCATCATGCCCAAACGGGAGATTGTTATAATTGCTTAGAAAAGCCTAGTCAGGGAAATTCAAAACCCCATATTTGTTTTGATGAAATTATAAATAATGACGAAAAATGATTTCGATGGGGAAAATAAATATGTTTTGCTTCCTGTAATTTGTCTGCAGAGACACAAAATTATATCCAAACCTTAGGCTAGAAAATTAAATCCCATCAGCACAAAAGGAGCCTCAATGACAACACTTTCCATTGGGGAAAAAGGGTATAGAAACAAAAAATTTCTCGGGAAACAAGTAGAACCATAAAGAAAATAACTCAAACCCATCACTACTTAACCTGCATTGTCAAGAACTAAGCAATAAACAGACCGAAATAGTAAAAGGCACTGTAAACAGCCAAAACAACCAGAAAATCAGTAACAAATTTAAGCATGCATTGTCAAAACATGAACAAAATTACTTAAAAATCAAAAACCCATAATGAGAAAAAGTTTAATTCTTTCAAGCAGCAGCAACAACAGCCGCCTCTTTCTTCCTCTCCCTACGCTTGACTTGCAAGCGACATCAATTTGTTATCAGAGCTCGAGTTTCATCTGCGATGTTTGATTTGAACCTGCAATAAAAACAAATAACCCAAACCCAAAACCCCAATTACAATTCCAAAATAAGTATGAATACAAGCCCCTAAACCCAAATCAAATTCGAATTCCTACAAAACCCCAATTACAATTCCAAAATTTTCACTAAACCCATATAATGCAACACAAAATCAAATCGCAAAGAACGTAAAATAGCAAAACCAGATCGCAAAGTGAAATCAGTTGAGAAAAAGCAAGACGATGAAATAAATTAGAGTATATTTTTGAAGTTTTGGTGGGTTGCATCTTGTGAGAGACCCATTACGAGTTCGTGGTTGAAAAATAAACTTGCTTACCTCAGAATTAGGTCCACAAATGATGGAAGGATAGGGGTCCGTGGCATGTTCACCAGAGGAGGCGAACATAGAAGGTAGTGGCCGAAGATGATGAAGGAGAAGGTGGCCGGAGATGATGAAGGTGAAGGGGGTCGGAGATGATGAAGGTGAAGGGGGCCGAAATTGGGAAGGGAAGTGCTGGGGGAGGCGTTGTTGGAGAGAAAGAATGAGTGAAGAGTGTGTGTGTACGTGTGCGTGTGCGCGATAGAGAGAGAGTGCGGCGTTAGGGTTCTTTCCGGACATTTCAGGACATAGCGGGTTTAAGTGGGTTTACGGGTTGAACCCGTCTTAACCGGAAAATTTTATTGGGTTGTAGTGGGTAACCCGATATAATTTAGGGTCAATTATGGGCCGGTCCCTTTTTAAAAGTTTGTAATCGCTCCAGTCCACTCATCTTTTTTAAAAATCGGAAAAAGACATTTTTGGGGCGAAAAGACAATTATGCCATTAATGAAAGAAAAACACGCGCGCTTCAGTAACCCAAGGCATCGCGATGCACTACTTTGGCATCGCGATGCACCACTTTGGCATCGCGATGCACCAATTGTTGCATCGCGATGCACCAAATTGTTGCATCGCGATGAATGATGTCTGCATCGCGATGAATGATTTTCGTTTACCTTTCGGGGGCGTTGCCCCCAAACCCCTACGAGGGACGCTGTCCCCTCGACCCCTGTAACCTGACTGGGCAGGTCGAACCCCGTTGCGTTACCCAGCATACTGCGATTGACGAATTAAATCAGTCCAAGAACATCTTCCTCTGTTTTCGGACAGCACATTGTCAAGCTTGATTTGAAGCTCAAAAATAGTGTTTTTTGGTAGAAAAATTGTGCACAAATATAGTACTAAGTTAGGATAATAATATGAAATTGATTTTAAACAAATTCGAAGCTTAAAACAGAGATTTAAGTGGCCAAAACAGCTCAAGAACAAAGAAAAACGGGATGAACTAAAAAAATTTGAATTTGATCAAATTCGTGTTTTATGCATGAAAATTGATACCCAAACATGAGAAAAGACTATATTAACAACATGGAATCATTTATACATCAATTTGAATCTCAAATCTGAAGCAACGATGTTGTTGAGGGTATTTTAGGAAGAAAATTTTTAAAATGCCTTTTAGCGGTTAAAAAAAAAGGGTGTGCTGGAGAGAAAAAAAAAATTTGAGAAAGTGGACCGGCTAGCAATTTATCCTATAATTTATTTTGTTAATGGGTTGGGTTGGGTTGGGTTGGGTAATTAGTGGGTTGGGTGGGTTTTTGGGTAATGGGTTATAGTTGACATGCCTAGTGGCTATACAGACCTTGATACCACTTGGTGTGTTTCTACTTTCTTGCATAACTATTTCATTCTTAATTCTCACTCTCTATTGAGTATATAATGGAATAATAATTATAAGTAGCTAGGAATTGTGATCGCAAGAGTGTTTTGAGTTTGTTATATCTGGACTGCAGTTAAGGTCTCTCCCTCTCTCTCCTTTTTCTTCCGTCTCTTTTTTTGTGTGTGGATAGTACCTTTTTCCTGAATTGTTTGTGGTTTTTCTGAGAAAGATTTCTGTTTATCATTGCTAGCTTGTTGTATTGGCTGTGGTTTAATCTTATGAGTATTCTTTTTCTTTTCAGTCCCTCTTTTCTAGAACTAAATTTAAAATATGCTAAATACTGAGCAGTGAGCAGAAAAATGCACTTTGAAAAATCAAAACTAAGATAGTGGGGGTTGCCAGTACAGCCGAAGCCAGGTTCATGCCACCGTAGCACCTGGGAAGGTGTTCAAGATGAAGCCACTGTCGCGACTGGGAAGGTGTTTTCAAGATGAAGCTGTGAGGCTCAAATGGTCAATCTGAAAACATACTAAATTTCTTCTTGAATATATATATACTAGATTTTGTGCCCGTGCCTATGGCACGGTGACAGTAGAAACCAGATTATTGTATACTCGAGGTTAACGTATGCTCAAAGTTTTGTAAGGGGTAAATAAGACTAAATGACACAAAAATAATAAAATAATAATGAATTATAATTCATTTATTTCCTAACAAAACCAATAATGAAATAATGTAATAAAAAACAAAATGAAAGCAACATTATTTTATTATTTTCTCAATAACAAAAAGTTAATCTTCTTCTGTAGGCTCTTGCTTCACAACAATGTCTCCTTTAGCAACGTGAGCTGCAATACATTTTTTCATTATTTTCACCTACATGTGAGACAAAGAAGATGTCAAATACATTTATTGAACAATATTTTATGCATAGAAGTCGATTAATTTAAATATCAAAAAAACTTACTGCTTCTTTTACAAAACTCGGATCCTCCCAAATATCATCATCCGATATAATAGCAGTATGTGTAGTTGGAGTTACAGCTGTAGTGGGAGGTGGAGTGTCAAACAGAGTTGCGGGGATCTATTCGAAACAATGTATTAGATAAAAAAACTAAGTAGTTATAAAATTTGAGTTATATGTAATTATTAACACTTTTCCAAAAATAAGTTATACTTACAAATTCTTCTACAGAATCATGATCAACATAATCAGGAGGTGATGAAGTTACATGTGTAGTGTTAAATGAATTTACGGGACATATTTGAAACCATGTGTGATGATTAGAGTCCCCCCCCACCAAAAAAAAAAAATCTTATTAATGAGAGGGTAAAAGGTATATGTGTGATTTTTTAGTGAGAGGGTAAAAGATATATCTGTGATGATTAGAGACACCACCCCCAAAAAAATGCTTTTTAATGATATGGTAAAAGGTATATGTGTGATTTTTTAGTAAAAGGGTAAAAGATACATGTGTGATGATTAGAGAACCCCCCAAAGAAAATGCTTATTAATGAGATGATAAAATGTATATGTGTGATTTTTAAGGCCTTCTAACAGCTTCCACTAAAATTTCAATTTTCATTAACACACCCCTAACCCCTTACACCCCTAACCTCCCAACCCCCACCAAAAATAAAAATTTATTAGTGAGAGGGTAAAAGATTTAGGGCCAACCCCCCTCTCCCCACCCACCCAACTAAATAGATATCCCTATCACAACCCAAATTCAGTGGAGAGTAAAGTTGAAATATTTATGAAAATTGTAGGCTCAGCAAAAAAAAAAAAAATGTATTAGTGAAAAGGTAAAAGATATATATGTGATGATTAGAGCCACCCCCCTCCCAAAAAAAAAAAAGCTTATTAATGACAGGGTAAAATGTATATGTGTGATTTTTAAGGTCTTCTGACAGCTTTCACTAAAATTTCAATTTTCATTAACACACCCCTAACCCCCCCTCCCAAAAAAAAAAAAATTTTATTAGTGAGGGTAAAAGATTTAGGGCCACCCGCCCCCAAAACCAAATATATATCCTTAAAAGGCTATTCGAAAAAGAAAGTCAATGTTTTTACCATTTTCATTTCGAATAATTGCTTAAGTATATCGATGTGTACAACAAAAATCTTCATAAAAAAAAACACTTAAAAGCCTCGGTGCATCATATACTCTCAACTCAAATTTAAAAAACTAAGAAAATAAGGAAAATTGTATTAGTGAGAGGGTAAAAGATATATGTGTGATGATTAGACCCTCCCCCCCAAAAAAAAAAAAGATTATTAATGAAAGGGTAAAAAGTAAATGTGTAATTTTTAAGGCCTTCTAACAGCTTCCACTAAAATTCCGATTTTCAATTTTCCTTAACACACCCCTAACCCCTAACCCCTCCTCCCAAAAAAAAAGAAAAAAAAAATTATTAGTGAGAGGGTAAAAGATTTAGGGCCAAACCCCCCAACCCAAATATATATCCCAAGAAGGCCTATTCAAAAAAAGAAAGTCAATGTTTTTACTATTTTCATTTCTGAATAATTGCTTAGGTGTGTTAGTATGTATACAACCAAAAATCTTTATTCAAAAAGAAACACTTAGAAAGCCGCATTATATACTCTCAGCTCAAATTTCAAAAACAACCTAAGAAAGATGAAAAGCTTCACATTCAGATCCCAATTCATCCTCCCAACTCACTCTAACCCCTTATACCGGGAGTAGACCAAGAACTTACATGGACCGCACAATATTTAGGGTACCATCAAAGCATCAAGATAGCATTATTACCCTAAGCAATTCAGGATTAGTTCAGCTCTAACAACTAAAGCCTGGGTTGAAATTACATGATAAAAAGAGTCACCCCCAAAAATGCAAGCTATAAAAAGAGTCGACACTCAAACCAATCTATACAACGACTCTAAATACAACTCAACAAATCGCAAAGAAAAGGGTTGGAAAGACAGAAAGAAAAGTATTTTTAAAATCATGGAGCATGTTAGATTCAAAAAATGCAATACATTTAACCCCCCCCCCACTCACCCCAACACAAATTAACACAAAACACACATAACATCAAAATCAAAAAATCTAATTTTCAGAATGGAAAAAAACAGATTGGTACTAATACTACATAGAGAACATCTTTTTTAAAATCATGGAGCATGTTAGATTTAAAAAATCCAATACATTAACCCCCCCCCCCACCCCAACACAATTTAACACAAAACACACACAAAATCAAAATCAAAAAATTCAAGGAAAAGTGTTACATGTCAGATTCTATTATAACCCAGACCATAACCATGTAGGTAACACTTGAGCTTTTCAAAATGGCATGCCTGAGACTTCAGACCATAACCCAGTTTGTCTGTTACTAACATGCATTCCTTCCTTATGTCACTCAACCCTATCAAATGTTTCTGTTATGAGTAAAACCTTGAATCTAATTTTTTTTTTTTTTTCTGTTTCTTACGTCTTTTTCTGCTTTCATATGTTTCCTGTAATTGTTTCTTTGCAGAATGGAAAAAAATAGCTTGGTATTCCAAAACAGATTGGTACTAATACTACATAGAGAACATAATTTTTAAAATCATAGAGCATGTTAGATTCAAAAAATGCAATACATTGAACCCTTCCCCCCCACCACCCACCCCAACACAAATTACCACAAAACACACAAAATCAAAATAAAAAAACCCAATTTTCAGAATGGAAAAAAACATATTGGTAATACATAGAGAACATACTTTTTAAAATCATGGAGCATGTTAGATTCAAAATATCCAATACAACCCCCCACCCCAACACATATTAACACAAAACACACACAAAATCAAAATCAAAAAGATGCAAGAAACAAAGAAAATCAAACCAAACAATGCATTACAGATTGGTACTAATACTACATAGAGAACATACTTTTTAAAAAGAAATTCAAACCAAACAATTTGGGAGGACTTACGGGGTGAGCCCTTTGCCTTCGCTATTCGAATGGAAAAACAGACCACAAAGACTTAGCACAAACACACACTTTTAAAATCATGCGGCGGGGTTAACAAAAATCAATTGAAAAAGAACGAATTGAAAAACAGAAAAGCCATACTCACCCCCCACCCACCCCAACACAAATTAAAATCTAATTTTCGAATGGAAAAACAGATTATACTACATAGAGAACATACTTTTTAAAATCATGGAGGATTGACCCCCTCCCACCCACCCCACACAAATTAACACAAAATCAAAAAATTCAATTTTCAGTATGGAAAAAAACAGATTAGTACTAATACTACATAGAGAACATACTTTTTAAAATCATAGAGCGTGTTAGATTCAAAAAATCCAATTTGAGAAAACTTACATCTTCGAAGGAAGATTCACGGTCTTCAAACTTGATTTTGCTTAAAGATATTAGGGTGTCTTTCTAAATAAAAAAAAATGCTTATTAATGAGTGGGTAAAATGTATATATGTGATTAGTTGGAATTTGTCTCAAACATTAAGGGGGAGGGGGGGGGAAGAGGGTAAGTATAATTACCAAAAATTATTAGGTGTTAACAATAGCACCATTTACAGGAAGATAAGGCATAAAAATCAAACAAAAATCACAAACATACTTAATGAAAGAGAATGATCAAAGGGAAAAAAAAAACTAAAGACAACATACTCCATCCCTTATAGTTAAGAAAGTAAAGAAGATAATTTTAGTGCCAAAGTGTCGTAAATGATGGCATAGCGAGTAATACTTTGGGAAGCAACACTTTTACAATATAGGAAATCAAATTGTAATTGTACCAAATAATACTTTGGGGGCAGCATGTGTGTGTCTGGCTGCTACTATGTGTGTGTGTGTGTGTGTTATAGGTGCTAATTGGTATTATTATCTTCATATGTGGATTCTGAATGCTTGTCAAGGTTAAAATCAATATCAGAGTGCTCATCAGTGTTCCAGGGGATGACTCAAGAAAGCCCCCAATTGGAGGTAGTTTTGGCATAACTAACCATTGGATACACTTGTACAGTTATTTCTTAACAAAAGCAACTCAAGTTTCAATTCACGTAAAACCAATAATGGGAGAATCACAGCTCTTAATAAGAAGCATGACACTGCGAATCATCTGTCATGATATTGTTATATTGTCAATTAAATTATTGGATTTGTGGTAAAGCTTCCAAAATCAAAGGATACACTTACACTGTTATTTCTTACTTGTTTAACTTGATTCAGTTTTGTTTCAACCTCTAGTTTCTATAGTGAAACTATTTAGGTCTTTCTGTCTATAACTTAACATCCCATATTAAAGAAGTAACTTAAAAGAGAAAAGAGAAAAACAAATAGTGGGAGAATCACAGCTCTTAATTAGGAGCATGATACTGCAAATCAACATAAGAAGAACTGAACTTTGAAACACCAAATTGCAGAACCAATCAATAATTAACATAAATTAGCTAAATTTACATGGCCCATGATGCAGCTTTGCACCCCAGATCTGAACTTTGACATAAACCAATCAACAAACAAGAAATCAACAAGTAAATTCAACAAAAAGGGTTCTAATAAATTAACAAAAGCAACTCCAGTTTCAATTCACGTAAAACCAATCAACAAACAGGAAATCAATCAAAAGTAAATTCAACAAAAATGGTTCTAATTCTATTTCAATTCATGTAAAACATCTAATTGAAACGTATAAGAGAAAGGAGAGAAGAAAGTCAAAATTAGTTGCTGACCTAGAGGTGCTTGTTGCGGTGGCAATGGAGGAAGGGGCGTTGGCAATGGAGGAAGGGGTGAGCAGGTGAAGGAGACAAACAATGAGTGCGCCGAAGAGTTGAGGAAGGACTGACCTTCGTACGGGGGTGGAATCAAGCCGGAGACGGAGAGAGGCTACCGAATACGGATTGTTGCGGTGGCAATGGAGGAAGGGGCGGTGGCAATGGTGGAAGGGGCTATGGCAATGGAGGAAGGGGTGACCAGGTGAAGGAGACGAACGATGAGGGCACCGGAGAGTTGGGGGAGAGAGAGGAGAGAGTCGTACCTCGTACGCTATTGGGGAAGTTGGGGGGAGAGAGAGTCGGACGCCAGAACCGTCACTCCCCCGTGTAAAAATTTGAGTAAATTAAGGCCGTTGGATTTTGGTAACTCGGTAAATCTGGGCCAGTAGTTAGCCTCAGTCAATTGCACACGAACGAAGTGAGCGTTATTGTATTATAAATTTGATGAATGCATATTAGTGTTCATTATGGAGACTTGACTCAGCTATGGTTGATCAGAAAACATACAAATCTTTGTTCTCAAAGTTGTATTTGATGAATGCTAAATCATGCCTGCTAGGCTGCTACAGCGAGCAACGTATCAGGATAAGTCAAGGGATCCCTAAAGGAAACGTCTCGGGATAAGTTAAGGGATCCCTACATTTCCTTTCTTTATCAACTGGATAAAACTTAGTTTTTTGACCTTACATGAATGCATGTTAGCCAAATGTAAGAAAACTTTATTATGCAACTTGGTTGATCTTGAGCATAAACACTTGCTGGGTTATTCAAATGTGAGACGGTCAGATTGTGAGGTTCCAACTGTCAGAACACAAATGCTTTGTCGAGTTCCTCCAAACATAAACAAGTTAGTTTATTTGGGTTAAAGCTAGGAGGGGTAGCAACATGAGCTAAAGAAAATCAGATCAAACTTGAGTTCATTTCTATGCTTGTTCGTTTGTTTGAGCTCTGATTCAACACCAATCTTAGTCCGGAAGAAAGAAGTCCACAGGGAATTTAGAAAGAAGAGAAAACTTGTCTCATGTGTTAACGAAAGTGGTGAGCAGTTATTCCGGCATGTCTCATAATCAGCTACAGAAGCTAACTCAAAGTTGACTCACCACATCAATGATCAGAATTGCAAGAGAACCCAGCTTCGCATACTTAGTCTCGATGAGAATTTCCAAGGGAAAAAGCGAAAAGAAGCATGCATTCGTAACTATGATGGATATTACCGGTCGAGGAAGATGGGATGTCATGTAGTTCATTCTAAATAGCCATTACGACATTGATGGCAATGGAAACCAGTACAAATCAACCAAAAAGGAGGGAGAAACCCTACTCTCTAAGATTTCCAAATCTAACTTGCAGCTTTCTTTTCCTGAGCACCTCAATGACTATAACATGAAAAAGTATAAAGAGTTTGCGGTCCTAAAGCATTTTTGCAATACTTGCCTTGCTAAAGTCAGCATAATGGAGAAGTAGACACAGTATATTGCTCGGTGAATACGTACCGGACATTTGACACTATTACAGATGAGGATCTCAGCAAACACCGAGCACAAAGAAAGTATAACAAAATGAGCAGGCATGGTAATATTTGCACAAAAAGTTTGCTCATTGTGCTTCCCCAATATCCTAAATCCTACTAACTAATACTAAATGATTCATGAAAAGCTAGTGTACAATATCAGTGCTCGAATGTGCAGACTAATCAACCATCACCTAGCTTCATCTTGTAATGACTTTCCAACTTCCTAAAAGATCCTTCAGCTTGGACACTATCTATCAAGTCAAACTTCTTATAATTCGCTTTCAAGCTCTCTGTTTGCTGTTTGTGTAGCTTCTCTTCCTCTGCCAGTTGTTTCTGCAGTGGAGGAACAAAAATTACTGAGTAAGTCAATACTCCCTTAAGGACCATATTGGATGTCAGTCTATTTATTGAGTCTGTCAGAGAACTGATCCAACTTTAAGAAGCCAAACTAAGCAATACAGACTTGTAACTGTGATGGAAATTGCAACTAAAGTAACGATAGATTTGGAAGAAAACACAAAATAGTCCCTCCCTCCCTTCCATTCGAAGAACCCTGAAACATATTGCTCAAACATTTTGACTTTTGGACAAGGGACTTTCCAATGGAATGAAGGGATTATTATGAAAATCAACACATAAAGACATTTCATTACCATGAATATCATTCTCATAGCCCGCACTCCTTATAGGATTTTTTTTTTCCTTTCCTTTTTCCAACTAGTGCATAACAGCTTTGTGCAGGTGATAAAAGGACACATCATTACTAGATCAATAGGTAATCAGACCTATTATTTCTAGTAATATGTTGGGACATCACACTTCACAGATATTACAACATTCTCAAATTTAGGGTGTGCTCCAAATTGCGTCCTGGCAAAAAATCAAATTAAAGAATGATAGCTAACATGTATAACTGGGTGTCCTAGAATGTGAATGCAGACAATGCATCTAAACATGCAATAATGTCAAGTTAAACTGTTCAAAAGATGAAATGCGTTAAGTTTACCTCCAGCATGAAAGAAGCTTCAGTAGCATGCTTTCTGGTCAATTGCTTAATCTTTTTAGCTGTTTCAAAGGTAGGATCACTGGGGTTCAACCACCGGGCAACTATCTTCCTACCAGGCTTTTTAGGGCGATCATCGAACATCTCTATTTCAGCTTTGTGTGCTCTCACAGGCCTTGGCATCCCCGACATCATGAATGGGAAATTGGTTATCTCAGCAATGATTTGATCAGCCTGCTTTGCATTCTCCATCTCCACCAATGCAGCAGCTGGAATATTTTTACGCTCTATGAAGTTGGGGACAAATTGGGCGTTGGTGACATTACCAAATTGGTTAAGTGCAGTTTTCAAAACAGATTCAGTGACCTGGGGTGAGAGGTTGTCAAGGTAAACTGTTCGTTTAACCTTCTCTTCAAATGCAGCATACTCTACTGCTTCTGATGAAGAACCCATTTGCTTCAAGGAAAAGAGATTCAAACCTATGATTTCACAAGATCTCAGCACAGTAAATATCTTACAGAGAACCAGCACTATACTTGAAACATGGTGTAGAATTGAATATTCTTCAGAAGGAGTTGTAAGTTCAAACTAGCCATTTATCTTTTAGAAAATACTAGACTTCAACGAAAATGCAAGCAAAGTAATAATATAATATTTGATCTGCATGCATAAGTGATTATACAAGTAGACAACAAAAAAGAGACTCTTCCGAAACTCGAGTTTGAACATCATGACTTATAATTTATGACACTCTTGGCATGATAACACAGTATCTTCGACCGAATAACAGTTGTTTAGCATAATAGTATACTACGAATTCATGTTATGGCGAGGCTGCTTTAACTATATGCAAGTATCCTGAAGTCACCAAATCCATTTCCTAAGAAAGATGCTTTCGCTGTTCAAGTAAACATTGCTCTAGGCCAGGGTAACAACCAGAAGCTCCACAATGCTAGAAACCTCCATCACGATCTTATGTATGTTCGAGGTAGTTTTCTGACTTACTTTATCTGGGAAGGAAATCGTCAGGACACTGTATCCACTTTAGATTCAAAAAGTTTCATTGCAACAACAAAATGAATACCCCACTCTTACTTTGAATAGTAAAAAGTAAATTAGAGGATAGCAAACATGACCCGGCATAATATGTACTTTTCCAGCTTTAGCTTTGAAAATACAACCTTAATACAAATCCGAGAGAGTCAGAAAGAGAGGGAAGACTGCCAGACTGGAGAACCTTGAGAGTACCAAGAGAAAAAAAGGAGATGTTCTTGACAAAGGCATCACTTTTGAAGGATAATCCGAAGATTATGCCAAGTAATTATATCAATACGGATACTGGTAGCTAAAAGAGAAAACTAAGGCCGTGGTACCTGACAATGCGAAATGTTGTGTTTCTCACAATCAAGCCGTAAGACACATAACATTAGTTTTTTCTTCCATCCTAAAGCAATCAAACAACCTGGTTTCATCCACATTATCCACATTTCAATCTAATATGCAATAAAAAGAAAAGATAATCTTAATGGCTAAAAACACGAGATGGCACATTTACATCGCAGTAAGCTCGAGAAAAGTAAAAAAAAAAAAATCTCAGATATTTATACTTGAAATCGCACATAACTGGGCATAGGTAACGTATACACAAAGATGCAAGAACACAAAAACCTACCTCCAACACAAGCACACACACGTAATAATTACGCAAATTAGCATTGCAGGTTCAAGGTTTACAGGTGGGGAAATAGGGTTACGAAAATGCGAATTAATCTAGGGTTGATTAATTTTCGTAAAGTTCTTAAATTGATCACATATATAGGTAGGGGTTTTGCGTTAGGGTATGATTTTAAACAAGGGACCATGAAAATAGCAACAAAGAGGGCATAAAATTAGCCAAGAAACGGGGAGAGAGAGTTCACCTGATGGTGCAAAGAGAGATCGTCGGATTCTTCCCGGGTGCTTCTCGGCGGGTTTGAGTAGACAAAGTAAACGCCGAAGACTAGTTTTTAAGTTCACTTAACTGTAAATGCATTGTTCGTATTACTCTCCCCCTGTCTCTCTCCTTAAGGGTTAACTCCATCATTGGTCCCCGAAGTTTGGGGTTATACACTGACAGTTCCCAATCATAGATTTGTGTCACACTAACCAAAGTATTTTATTTTTGCACATCATTGGTCCCTGTAATAGACGGTATTAGATTGGGCACCGTTAAGTGGTTATGTGATTTTTCACGTGCCTTTTACTAAGGGCAAAATGGTCATTTCCATTCCCCTATGTTTGTGTATTATCACCAAAAGGGGGCCATATGTAATATCAAGCCAGGGTTTAAGGTTGGTTATCCATGTCTCGAATTATTTGTCAAGCGGGGTTAGGGTTTTATGGTTAGGTTTAGGGTCTTGTGGTGGTTGGGGTAGCAGTGGTGGGATTGGGAAGACTCAAGTCAAAATCCCTCCAAGCAGACCTATTTAGAAAGAGAGAGAAAAATGATATGGTTGAAGGAACAGGAAAGAGGAAGATTGAGAGTAAGAAGAAGGAAAAAATATTAGAAATTAGGGTGACCTTCTCCAAAAGACGCAAAGGTCTGTTCAGGAAAGCCGCGTAACTTTACTCCATCGCTGATGCTTAAGTTGTCATCTCGTTTTCTCTCTTTCTAGTTGTCCTTTCATTCTTAGTGAGCCTGATTTCGATTCATCGTCGCTCAATTTTTGGCCAAGTACGATTCATTAAATTCTAGTAATCCTAGTACTAGTACAGTTCCGGTAGAATTGAACAATAATGTTGATAATGTGTTAAGTGATGATGATGATAGTGATTGTGAAAAGGAGACGATGAAGGTTAGCGATTTGTGGCTGAATATCGTGCGCGTGGATGAGTATATTAGAGAGGACGAATTTATGTGGTTGAAGAAAGAATATAAGAAATGTTCGAGAGAGATTATCCTGGAGATTGTAAACGAGATGGTTGATTAGCGCCAATTTTGTTTGAATTGATGATCACAATGCGTCAGATATTTTGATACTTTGTGTCTAGAATCGTCGATTCAGAAAATTTGGTCTTTGCTCTCTGTTTGGATCTGGTCGGATGGATTGATCGAGAAATGTTGATATTTTCTCTCCCTCTTTTTTCTTCTTCTTTGGAACGAATATATGAATTAAGCTCGTGATGTTGTAGTTCCTTCCATTTTGTATGATTGATTGTTAAGTGTTGATAAATGATGCATAGTTGGAGTTGTTAACAGGTTGGCAAATCACAATGCCATTGAATCTTGATTACTTTGTATTCCATCAACTAATTTGTGGCTTCTCACGACATCACCCTCATAAATTAGTAATCCCTTCTCTTTTTCTCTCTAAATAGATGGTTGGCCGTTTTCGGAGAATAAACAAATCGTTGGCCGTCGCCGGAAAAGATTGTTTGGGTATGGTCCCTGGCTTTTGAGGATATTACACATGTTCAATTTCTTTTGGTGATAATACACAAACCTAGGGGAATATAAATGACCCTTTTGCCCTGAATAAAAGGCATTTAAGAGATCACATGGGCACTTAACGGTTCCCAATCTAACACCGTCCATCACAGGGACCAACGATGTGCAAAAATAGGATACTTTGGTTAGTGGTGAGACAAATCTAAGATTGGGGACTGTTGGTGTATAAGCCCAAACTTCAGGAGCTAACCTTTTTTCTTAAATGGCAATAGTTTTGTTTAACAAGTCAAGTTTTTAAAATTATTACCTATTTATACTTCTTTTAAATTACAGTAAAATTATATTCTTTTATAGAAATGAAACTCATTTTATAAACCCAATGTGTTGGATCAGTGGCTGGCTTGACCGACAGGTTCATCACTAAGTTTTTGTGTAAAGCGATTTATTTGACAACACCTATGTGAGAAAAGTGAAAATATTTTTTGGGGATAAAAGGAGTATTTAACCACCTTTATCCTTAAGTTTCTCTACATATAAAACAAATTATTATAAATTTATTAAATATGACTTTGAAATTCTTAAAAAATATATTTTTTCATTGATTATTTCACAAAAATAATTTTTTTTAACATATATCCTTTATTGTTTATAAATTTTTTGAAATATTTTATTTGTCAAAATACCAATTGTCCATTAGGGAGAAGTGGAGGAGATACAAAGTTCGCCCCCTCTCATGGCGTTTTGAAATACACAATTGCAGAATAAAAATCTTCATGGCCGAGCATCGCAATCTCGTTCCGAGCATGTATTGTCTGCAAAAAAGAAATGGTGAGAGTAGCGGGAAGGGATTCCTGCCAAAAATTCCCTGCATGTTTATCAGTATATAGCCATTATAGAATAGAGACTATTCTATATTTTTTCAGTATAACGGTGAGAGTAGCGGGGAGGGATTCCTGCCAAAAATTCCCTGCATGTTTATCAGTAATAGCCATTATAGAATAGAGACTATTCTATATTTTTTCAGTATAAAGAATGACGCACTTCAGTGTTGTTATAGAAAAGAGTATATATATACCCGTATGAACTGGATCTCTTTTTCTTTGTGACACACTTGTTTGCGTAAAATTCATACACTTCAGCCCGAGTCTAAAATATAAACATCAAGAAGGTTGGGTGATTCAATTAAAGATAGTGTGACACTGAGTGAAATAGAAGATTTGAATCCTATGTTGATGTACTTATCTTTTAAAGTTTTGTTAGATTTATGATTTCCCTTTTAAGGAGAGATAACTCTTTCTTATGGTATTAAATAATCAACTTAAGTTACTAATTCTTTGTTTTAGCATGTTTTGAAAATTCTTTATAGTTCTTTTTTTCTATCCTTTTTTCTTTTACTGGTCTATATTTACTAGTGTCAAATGAGATTGATATTTCTTTTACGAAATATCAATGTTTTTTCTTTTATGAAATATAGATTGACGAATTTGATTTTTTCTTCTTTGCTGTTTACGAATTCTACGCATTACATCACACTTCGTTTTCGTACCTTCAAGCATCTATCTAGGTAGATAAGTTTGAGCTTCGAGTCTTTCATAACTATTATTAAATCTTTTGATGTTTTCACGACCGGGCTCATTAAAAAAGGATCGTACTTTTTTGGTAGGGAAGTTCTTTTAATTTAGTTTTACCAGTATAAACCCTAGTCTTTTTTTCGAATATATCTCAAAAAATAAATCTCGAGCCTCAATTCTCTTTATAAACTCATTATTTGTTGTTGTTGTTTGTTCTTATAAAGCCAATCTTTTTTCAACCTGAGCTTGAGCTCAAACACAATATTTCTACATTCAAGCCCAATTGAGCCACGCCCGAGATATGTATAAAAGATATGAGCCGAGCTTGAGCTTGAACTTTTTATTTTGAACTAAGCCCGAGCCGAGTTAAAACCTTGCAAAACTTAACTGAGCCGAGCTTGGTTATTCACTACTCGACTTAACCTGACTCATTCACACCCTTAGTGATGTTATGTTCAAATAGAATGTTCAAATGAATAAAACATCTACTAGTATTATTTATACCATTACTTGTTCAAATTTATGGCATATTCGTCTTGTCATGTTAGTAGTTAGTATATTAAAGATATGAGCTATGTAGGTTTAATATCCAAACTAGAGAATGACCTTGATAAATGTGAATATTGTAGTATGATGCAAATTAGGAGGAATCCACATAAGAAATCTAGTATGAATAAGAAACTTTTAGAACTTATACATATCGATATACGTGAACTCTGTCACACCGAGAATGTTTGGGAGAAAGGAACGTTTGATATGTCTCATGACTTAAATAGCTTTCACAAACAAGGTACGTGAAAATGTCTCCCCTTAGTTAATACTTAATAGAAATGAAACTGATAATAGAAATGAAACTGATAGTAAGTTAAGGACAACCACAATTGTCGTGATATTTGGCATAAGGGCCAAAATTCAACCTAAAATCGTCACACACTCTTCTGCCTCACACACATTTCCTCCTCTCCGAATCTCGTTCTCGCTTACACTAATAGATGACGAGTGAAAGGCTTAGCAATAGATGTTTGAAAGGGGCTATATAGAGGGTCCAGAATCTTGACCACAATCTATGATAGGTGAGGCAAAGCAAATGATTGAAATTTGATGAGATTGGTTATAAGATGAATAGAAGAAGGTTTCAACAAATCCGTTAACCGAAACTTTATTTGACATCTACGTGAGTGTGTCATAAAAATTGTGTGATGAGTATGATTATTTGAATCCTTTAAATATTTTTGCCCAACCAAAGAAAATAAAAATATTTTCATGAAGTTTGCTATTCACACCCCCAAATTATATGAGTACACCCATTTTCTAAGTATACCATCCCTAATATTTTCAACCTCCCTAAATACTAACTATACCCCCTCTTTCCCTATTTTACTGCTCTAACATTTTCTCCAAAATCAACCCTTCCTCTCCGGCCACCGTCCTTTCCCCATCAGCACCCAGCCACTGCAATCCCTCTCTCCTGCGAATTGAGCACACACCACCTCTCTCCTATCTAGCCGCTGTCCTCCCCAATCATCACCTACATCACCAATCTCCTCACTCGCAAATTTCTTCGATGAACTTGTAACACACACACATATGTGTGTGTGTGCCCTGTGCGCGTGTTCTTCCCCCAAGAATTAAAAAGTGATTTTTCTATCATTCATTTCATCCGGTGTGTGCGAGAATTGCGGAAGGTGGAGAAGGAAGATGACAAATATTTAATGGGAGCTCACTAAAAAGCAAGGCCAGCAATCTGTTTCTTCTCCCTCTTCTCTGCCTCTCTTTGTCTCACTCTCTCTCTCTCCGACAAAGCACAACAATTCCTTTAGGGTGTGCGGCAAGCAATGACCGAACACCTGTAGGTGTTTTCGGTTAGAGCCTACCGAACACGACTAAGGGTGTTTGAGCTTACCGAACACCACTCGGATGTTTTAGTAAGGGATTAAGTTAGATTTCTAATGATATTTTTGTAATAAATAAAAAGAGTATAATTAGAGAATTTAGGGGGGTGAATAGCCAAGCTCTATTTTCATGTACTTCGAAGTTTATAAAGTCAAATATATTAGAGCATCACCAATGCAAATGTCAATGTCAAAAAATTGGGTGCCACCTAGGATTTACACATTTTTTAAAGAAAAAAAAATCTCTCCAATGCAATTGTAGAACATGATGTGTCAATTAAATTATTTTCTATTGGTTATTAGGTAATTAATTTTTTGACTCCCAATGCACATTGTGAAGGAGGATGTGAATCAAAAAATTAATTACCTAATAACCAATAGGAAATAATTTAATTGACACATCATATTCACATTCCTTCTCCACAATTGCATTGAAGAGTTTTTTTTCTTTGAAAAATGTGTAAATCCTAGGTGTCATCCATTTTTTTCACATTCACATTTACATTGGTGATGCTCTTACTTTGACTCAAATGACAAAAGCACCTTCACACTGTAGACAAAGGTTTACTAGCAGAAACATTAGTAATCAAACACACAGGAACAAATAGTGGGCACTGAATTAGAGACGTTAAAAGGGCCACAAATCGTAGGGTCGGCCCGTTCAAACAAAAAAAATTAGGGTTAGGGTCAATTTTTTTTGGTCCGTTTAAGAATTCGGGCTAATCGGGCTGACCCTATAGGGCCTCGGGTTTAACGGGCTGGCCCGCCGTGCTTTTGGGTTGACCCGCGGACTGAGGGTAAAAGAGTAATTTGATAATTATTTTAAAACCCTAACTTTTTACCCCTCCGGCCCTCCCCCTCCACTCCAGTCTGTCACTCTGTCCAGCGCTCCTTGAGTTGAGAGTTGAGACCTTCAGCCTTAACGCCGCTCACGGAGCCTCACGCCTCACTCACATACAGACACTCAGAGTCTCAGACAGACACACTCACAGCCTGCCAAGAGCCAAGCGGCCCAAGGCCCCAAGCCCGTCACCGACTCACCTTCTCCTCCCGTCCGGCGTCCGGCGTCCTCCGTCACTCGTTCTCTTCTCTCGTCTCTCGCGGTCGTCTCTCGTCTCCGGTCTCTCGCTGTCGTCTCTCGCTTCTCTCACTTCTCACAGTCACAACTCACAAGTCACAACACAAGCCCTTCACCGTCTCCTCCGGTGGAACTCCTTCCTCTCTAGCTTCCGACAGTACGGCGACACTGTCAAGGTATGAAAGACTTGTGATTAATTGTTAAAATATGTTTTTGTTTTTTGAAACTTGCCCAATTAACGATCGGTTTGAAACTTTGAAAGACTTGTAATTCTTGCAAAATGTTTTATTGGAATAGATAATTGGAATAGTTATCACATATCTCCCTTTACTATCTTAGGAGTTGAAATTCTCATGTTTTTGTTTTTCTCCAATATGTTTTTGTTTTGAAATTCATATGTTTTTGTTTTGCAGGTGGAATAGACTTGTAATTCATATGTTTTTGTTTTTCTCCCTTCACATATCTCCCTTTACACTAAAAGTATTGAAATTCTCATGTCCTTAACCTTGATTTGTGAATTGTGATAGATAATTGGATTATTTTTTCTTTTTTTGTTTCTATTTCTAGTTCTGAATGTGATGATTTCCTTAGAAGTAGTTGCTATGAATTAATCATGTCCTTAAGTCAAGTTATACTTTAGTACTAGTATTTATTATATTTATTGTTTGCTAAGAAATTTTTTAGTTTTTTTTAGAGATTGTGATGTATTTATTTTTTTAGTTGTGGCCTGTTAGTGGCCCGTTTAGTCCGAAGCCTGTTAGGGTTAGGGTTAGGTCCGTAATATCAGTGACCCGAAAAAATTGGACCGTCTAACCCGAAGCCCGCTAGGGCCGGCCCGAAACCGTTAGGGCCAGCCCGATTAACATCAAGCTCAAGAAAGGGCGAGGAAAGCTCCATTGTCTCCGATCATTCTGACGGTTTTCCTCTTCAACGGTATTTAGCATATCCCTCTTTTTTAATTAACTCTCACCTCTTCAGTTACTCTCCATCCTTTTTCTTTTCTCATGATTATTGTGATATATACTCTTTTATTTGCTATGATTTTGTTCGAAATAGGTATGATTCAGACTTCACTCCTTTCCGTTTGTTTCTTGAAATGTGAATTTGGGCTGTTTTGATTGGTCGGGCCGTTCTTTGCTTTTTAGGGTTTTAGCCACTTGTTTCATAACCCTAAAAAGAGGGAGATGCTAAATTCCATTCAGTAGGAGTATTATTATTACTATTATTTTTAGGAGTATTATTATTACTATTATTATTACTATTAAAGAGGGAGATGCTAAATTCCATTCAGTGACAAAACCTAAACAACTTCATTTTTAGGAGTATTATTATTACTTTTGGTGTTTTGGAGGGTGGGTTGGGGGTTTAGGGTTTTAGATTGGTTTGAGGGTTATGAAACAAGTAGATAAAGATTGCAATTTGGTTAATTTTACAGCTCATTTTAAAGGTACAAATGAAGTTGTTTAGGTTTCGTCACTGCCTACTGAATGGAATTTCAGGGGGTTTCCTATTGTGGTCCCTTTAATATTATTATTGGTTTTTTGTTCTCATGGATCTATGAAAGTCTGAGGAGAGCCTAGAACTTAAAATTTTGGTCTTGCAACTAGTGGGCGTTACGTTTTTCTTTAAGCTTGGTTTCCTACATTTTCTTGCCACTGTAGCAGGCACATAATTTAGGCTGCGGGCCCAAACAAATATTATTTTCCCAAAAGAAAATTGAATATATTTATTTTGTATATTGGATAGACGGTAGTGATTTGAAAGTCTTTAATTTCAAGTGTCTCGAGTAAGTTAAATATAGATAGACGGCGCTACAGACTGCCTATCTAAGTAAGCTTAAGTAGATTAAAATCTTTTCATAAGTAAAGGATCGAAAAGCAAGTTGTGTTTGTACCTATATGATCCATGGGATTTTTCTTATGCCCAGATATTTGATTGATGGCCTAACTTTCTTGTCGAATTCATATAACATAGTTCAGATCTTCAAAGTGTTGTTCTATATTTTAATGTTATACCACACAGAAATGAAATACACAAAATTGTGCGGTATTTATGGATCGCGAATATGTGAAATATCAAATATATGCGCATAAACCTTTTCCGGTGGGATACTACAAAAAGGGAAAAAGATACGTTGCCTTATAAAGGATTGATATTGGCTTTCTGTCATATATGTCCAATACTGGCATGTTGAAGGAAAAAACTGTTGTTTAGAACTTGTGTTGACTGGTTGTTATATCTGGTTCTCAGAATTTTCAGGTCGAAATAGAATTTCGCTTTAAGCACATGGAACGAAAAAGCTGTTATGGTTTCAGAATTTAGCACTACATACTGATCTTGGTACATCTTTATATACTTCCTCTTTCCCCCCGGATAATTTGCATATGACATTTAGCCATTTAGGCATGCGAATCCCATGATGTTCTTACATGTGAAATTAACCAATTGGATATGTGTGTGTGTGTGTGTGTGTGTGTGTGTGTGTGTGAGTGAGGGAGGGAGGGAGGGAGGGGCTTATGCTTTGAGACTATGTACTCATATGAATGTGTTGTAGCAGGAGTTGGTGGATACATGTTCCAAATCAGAATTATTACTTTCCAATATAGTTGTTGTTGTGCTTCTAGTGCAACTCAACGAAGTAAGGATAGGAGATGTGGGATAGAGGAAATAAGATAAGAAAAGAGAACTAGGACGAGGGTCTGAGAGGCAAGCTGCGTGATTTTTACAAGTTTTATTTGGTAATGCCAGGATTCTGTTTGTCTCGCTGTGCATGTTTGTGAATACGTTCATCTACACTGTCAACATCATTGTTGCATGTTCTTCCAGTTTGCTGTCCAAGAACCGTTACGAGTGCAACTAAAAACTCTAATTTTTTGACATTTGGCATGTGTAAAACATTGTATCCCGAATTGCTCTCTGCTTCCTTATTGTTGGCTATAAACAAAGTTTCATCTTGCAAGTAGAGTTGTGCAAAATAGGTCTAATTCTCTATATTCTCTTCATTATGATAGGTAAGGCTTTGCAAAAATGTTTCTCAAAGTGCAGTTGACATGGAATGTGGTCATCCCTGCTGAAAACCTTGACGTCAAGGGGCTGATGCTGCAAAAGGCGATTATCATTCGCCTGCTGGATGACTTCTCAAGCAAGAAGGCCACTAAAGATCTTGGCTACTTTGTAGCTTTGACTAACTTGGACAAGATTGGTGAAGGCAAAGTTAGAGAGCACACAGGGGATGTGCTCTTTCCTGTATCCTTCAGCTGCATCACATTTAAGATCTACAGGGGGGAAGTCGTGGAGGGATTCGTGCACAAGATTTTGAAGCATGGGGTTTTCTTGAGGTGTGGGCCAATCGAGAATCTCTACCTCTCCAATCAGAAGATGAAGGACTACAAGTATGTGGCTGCTGAGAATCCTCTTTTCATGAATGACAAGACGGGGTCAAGGATTGAGAAAGATGTGACACTGCGTTGCATGGTGATTGGAGTGAAGTATTTAGAGGCTGAGAAGGACTTCCAGGCTGTTGTTGGCTTGGACGGCGATTTCCTTGGACCAGTTCAATAGTTGTCTCCATATTTCCTCATCTATGTTAGGACTAAATTTCGATGTGTAGGTGGTGTTTGTATATGTTGGTGTTCGTTCACAAACTTGAAATCTCTAGTTTGAAACTGTTGGTGACTGCTTATTAACAAACAATAACTGTAATAGGAAATCTTTACTGTTCTGATCTACTCTTTGTGCTATTGAAAGAGCTGTGCACTTTCTATGGTTCTTTGCAATTGTAATATTCAAATTAGGTAGCTATTTATCCTGTTATATATGATCAATTTGTCCCAGAGCGTCCATCCAGTTTCATTTGCTTCATTAGATGGTCCTGCCTGCCTGCCTGAGTAGTAGTAACAAAGCAAATATACATCTGTAATTTAACAAACAGATTTGAACCAAAAATATCTTATATCACCACTATTTCCAAAGATAAATTAAATTTTTCCATAAAATTTCACATATGCTGTTTTCAAAATTATTTTTTGTTTACAAAATATGAAGTTCTAATTTCACCTTTCGAAAATAGTCAAGTAATTTCTTATTGTCACCGCATCACTCTATTATGTTTAAAAACTTGGCCTTTTGATTGTGTTTTGCAAATGAAGAAACCATTTTGGCAGACAAGCCAAAACTTCTATGGTAACCATTTGTTGTTTTATTCCATGTCATTTTGGTACAGGTTTTATTTCATAAATGTTTAAAATTTTATATCATATGGAAAAAATTGCGATGCTTCGTACCAAACAAGTACTAAGAATGGTCAATTGTTCTCGCAAAATACTTCCAGAGCAAAATGCCAAAATCTTTCCTAGGTAAACCATTCTTTTGATAAACCAGCTGGTATATTCATTCATGTTATTAGTTCATGATATCAAGGTGGATTATGGTTTTCTTTTTCTTCAAGAATTTTACTAATTGAGTCTATCATTGTCATGTAGGCAACAATCAGGAGGCAAAAAGGTTGGTTTGTAGCTAACTCAAATTGGGACGGAGCTGTCAATGCTTGTGCTGACAAACTGTTTGTTGTAATGCCCACAAGGCCACAAGAGCAAGATAAAGAAGATACACGAAGTAAACCATTCTCTTTCTGTTCATTCTAAACTCTGTCATTACCCTTCACAGTTCCGTTATAAAATTTCATAAACAAACTTAACCATCATCTCAATCTCATTTTTGAGCAAATGGGTAGTTTGATTTTGAATCCTATCTAGGTTCCTTATTGTATTTGCTTGCTGAAACTTCAACTTTTAGATTTTGTTATACACGGAGCATAAGAGTTATAGAATACGGATTATATCCGGAAATGCTAACAAGATGGGGCAAGAACTTGGTAAGAGTATTAGTATGGAAATGTTTGGGAACAGTTATAAATGTACTGGAAAAATTCACCAATATATTTCTTAATGCAAACATTCACATAGTTGGATTCATAGCAAGTGTCCTTGGGACACTCGTTAGTAGGATCCATTGGCAGGAGCCGTTTGTGCAACAATCATCTTCGTCCTAGTCATTTTGCAACTGATGTATTGGTTGGTGTAGGAGTTGCCATTCTTTCGCCATCACCATAATTCTTTGTCCTTGGTTACCTATAACAAAGGCCCAACACTGAATCTTTACATAAATTGCAATGACTTACAAAACTTTTGAGTCATTGGGTATAAGTCTGATTGGTTTTTCTATCGCGGAGTTAACAACGTGAGGCTTATATCATTGGCTGTAGTAGAGTAATTCTTGCTCAATGGATCTGCTCCAAGAATATGTCTTTCATTGAAGAAACCAGGTTGAGTTGGCTGAGCTAATGCACCCTCACTACTCAACATCAAAACCACATCTGACATGCTTGGCCTATCTTCTGGGCTTTGTTGAACGCACAGCAGTCCTACATGAATTGATCTCAACACTTGATAGTAATTGCATGAGTCCTCCATTGATGCATCAATCATCTCATAAGACTTGCCTTCTTGAAAGAGTTTCCAGGCCTAAATCATTAAAATAGACATTTTTGCTTAGTTTTTACATACAGAGGAAACACTGTTCAGATTCGTACTTACATGGCCAAGAAGGTTAAGAAAGTGCCCTTGATGTTGAAAGCCTCTATTCTTTTTTGAACTCACAATCTCTAGCACCAAAACTCCGAAACTAAAGACGTCTGATTTCACTGAGAAGAGCCCATCAATTGCATACTCTGGGGACATGTAACCACTATAGGATTATTGATATAAGAAGTCATTTCATGGAAACTGGAAATAGATTAAAAAAATGTCAAGAAATTCTTACTATGTTCCAACCACTCTGGTCGTTTCTGCTTCTGTTTCATTGCCTCTGAAACTCCTAGCCATGCCGAAGTCCGAAATCTTCGGGTTCATCTCATGATCTAGTAAAATATTTCCTGCTTTTAGATCTCTGTGGATGATTCTGAGTCTTGAATCTTGATGAAGATATAAGAGTCCTCGCGAAATCCCATTGATAATGTGGAACCGCTTAGGCCAATCCAGTAGCTTTCTCTTTGTTTTATCTGCCCATTGTTTTTTTAGTATTAGTTCATACTGTAGCAAGCTGAATTCTTGAATCTAGGTGGAAACATTTTTGATTGGAACATATACATTGATTCTCCATCTTAATGGTCACTTGCAAGTGAATTTTGTGGTCACAAGGCAAAATAAGGAAGACTAAAATTCAGACTATTTAAGATGAAAATATAAAGATTTTTGAAAGGCACAAACCAAATATGAAGGAGTCCAAGCTTCTGTTTGGCATGTATTCATAGATCAACATCTTCTCCACGTGAATGCAACATCCTAGAAGCTTCACAAGGTTTCGGTGCTGCAGCTTCACAATGCATATAACTTCATTCTTGAATTCACTAGGTCCTTGGTTTGAATTCTCAGAGAGCTTCTTTACAGCTATCTCTTGACCGTCGATCAACATCCCCTGAAAATCATCATTTTTGTCGCTATCAGTACTATTGTTTCACTAGAGTGCATGGGAGGCTTGCATGTTATATAATCTAGAACTGCATGCATTTATATGTTTGATGCCCATGGAAATAGATTCTTGTGCTTACTATTGAAACAAAATCGAAGTATTCCACAGCAGCTTAGTTAGTTAGTAAATTTATTTATGAAAAATGTTATCTGGACTTGTTCAGATGCGTAGATTAGTTTTCCTGTAAACTGATGTGCATAACAGTTTTAGAATGAAAATGTCCTTCCTTCCTTATTAATGTAGAATAGAATTTTCTTCTAAAAGAAAAAGAAAGGACTAGCCTTCATTATCTACACACTTTCGACTTATTGAAACTAGCTTACCAGCCTTTGAAGTCCATTCTAAGATCAGCTTAAGACAAGAATGCTGAAAAGATGAAGGTTGGTCGACAAAACTCTTTTCAGTGTCTAGAAAGTCACTAAAGATAGATCGAATCAATCCCAGTAGTTTTAGGGGACCTATAATTGAGACGTACTTATAGCCATGGATGGGAGAAGAGGGGAGTCCGGGCAGGGCCCATCCCCCCTCCTCCCCCAACCACAAAAAAAAAAAAAAAAAAAAAAAAAAAAAGAAAAAGAAAAAAGAGAAAAAAGTAGAAAAGGTAGAGAAAAATTAAAGTACACGTGAAAAGATTTCACAGGAATGTAGCTCCCATATAGGTAGAGTTCTGATTGAATTGATACCTTCCTTTGAATATTAAATCAAAACAAGAAAGTCTGTTATGGGCCTGCGGCAAAACTGAAGAAGACAAGAAGGAAAAATATTTTTGGCCCACACTGGCTAGCATTCCCTTGTTATGGAGAGATTGTGTAACATGCAGATTAAGTATCCTTATTTACTGTGTGGCATTTTCTTTAGATTCGTTTTGTACCTTGTAGACTGGTCCGAAACCACCCTCCCCAATCTTATTGCTGATGGAGAAATTATCTGTGGCCCTAGCTATTGTAGCATACTCGAATAACGGCAATTCTAAATCTTCCTTCTGGTAATCAGTGGTGTTACTTCCTTCTGGACCTTCTCTTGTTTCCCCTGCAAATCAGCAGTAGATTGTTTATAGTGGAATTATTTACATAATTCATTGGATAATAATAGCAAGGAATAACTGGCAAATTTAGAGAATTTGAAATTGACCATAATGCACCCAACTTCACTTTCTTCTTTCTCCTTCTGTCACCCCCTGGCATGCATTTTTCAGTCTAATTGGGCCAACATTAGGCACGTTTGAAAAACACGGTCACCATCGAGTACTTCTTTTATCTAATTCATGTAAATATCATGGAGTTAATAGATTATTTTGATTACCTTGTGCCTTTTGCTTCTTCTTCCACACATACAAGGCAAGGCTCAACCCTAGCAGAAGCATTACTGTTAATACTACGGAAATGGCAATGAGTTTTACTTTCTTTTTCCCGCCGTTACCTGCATACAGAACAATTGAAAGCAAGAAAATTAGGAATTGGACTACAAAAAAGGAAATTCTTTCTGCTGATTTGAGCAGTTTGAGAAGAAACTCATACCTATTTCGGATAAAGACATCCTTATGTAGATGTCTTGCCCGGTTTGTGTATACTCTCTGATGTCAATAAGGTCTCCAAACCAGAGCAGGCATCCAGTTCCTTCTCCTCCTTTACTTATGTCTAAACTTGTATATGCCATGCAAGAGCAGTTTCTTAGGCAAACCACCTTACACTCCTCCAGGGTTATGTTTCTATTAAACCAAGAATTTCGAGTGTCTGGCAGTTTAATTTTTGAATATTTTAGAAACCCTGAGCCATCCCCTTTCTGGCAATCAAAAGGAGTCCTTCGAATACACCCTTGCGACCAATCTGTTAAGTCCCATTCTTTTTGAACCTTAGGAACAAACCCTTTTAGACACCTGCATTTTGGGGAGTTATCAATATTACAGCTACCATGTGCACCACAGGAAGCATAACTGTCACAGTAATCTGACTGTACAGTTAGGTAGACGTCCCACCTCTGGGTTCGATCGATCCATACGAACCGCTGCACGACACCATTCGGGTTTATGACCAGCCTTGTGACCACTGCACTATCAACAAGCCCAAAGCTGTAGTATGCCTCCTCCTGATCATATACTAAATAGTACTTGTATACCGGATTAGGTTTTAAATATGGTGTTCCACTAAACTTAAGACCATTCCAGGGTCCAGAGCAGTATTGGTCCATTGAACCCTTTTTGCTTACAATCAATTGTGGAAATCCACGCGGATCAAGTTGAAATTGGTAATCACCTCTGGAAGGGTCATCGCTGCTCTTCCATGAGGACATGTGTCGTTCTCTACCAGTTTTAAGATCTGTTCCAAGCTTCATGCCTGGTAAAAGTGTATCACATGGATAATCAAAACTCTGCCACAAATAATTTTCTGGATTGCTGTCATCTCTCTCTCTCATTACAAGATTTCCTGAATCTAAAAGCTGTGCTATTGGATTCCTTGCTGGTCTTGTTGAGTTTGTGCTCCAAATTATGGTCCCATTACCGTTGGCGACTGTGAGTAATCCTTCATTGCTGACCCTTAAAACACCCGATGAATCGAGAATTGGATTTTCTCTATTGGCGACCCATACAACTGTGAGTGTCACTGCTGATATCTTCTTGTACCATATGCCAACATATCGGTTCTTGGAAACACCGGGGCTGAAAAATCCCATTTCAAATAGTCCACCGGCTGAAGATATGGTTTCCTCATCTCTAATGGATAGAGTTGGGGATATTGTATCTACCGCAGTTGAGATTATGAAGAATATGGAAAAGAAAACTGACCAAAAAAGTATTAGTACGCTGGGACATTCCATAGCTGTAATTGTGTTTGAATGCTACCTCATTCGATAGGCTAGGCCTTGAAGCAGAAAAACTTTGAAAACCTCTGCATATTTTCCAAGTTCTCTCTCTCTCTTTCCTTTTTTTTTTTCTTTTCAAGTTTTAAAATGTGGATTTTTTTTTTTTTTGTGTGGTCAATGTGAAATATTAGCTGTATTGGAGATCCAAGTGCTGATATTATTTAACAGTCAATGATTCTTGTTTCATTAGTATAAGCTGGTCTTGTTTATCGTTATGACTGACGAAGTGATGATTATCAATAATGATCGGAGTTGTTGCTGTCAAATGGTCAGTTGGAATCATGTAGTAATAATATTCTTCATTTTAGTTTATTGTAGCTCTTTTCTCATCTATGAGCTCACTCTGTCTGTCCTTACACCACTTGTGTGATCCAATGGTTAGTCTGTAGTATTTTTATGGTATCTCTCTAGTCTCATCTTTGATCAGAAACATCACCATCCTTTTCATTTTCAAGTGATTAATAAGTCAGTCTTGTCTTCATTGACAGGTAGCAACGCTGTCAAAAATCAAGCCAAGAAGACGAATGTTTCATTCCACATAAACGGCTGGTGTGGTTGTTTCTATAGCCTTAACGCTCAAAGTCAAGAGGAAAGTAACAATAACAAAATTGTTGCACCAAAGTTTGGTCTTTTTTTCACTCGAACCCCCAAAGTCTTTTTTGGTTATGTTGAAACTTCAAAGTCTTTTTTGGTTATGTAATTATTTAGAAATTGATAATAAATTTAGTCTGACATTGTCAAAGATGGCGTGGGGGCTAAATCTATTTCTATACGTTGACTAATTAATCTGATAGTATTTTATTAGTATTAGATTGCTTTCGAGAGTATTAAAATACAAACATTTCGCTGTCTTTTGGTCAAGTCTTAGTTTTTGGAGGTTGTTTGTATTTGATTCTTTTTCAAGTCTTCTATTCTGAGGTGGGTGGGTCTGATCTCCCAGAAATTTGACATTAGCAAACAAAATTAGAGTATTCCATTCCTAAGCAACACAACACAACACAGAGTCAATTTCTGATACATCTTCTCTGCTATTATATTAGCCACAAAGTTTAGCAGAATTTCGGAATAGATTTATAGTAGCTTTTTTATTCATCACTTAAGTTATGAATACTCCTCCATTAAGTAAAAAAAAAAAGGTTATGAATACTCTTATATAACTCAACCATTTCTTCTGGAGTAGCATATAATATATACCCATTATTTGCATTTTGCACCAAAAAAAAAAAGAAAGACATATACCCATTACTTCTAGACGTATCATTGTATTGGGCCAAATTTATGAGTTGACCCCAAAAAAATCACATCACAAATTCTATAGTATTGTTAGTTTCTCCAGGGTAAGCAGTTGTGAGGCCCGCTAATTTGGTTTCTGTTCTTTTAGTGTTCATTTCATTTTGAATTTTGTGGTTGGACTTGTATGGAGTGTGTGGGTTGTTTACTTAATTCCTAGCTTACAGGCTCACTAGTTTGGTTTTTGTTATTGTGCAACTCTCAGAATTAAGCAATTTGGGCTGGGCCAGCTTTAAATATTTATATAATTGTGGACCGGTCTACTTTTTGAAATTTTCAACAATTTTAGTGTTTTTTTTTTTTTCAACCGCTTAAATCTATTTTAAGTGATAAATTGACTAATTATTCTAAAACTGTCATCGTAACAACCTATGACGTTTTAGTAGTCACGTCTCTCTTTCCATTACGATTTCTTACCAAAATTTTCATTCATATCACATTCGAAAGTTTTTACTCATTTGAGTACGTTTTTTGAGTTTTTTCAAGTTGCTATAATCGTGTTCACTGTAAAACTGAAATCAATTGATTCAATGGAAACTGCTGTCATATTGTTGTTGAAATTCAAAGGAGATATAATTGTATCGAAAGTTTAAAGGTGGAATGAAAGATTTTCGTATGTAGCTTATAAAGTATTCATTCAAGATTTGAAAATTTTTTTTTATTAAGAACTAGAATAATAATCCGGGTTGTATTTAATAAGAGAATACATTCAGTACAATTGTGTGCATCGAAAATAAAAGTTGTGCATCGCGATGCACAAAAACAGTACTTTGTAGTACTTTTTTGTGCATCGCAACGCACACTGTTATACATCGCAAATGTTATGTTGTTAATTCAGTAGAATATTGTGCATCGGAATAAAAAGGTGTGCATCGCGATGCACAAACTTATACTGAAAGCTTTGATGCATCGCAAAGGTAATTTACGATTGGTACAAGGAGATGTTGATTTCCTCCGCTCCATCCTTGATGTCAAAGATTATCTTGGCATCTCTTGTCCTAAGCTTCAACTTTTTCCACGCAATCTGGAAATACCTTTATCCCTTAACGTAGCTTCTGACAATACTCCTTACGATTGAATCATTTTTTTTACAATGCTCGCGTAAGAGGTCATTACCCAGTAGGCTTTCTATTATGTACCACAAAGGTGTTTTCTTCAATGCGGTTCTATGGTCTTTCCTGAAATCTATATTTTTAATGTGGTCTATAAGGGACTGTATACTTGACCTATATACTATTCTGTTGTCCTTTGTAGTCCTCACAGTTGCATAACACGTATATTGTTGTTACAGTCACACAACTGAAAAATTACAATAAAGAAGTAAAACACGATGCACGGGTCATGCATTGCGATGCATCAATTGTTCATCGAAATGCATTACTTGTAATACCCTAGCTTTTCTATGTGTTATTTGCATAATTATATGTCTTCTTATCATGTTAGATATACATGATAGGATTACTTGAATAGCATGGTAAAAATAGAATGCCATGGTGGTGATATGAATTATGGTTGTGTACTTCGTTAAGTTGACATGTATTCATTGTGTTACAAATTATGTAATCTTTGTGTTATGTTTCTAGCAAGGTTCTTAGACTTTTTGAGAGTCTTTGTTGAGTGTTTTGGCCTTGTAAACTTGTTAAAATTACTGGGTTTTGGTTAGTAGCATTTTGAGAGTAAGTTGGAGGGATTTTACCAAAGAGAAGCCACCTGGGAATAGAGTGATCGCCTTGGCTTACCCCAGAGCGACCGCTCTGTGGACAGAATGTAGGAGCCTGGAGTTTCGAGGCAGAGCGATTGCCTTGGCTTACCTCAGAGCGATTGCTTTGTAGACAGATTTTTTGTGGCCTGGTACGGATACCAGAGCAATCGCCTTGCTTCTCTTCAGGGCGATCGCCCTGTTGGCAGAATTGTTGTACACATTTTATTATTAGTATTTTAACATGCAAAACCCTTGTTTATAAGAAAGCCACGTCATTAGGGAGTAAACCAGCCTCACTTAACCTCTTTCACCTCTTGAACACCTGAGAGAGTAAACATAATATACTCCCACTTCATCCTAGATCACTCAAGAACACAAGAGGGAAGTGTGTGTGCTATCAAAGTGAGATTGCTGTGTGTTTTACATCTCTTCAAGATCTAGCTATCCAAACTTTGATCCAAGGCCAGATTTGTGTAGCTAAAGACTAGGAGACTCATTTACAAGGCTTTGATTTTGTTTTTAGTGGTTTGATTTTCCAAATTGAAGTAAGTTACTAAACCTCCTTGTATGCTTAAAGCTTCATATCATGCTAACTATTTAAATTACTTGCTAGACATGTTGGAAATGTTGTTTCCATGGTTAAAGGTTGTATGAATATGTGGAAGCCATGATTATATTATTTACTTGGTATGAAATGATTTAGTTGGTAAGGTTGTGATGTTGTTGAACTTAGAATTGAGCTAAGAGGGGAACAAAGACTATAGTGGGAAGGAAGTTGCATGTAACAACTATACCCAAAGTGAATAATTATATTAATGAACTCTTGAAGTAGAATTTGAGAAGAACAATATATACCGAATATTACGTTAAGTTCCTATGAGAATTTTAGTTCGTTTGAGTAGGATTATGAACTCTCAAATAAGTTGGTTAAGTGAATGGTTGATATTTGTGGATTAGAGACTTGTAAAATAGCTCTATGTGGATGTATAAACTTTGGCAAATATGTGCTTGTTGTTAACATGTTATTGAGTAATATGAATTACTTGACATTTACCAAGTTTACTACTTTTGAACTTGGGGTTAATTTGCATAAGATGAGTTAGATACCATTTTTGTGCATCACATTGAGTCTAGCTGACATTTGTTAATGAGTTAAGGTGGGACGACATATAGCCTTGACAAATCAATGTTTGGAATCGCTATAAGTCCCCATACCGGAGTTCACACACACCTCACCTGTGGTTGCAGGTGGGAGGTAGCCCCACTGTTGTTGCAATACGCGTAACTTTGGTTGCTAAGATCCGATAGATTTTCGGAGAGACCCGGCAGGTTCGGGGATGTCGATACATCACACACGGGTATCGATACACGTTGGTTATTTTGTGTATTGCAGGGGCAAAACAAAGCTGGATAAAGAGAAATGATATCCTTTATTATATGATTTATTTACAAGCACTTATGTGAACATCAAGGTGCTATGTGTTTTTATGTGAGTTGTATCAAAGATGATATTACATGTTTAGTTGTAATGTATAGAAATGCTATCACCTTGTTACGATTATAGTTTGAGCATTATGCTATGTCATGTAGTTGCATTTAGTAACTTATTGAGTTTCGACTCACCCCGTTTGTTGTTTAAATATTTTTTCTTAGATCCGAACCAGTCAGATAGCTCTCAATGAGGTCGGTGAGGACGTGACTAGTTAGCAGGTTGTCCTTGTGGTTGTACTTTTGGGTTTTGTACAGTTATTGTGGTATTTTATTTTGGTAAGGACGGTTGGTTTGTAAAGTTATATAGACTTTACTTTTGGGTAGAATTATACTTGGTTATTTGTATTATTCTTTTGGTAGCCGACATGTATGTCGTGTTTGTGTACAGTTGGTTGTTATTCCAATTGTTGTTCTGGCATGTTGTGGCCAATGATGTTATTGTTGTTGTTGTTCTTTTTTTCGAGTTGTAGACTCGTGATTGTTGTTAGTTGGGTTCCGACTGTAGTGTCGCCGAACACTTGTTTATTAATATTAAATCAGGTATTTATATGTTATGTTAGTCTTCTTGTGTTGTTTGGCAACCTGACCTTGGATTTTTGTATAGAAAGTCGAACACTTGCGATGCATAAATGATGCGTCGCGATGCACAAAATTTGAAACCCTAAGAAAGGTTTAATTATATTTCAGTGAATGCGATGCATCAAACAATGCATCGCGATGCATAACAAACAACAAAATTTTCATTACGATGCACAAAATTTGAAACCTTACAAACGCTGTTTTATATTTCAGTGAACGCGATGCGTCAAACAATGCACCACGATGCATCAAATTAAAACAAAATTTATATGCAAATTTATTTATATATCAATCTATTCAGGAATTTGTAAACAAAAAATTCAACTATAAAATGTATTCAGCAATACTAACTTGATACTTCATCAACTTGTTGTTTTCGTGTTTTGTTTGTTTTGGTGCTTATTGCTTTTTTCCAAGTGCTCTATTGTAGAGTTGCGAAAATATTTTTGCTCTGGTTGATAATAACTCGCGATAATATTTTCAAATCTTTCACAAAATCCCCAGAGGTTCTTTGCTGAGTAATTGCCGGAGGTTTTAAGATTTTTCGAAGTGAAGAGGGTGTTTGTGTTAAGCATTCAACCGAGTAGTTGTTTTGGAGTGCGAAACCAATGCAATGCGTGTGTGTTAGAAGGAAGGACATAGACGACATTTTGCATCAAAAGTGTCCTTTTCCGGTTTGAAACAATTATAAGGGATTAAAGCGGTTGAAAATTGTCTAAAAGATACCGGCATGAATTTCATCATGCAAGTTGACTAGCCAGCCAGCCAGCCATGTGAGTAGTACTACATCTTTTAAGTTGTGGGTCTTTATTATGGTTTAACTAGACTATTTGTTTGTAAGTTGTTGTAGCGTCGTCTGATGTGGGTTAGTTTGATCTTTCTATGACTATGAGCATGTTTGGTGTAGCGTTTTCAAAACGCTGCGTTTTCAAAACGCAGCTTATTTAAAACGCGACTTTTCTTTATAAATGCGTTTGAAATATTATGTTAAAACGCAGTTTTTTATTCCTTATTGCATTTTAAAATCTGCGTTTTAGGAAAAAGCTAGGAATTCCAGCGTTTTAAAACACAGCTGCGTTTTCAAAACGCTGCTTTTTCTACCGCAGCATTGAAACGCTAAGTTAAGGAATAAGCTGTGTTTTAACCCTGCGTTTCAATCAAAACGCACGAACAAACGTGCTCTATATCATAGTCTGTAAATTGTAATCCGTTTCGAGTGCTGAGGCTACGCTAACAATAATACATTGATGCAGCAGGTTGTACTAGCTACTAATTAAACACTTTAATGCATTCTGGGTTTTTTATTATTAATTGTTCGTTATCGTTGACGAAATATACGAGGCGGATTCAAGCTTGTGATATCCGCTGCCACTCTCTCTCTCTCTCTCTCTCTCTCTCTCTCTCTCTCGTCTTCCGATGACTGAGATTAACGATAAATCCCGGTCAATGCATCATTGTTCTTCATAGAACAGCTAGTGGTCATATATCCTTAATTTGCAATATGCATTATATATTAATTTTTATCTTTCAATAATTCGTTACTATTCTTCCTAAAAAGAAGCATTCAAACTAAAGTTAGATTTTAAACTGTGATTTCTTATTAACCTTTTCCATAAAAAAAGATTAAGGAAAAAATGAAAAGGTTTAAAGACAAAAAGTAGAGCTATGGCTATATATATATAGTAGTATATAATTACATGGCTGGCTATATCTTTTCATATTACCATGAGATTCCTCATTACGAATATATATTTAACAGACATGCCAAACTTGGAACAAGAATTAATGATACTCTATTTTTTTACAGTTATATTCAAATATTATAACTATTCAATTAGCCATTACTACGTACAAGTTAAAAAAAAAAAAAAAACTCACTAGTACAAGTATCAAGTTTGATTAATACAATTAGGTCAAATTAAGAATTAATTAAGCACAATCAATTAGTTGAAGAAACTGATGAAGTTTGATTACAGTACGTCAAACATGCATGGAGTATTAATTATAGTTGGCATCTCATCAATATCTCCCAACCCCCCAGATTGACTCCTACTTATGTCCTTTTCCACTAATTGCGGCCATTAATTTACTAGTATTTCCTACTTATGTATATCTTACTTTGCCTTTCTCTCTCCTATTCCTTTTTCTTCTACTACTTAATTTTAGCTTTTATTATTCTTACTACTGTATGTATATATATATATCTATATTTAAATACATATACTTAATTTTAGCTTTTATTCTTTCTCTCTCCTATTCCTTTTTAGCTTTTATTCTTTCTCTCTCCTATTCCTTTTTCTTCTTTATATATATATATATATATATATATATATATATTTTTCTATGTATGACAGTAACAGATCGATTTATATATCTTTCATCTTTGAAATAATAAGGCAATGTATATGTAAGCCACAAAGATACATATCAGCTGCACAAGTAGTTTGTATACTAATTTAAATACATATACTCCAGAAAATTAAAGTCTGTACATAACATCCTCAATTACAAACTGACTTAATTTTTTAGATTAAACAAAACTCTTAATTCAATCTTTTCTTGTTATAATATAATAGTAATAAAATACAGAGATTATTTTCATAATTCAATAATCTCGGGTAATAAATAATTAATCAATTTCCATCCTTTACATAAACTAATACTTAAATTCACAATATAATTAAATACAAGAAAATTCAACAATCCTCATCAATTAACAAAAAGAATTACTACTACTTACTAGTGAAATTTCACCATAAATATTAAACAAAAACAAAAAAAACAAAAAAAACAAAAAAAAAAGGACAAGAAAAGAACAAGAGAAAATAAACTAATTACTCACTGGCTATAGTCCCTATGGTCCACCACATCTACACTAGCAGAGCAAGAGAGCAGCCGCCGGAAAACACCACAGAAGGCGGCGGCAGAGAGCTCCTTTAGCCTCCTCACAACCACCACACACCTCCCACGTGCCACCCCTTTTCTCTTCCTCCCACGCGCCACCCTCTCCTTCACCCTACCCAAGCACTTTTTGGTCTTTTGAGGCACAGTCTCTTTTCTTGAGAATGTGTAGCTCCTAAGATACAACTGCCTACAAGACACACTATCCACCACCCTAGCTATAGGGTAGTGCAGCTGCTGATGCTGTCCTAACCGCCGGTTCATGTTAGTGTGATCAGCCATCGTCTTCTTGACAAACTCCGCATCGGATTCTGGCCACTTGTAGAGGTTGACGTAGGTGGCTCTTACTGGGATTCTTGTGTCATTGACACAATTCGATATGCAAATTGAGCTCATTCTTGGGTGGCTTCCGTTCCGGCCGGGAAGTGTCCGTGCCACTAAAATGAAATAGGTTTTTTGTCTGGGTATACGCACGAATAGAAGAGAGAGAGAGAGAGAGAGAGAGAGAGAGAGAGAGAGAGAGAGAGAGGATCAAATGGTTGGCTAATGTTGAGAATAATTAAGCATGATCATGTCATGTGTAATGTAATCACTCGATTTTGTGGTGGTAGGCAATATTGTCCAATAGTGTTTGTAAAGATGTCATCAATATTATGTTGACGAAAATGCCCTTACATTTTTCTGAATTTATATATATATATTATTTTATTTTATTATTATTATTATTTTGTTTTTTCGAGGTGTTCTAAGGCGGACGGGGAAGAGATTAAATTTAAGACCTCTTACTTTGTGATGCTATCACTGGACTACCTTTAAAACTAATGAGTTTATATAAAGTGATTTCATTGTGGTTCTAATTGATCTAATTTTTTAGTGTATTACAGTGCTCCTTCGGTCCTCAAATGAATATTTATTTTTAATATTTTTGTATTTAAATGAGTGTTAATTTTTGTATAAATTTACTAATTTTACTTTTAACACATATCATGTTATAGATTTCTAATGTTATATGTGGACACTAAGGACATTAATATACATGTGATATTAAAATGTCTCAAAAGTCAATTTTTATTTTTTCATTTTACCGAAAAACTAAAAAT
This sequence comes from Platycodon grandiflorus, assembly GCA_016624345.1. Taxonomy (NCBI): domain Eukaryota; kingdom Viridiplantae; phylum Streptophyta; class Magnoliopsida; order Asterales; family Campanulaceae; genus Platycodon; species Platycodon grandiflorus. The sequence continues at coordinate 6,777,344 of CM028365.1, forward strand.
GGACACCCTAGAAGCAAATCTCCTTCGTTTTATGCAAAAACTTTGCTTTTGACTAATTTTTTTTTTGGTTAGCTTGATTAAAAATTGACCAATAATTTGTATAAATTTACTTTTCATTATGAAAAACTATAGAAGTAACAATTCATAGTATTTATAATTAATGCACTAGTTTTTAGTGATTGAAGCATGCATTATCAGTGATAAATTATCACCTAGAATAGAATGAAACAAAAAATTTGCCATCTATTGATTTGAAATTTACGCATATTAACTTTTGAATATAAAAAGAAAACTCTTTCATGTCGTTCAAGTTTTGGGGCACAAAAAAAGAGAGCACCTAAAACTATCATTTCTGGGAGAGGGCTATTACTTTTAATTTTACTTTTTTGTTTAATTATTATTTTAAAAAAGATGAAAGCAACAAAACCAAAAAAGAAAAATAATAAGAAAAATATATATATATATATATATATATTATTTTATCATTGATCTTCCACAGTTCCACCTATACTTTCAAATGGTATTTACAAATTAAATACCAGAGTCCGTTAAATACCAAACGACTGTTACCAATTTAGGTCATATTTATAATTAAATAAAGTGACATTTGTAATATCAATAGTACAATGATCAAATTGATAATCTCCAAATAATATGATAATAAAAAAAGTACTCCTTCCGTCCCTAAATAATTATCTTGTTTGACTGGACACAGGAATTAAGAAAATTTAATTGACTCTATTATAAATATTGATATAATATGTACTTTCCTTTAAAGCTCTTGTGCATATAGTCATAATTAAAATATGAAGAAAAATAAGGGTACAATGGTAAAAATATTTTTCTAAAAATTAGATAATTATTTTAAAATAGACGAAAAAAAAAAAAGGAAAGAAAGACAAATATTTAGAAACGGATGGAGTGGGCCAAAATACTATTTACCCCCCAAAGTATCCATCAAATCTCAGTTTGCTACCCATATTCCATTTTGTCCCATTACCATATCTAATGTTGTCATTTGTCCCAGTTTGACCCCCGGGACGGATGGACGTTAAAAAAATTAACGGAAATTGACATGTGCATGTCATGTGAGGGTTACTTTAGTCATTTTAATCGAGGGTGCAAACTGGGATTTGGGGCATTTTTCTTAAATTGGTTAATGCAATTTTAGTAGTAAAATTAAAATTAAACTCCAAATCAATTTTTAAAGAGAATTAAAATAAAAGAAAATAAAAATTGGTAACCACTAATATTTAAGATGTTTTTAAATTATAAATTTTCTTAAAGAAATTAAAACAAATTAAAATTAAAATTGGTACCCATTTGATATTTAAGATAGTTTTAAGTTATAGGAGTAATTGATTTTTAAAAATGTTAAAACAAATTTTTTAAAAAGGCCTAATTACAGTCTCCTTCTTCAAAATCTCACTCTATTTCCCCCTAAACCCTGGCGAATCAAAAACCCTAGAACTAAATTTCCTCTTTTCCTCACTCAGTTTCCCCCTAAACCTCACCCTTTTTCCTCTTTTCTTCTTGGGAATGACTTTGGCATGGACAAAATCTAGGGTTTGTTTGAGCTTTTGAATGGCTTTGAGGCAGGTGCAGACTTCGTAAGACAGGAGGATGTAGGAGTTGTCGGTTAGGAGTTTCTCGAGGTGGGAGATGGAGAGAGAGAGACGTACGTTATCGAGGTCGGATTTGAAATTAGGATTTGGGGAGACTGTTATTGATGAGAGTGAGTTGGGACTCGATTGAGTGTTTGGAGGTTGAGAAAACAGAGAGAAAGGATGGGTGGATTCGAAGGATGGGAGTGGGGTTTCGGGATCGACGGTATTGGGTTCGGTGGAGAGGCGAGATTGGTGGAGGTTGGTGAGGCGGGAGATCATTACGGTGTGCTTGCGTTGGGTGGTTGGGTCTAAGGTTTGGTCCGGGACGGTGACGGTGGATTTTGTAAGGGACTGTTCATCGTCGACCATTGCTCTGTGGCGGTGGCGGTGGTGGTGACGGGGGTGGTTGTTAGCTTTATTTGATTTTTTTTTTTTAACCAAAAGAGGGCAATATAGTAACTTTTAGATTTTACTTGTCATGTGCAAAGCACATGACCAACTTCCGTTAATATTTTTAACGTCCGTCCGTCTTAGGAGTGAAATTGGGACAAATGACAACATTGGATACGGTAATGGGACAAAATGAAATATGGGTTGCAAACTGAGATTTGGTGGATACTTTGGGGGTAAATAGTATTTTGGCCGTATGGAGTAGTTAATATGGGATACCATGGAAAGAGTAAAAAGCTAGACGAGGACAAAATCGTAACTTCACAGAATGCATGACCAACCTAGCACTGCACTCTTGCACGAGTTATCATTCGTTTTCCCTACGTAACTGAAGAACTGATATTTTTCCATTCTGTGCCAGTGCTACCAACCCACTAGTCAGATTGTGACACTAAATTAAATCACCTCCATCACTATCACTTTCCCCAAGATTATAGACACGTCATATATTATGAAAAATGATACAATTAAAAATATTTTTGAACAAAATTTTCTTACAAATCTAGGTTTAAGAGATGTGATTGGTTAAAGTGTAATATTATATGCTAAAAGCTCGTTTGATGTAACGTTTTTAAAATGTAGCTGTTTAAAAAACGGAGCGTTTTTAAAAAGTAATTTTTTTTCTTATAAATGCGTTTGAAATGCAGCTTTTTTTTCTTAGCAGCGTTTTAAAACCTGAGTTTTGAAAAAAAAAAAACTAAGAATTTTAGCGTTATAAAACGCAGATGCGTTTTGAAAACACAATTTTTTCTGCCGCAACATTGAAATACAATTTTTGCAAATAATCCATGCGTTTTGGCCAAAATGTAGGATCAAATGGGCTCTAATTAAGTCATGTGATATCTAATTAATTTCAAAATTAGAATCAAACGGGCTCTAATTAAGTCATGTGATATCTAATTAATTTCAAACTTGTCATCTAAATTTCTACAAAAAAAAAAGCTGTACAACCAAAAAAAAAAAAAATTGCATCCCTATTATTACGCTATATTTATTTCGTGTGGTTATTCAAGGGCTAAATTCTTCGAGCTAACCATAGTAGATTTAAGGTATTATTACTCTACTAGAGATTTAATTTGTTGTAAAATTTAAGGCTAGCTCCAAGTAGGGTTGATCTAGATCTCTCTCTCTCTCTCTCTCTCTCTCTCTCTCTCTCTCTCTCTCTCTCTCTCTCTCTCTCTCACTTAACTAACTATAAAGACTTTGTAATTAAATTGTAAGTTCCCCGCCCGCCCTCTATCAACAAAATGCCTTGTGTTCCATCTGTCCAGCGGGAGCGAGCGAGCCAGCCCATCATAACTATTCAAATTTGGTTAGCCACTAAAGAAAAAATTGAATGAGTTTAATTTGAGATAGGAGTGGTACGTGGCAGGAGACAACTTGTTTGGCGATTGGGACGTATAGAAAGAAAATGGCATATATATATATATATAGAAGAGGGAGGTGAAAGGATCGGAATTAAATTGGCTAGCATGGAAACATGAAGAAGGTGAACGATCGAACGTGTTCATACAAGGGTGAATTATTATTCGGAAATTAAAGACCAATATTTAAGACAGATCATGTTGACTATATATATATATATATATATATATTAACAGTGGTAAAACTTAACTGTGGCTATATTATACTCCTATATGGATGACACAAATCTGCGCGCATGGGCTGTAACATTAACAAAAACTTGAAGACTGACTGACTATATATGATCGAGAATGATGCATGAATTATATATGAAAACAAAATCTACAAAAAATGAACTGTAATAGCTAGTAAAATTTGTAAAAATGCAATCTCATATATCTTTAATTATTTTCTACATCAGAAGATCGATGGATCCACAAAATTTCCTTGAAATATATTTCTTACTTATTAATCCCTTGAAATTAAGAGATTTGGAATAAATATGTTGTGTAAATTAAAGTTAACTTAATTTCGAATTGAAACAGTAGTAGTATATATAAATATGGGATACGATCGACTCGTGCCTATTTAAACTTCCCAGAAATATTTTAAAAAGATCTTCCTTCCGCTAGAGGCTTACCCAATAGGAAGACAAGAAGAAACTTATAAAATACACTTGTTCTTGATCAGTTTTTGCCGGCCACCAGTTAATTAGTCACACTCTTTTCCGGCCGTTTAATTTGCTTCTTTATATATTGTTATCTTTAGAAACTTCCCCTTTACTTCTTTTCTGTAAAGTTCTATATATTGAGCTTCAATTCCCTATATATGTTAGTTTCAGCTCCATGAAGATTGGCCTCCTCCTTCAATCTCTCGTCTTTCAATATGCATGGGAAAAGCAGCTGGTGAAAATATTAGGAAAGAAATTTCGAGTCCAATTAAGAGCTTCAAACGACGAAATTAAATTTTCCCGCATGGGCTAAAGAAGTTGAAGAATACAAAAAACACTATCAAACAAACATGTTCTGTGGGTTGAGTTCTAGCAGGGATGTCATGATAAATAAGCTCGAAACCAACCGTACGTGGATACTGTGACTTGGATAAGCATGAGGGTCCATCTTTCTTCACCTTGATTCTTCAACAATTCAACAAAACCCTTGTCCAAATCCTCCTATTGGCTGCAATCATGTCTTTCGTCATTGCCTTAATTGTTAGATGACAGTGAAGAAGGCAATGCATTATAACTTCCACTCGAGAAAGCTAGTCCCCGGTGATATAGTTGAGCTCAAGGTTGGTGATAAGGTTCCCGCTGATATGAGGGTTTTTACATTGATTTGCTCAACTTTAACAGGGCCAGAAGAGTGAGGCAGTTAGCAAGACGAGTAACGAGGTTTCAAAAATTGTTGGAACTCAAAGGAAAACTTGCATGGTTTACGCGGGTCAACTGTGGTAGAAGGAAATTGCTTTTGCATGGTTACACAAACTGGTACGGAAACAGAATTGGGTAAAGTGCATAGGCAAGTCCATCTAGCGGCTCAGAGTGAGGAAATGCCAGTGAAGAAGAAACTATGCGAGTATTTTAACGTTTTGACTAAGATAGTAGGAGTTACATATGTCTTTGTATATATGGATTATCAAAGAAAATGTTTTTGAGTTCTCATTTGATGAATGCATGTATTACTTTGAGATAGCAGTCTAGTCGGCTATAGCAGGCATTCAAGAAAGCTTGCCTGCGGTGGTAATGACTTGTTTGGTACTTGGGACATGAAAAATGGCACTGAAGAACATGCTTGTAAGGAAACTGCCTAGCATGGAGAAATTGGAGTGCATGAGTGCTAGTTGTTCAGATAAGACAGAGGCTGACTACTAACCGAATGGCAGTGGCAGAGCTGGTGGCTATGGGTGAATGAAGGGGGTGATAGTGATACGGAGTTTTAAGGTTGATGGGACAACTTATAATCCATCTGATAGGAAAATTCATGGTTGGAAGATTGGTGCCATGGATGAAAATCTTCAATGATTGCAAAGATAGCTGCTTTGTGTAATGATGCGAGTGTTAGTAGGTCAGGGAGTAAGTTTATAGCCAGTGGGATGCCTACTGAGGCTGCTCTCAAGGTTTTTCTTATGAAATTGCTACGCTTTTCTGTTTGCTTCATCTTCTATTATCATCTTTTTGAATTTTCTTTGTTGAAATGTTCTAGCCTTTGGCAATTAGTCATATTGATTGACGATCTTCTCTTCCAGTACCTCCAGGTTTTAGTTGAAAATATGGGGCCACCTGAAGAATCTGATGATCATATAGGTTTGGGTCCTGGTGACGTGTTTAGTACGTTAAATTTGCAAGAGCTTCTCATTTGTTTTCCTTTTGTTAAAAGATGTTAATTTTACATGCTTTGCTTACAACTTGTTTATGCCATGTAAGGTTGTTGTGGACAATGGGGTAGAATTGGACTTAGAATTGCAACTCTTGACTTTGATAGCGAGAGGAAATCTATGGGTGTAATTGTCAGCTCACAGTCAGGAAAAAAGTCATTGCTGGTAAAGGTATTCTCTTATCCTCTCTGTGGTTTTCATGGTGAGATATACTAGTTTTTTTCAAGTTTTCATTGAAGTGGATTTTCATACTAAAATGTTGAAAGGGTGACTCTGATTGCTGAAATGGTTGCAGACTCCGATTGCTAAAAGGTTGCAGGGTGCAGTAGAAAACGTATTGGAGAGAGGTACCTCACTTCAGTGTTGGATCAGGGTAAGACGAAAATAGTTTTGGGAGCTCTCCATGAAATGTCAGCGAGTTCTTTAAGCTGTTTATGTTTTGCCTACAGAGACGATCTTCCTGGCTTCAAAACTTATGATGGAGATGAAGACCATCCAGCCCATAAGCGTTCACTCAATCCATCCAAGTATTAATCAATCGAGTCCAAACTCATTTTTGTTGGCTTGGTTTAAGGGTGTGTTTCCAGTGCCAATTTTTATTCATTCTCCTCATCTTACAGTTTTTTAGTAATTTTTTTTGCCTAAAATAGATGAAAAGGTAGTTACAACTTATAAGTTAAGATTTATATTTGCCAGAATCATAGGATATTCGTCTGAGTAGAGATTCACCAATCAATCAAGGAATGAAAAGCTGCAGGAAATGGCACTATGGTTCTTACGGGGTATGACACGAATACCGCTGAGGCTATATGTCATGAAATAGGTGTTTTTGGACCTAAAGGAGATATTTGTTTCAAAAGCTTAACAAGGAAAGAGTTTATGCTTATAGAACTTGATGATCGAAAAGTTCATCTGAGAAGAAGTGGCGGACTTCTGTTTGCTAGAGCTAAACCAGGGGATAAACAAGAGATAACGAATAATGCTGACTTGAGACTTGCTGACACTGGCATGGCCATGGGAATTGCTAGCACTGAGGTATGTCTCCTCTTCTTCATTTCAAACCATTTTTCTATGTTGTTTGGACTTCTTTGAACTGTTTTTTTTTTTTTAGCAATGCCCTGTTAAAAGAGTACAGGAAAGTACCAAGGATTAGAAGTTTGTAATTCAGATGTTTATTAGTGGTAACAATACACCCCCCTCCCCACCCCATCCCTCCCACATACTGACGACCAACATCACTTTCGTGTTACTCTTGATCTCATTTACAACTTTCTTTTGTTTAGGAATATCAAACAGTTGCAAATATCTTATATTTACCAGGTTGCTAATGAAGCTTCTGACGTGGTCCTGGCTGATGATAATTTTAGCACAATGGTCACGGACATTGGTGAAGGCGATCTATTTACAATGAAATGATGGCTTTTTTCAGGTTCCTATCTCATCTTTCCTCTTTAGGACTTCTATGAATGCTTTTGAAAAATAAGGTTGGATTTGAGTATTTGACCTAGGATTTGGTTATCCTGGGCACAAGTTGCCCCCATCAATTTAGGAACAAAGTTGCAGTTGTAAACTAAACTGCTGCCCAACCACATTGGGCTCTAAGCTTTTACTTCTTATACACAGTTTTACATGAGTAATTTTTATCAAAGTACATAAATCTGGCTTTAAGACAAAATGATAAAAGGGAAGATGTCATATAAGAAAGACAAAAACATCAGGGCATATCTTGGCATCTTGCTATCTGTTAGAATCTGACCAATGTCCTGAATTATTTGCTGAATTTTGAAGTAAAAAAAAGGAGGTTGAGAAGAATTCATGTTCCATTTTTTTGTCACCAAGAAAAACAGCGGCCAAAAAGAAAAAGAAGAAGGGAGGCAGATACAAAGTAAGAGAGGAAATTTAGTTAAGAGAGGAAATTTAGTTTTGATTATCATTTTTTATTTCTTTTTCTGGAACATAATTAAAATTGTTAGATTGTCTTGGAATTACATAACTTCAGAAACATAACATCCTCAACCATCAGTGAAGTGCTTGTTAAGTTTCCACTAACAACATTCATTTCTATTTCATAACTGAAAACAAAAACAAAAGTACGCAAACTAATGTTTCATGAACAAAATATGCTAATCAATATATAAATTAAACATTAGTGTGCTACCCTTCTGGCTAGTTATTCCAACTTTTAATCTGTACGAGTTCTTTTATGTATTGGCTCAGGTAATTAGGATATCTATTGATAGCAACTGTGGGTATTGGGCTATATATTGACAGCAACTGTGGGTGTATTTATAATTTGGTATACAGAGTCTTCATTCTTGGGGATTGACCTTAGTAGTGATGGCCACTCCGTGGTAACATACTCTCAGTGTTCCAACTGGGGACACTGCGCAACCTGGGAGGGGTCTCACAGTTGCTCCTTTCAGAGCAGGTTCACAAGTCTTTGTATTCGACTATAATCCTTGTGATTACTTCGAGACAGGCAAGGTTAAGGCCATGACGCTATCTCTCTCTATCTTGGTAACCATCGAAATATGTAACTCTCTCAATGCCCTTTCTGCGGACACAAGCCTTTTAGCATTGCCCCTTTTCGTGAATCCTTGGCTCCTTTTGGCCATGTCCTTTTCGTTTGGCATTCACTTTTTTATTTAGTATGTACCTTTCCTTGCTCAAATATTTGGCACAGTGCCTCTCAGCTTCAATGAGTGGGTCTTGGTTTTGGCCATTGCTTTGCCGGTTATTTTGATTGATGAGACTCTCAGAAGGAGTGTAAGGTTTCTAAGATCCTGCACAATGAAATTTCTGAAGTCCAATGGAGAATGAGACTTGCACGTTGCCTGTCGAAGAAGGTTCCATCATGATTGGATCTCCGGGTAGGTACATTAATGCATCCTTATTTAGACCGAGAGGTTGTTTCAGTAAGACTTAAAGAAATATCTAAGAATACTTTTCATGTTCTTCTTTCTTGTTCTTTTATTTAATTTCTGAATTAAGTAGGTATAAAAACTCAGTATAATGTTCCAGAGAAATGCAGCTTATAACTCTATACCGGCCAGCCTTAAGTATAATGGGAGTGGGTGTTTGAGAGAGGGTCTTATTGAAATATCTCCACTTTCTTTTCAGTTATTTGTACATTACAGTTATGGCATACCATAATATTTTCATGGGGAAAATTATAAAAATGACCAACATATAATCATTTAGTAACCGATTTCACTCCGTACTCCCAATATCCTAAAATTGACCAGTGTACTCACTATTTGAGTCCAATGTGGTCCCTCCCGTTAACTTTTCATTTAATTTTCTAACGGGGCTGCTAATGTGGTTAACGGAGCTAATTTATGAGGGGTATTTTTGTCATTTCTTCTCAAATCTCACCACCCCCACCCACATACTCTCTCTCTTCCCTAAAAATTCACCCCCGCCCACTTACACTCTCTCTCTCTTTTTCACTCGAACAGTTATAGTTTGATTTTTCAAAATCACATATTTGACATACATATAACTAATTATTAAAGAATAAAACAATAGGCATTAGCAATTTGAGCTTCGTTTCTTGATAAGTATAACAATGAATAAGAACTAATTTTGCAGCAAACAATTGAAACAAGCCCTAACCACAGTTTGACTTCTTTCGACTCACATCGAGCTTCATCCATTTTTTTACTGGACAAATAAGCTGCAATCGGATCAACGGAAGGATCCGAATCAGAAACATTCTGGATTATAAACTCGCGATTTGAAGCCGAAATCCTTGCAATGAGCGACTCAAGACTCCCAACAAAGCAGTGGCATCCGGCAATGTGACGGATGCCAGAAACTCGAGGAACGGGAGAGTCAAACTCAAGCCAGTCAATATAAACAAATTGGGCGAGCTGCAAGCGGTTGGTGATGATGAGATCTGTGTCGCGGTCGGAGAGAGAAACGAAGGTGGAGTTGAGGGAGTCGGAGAGTGAAACGTAGAAGTCGTGATTAGGCCAGAGATCAGAGCCGGCTAGAGCCGATACGATTCTAATGACTTGGAGGAGAGGAGAGCGGTGGTCACCGGTGACGCGTGCGGTGGAATTCATGGTTTGGAGGAGCTTCAGGAGAATTCTGGGTGTGAGCGACGCCATTTGAGCTGGAATTGGGAAAATTAGGGTTCGAGAAATGCGACAATCTTTTGGAGAAAATTGTTTGGGGCTGTTAGAAACGAAAATGTGACTGAGAAATCATGTCGAGAGTGTAGAATTTGAAGATGTTTGAGAAAGAGAGAGAGAGAGTGTGTGTGTGGAGTGGGGGTAGTGAGATTTGAGAAGAAATGACAAAAATACCCCTCATAAATTAGCTCCGTTAACCACGTTAGCAGCCCCGTTAGAAAATTGGATGAAAAGTTAACGGGAAGGGCCACATTGGACTCAAATAGTGAGTACACCGGTCAATTTTAGGATATTGGGAGTACGGGGTGAAATCGGTTACTAAATGATAGTGCGTTGGTCATTTTTATAATTTTTCCTATTTTCATGGGATTCTGCTTATATTACTCTGTTGGGGTATAGAATTTGTTAAGAGGATGGAAAAATTATTTAGCAAGCTAATTTGTTAATTCAACAGAAGATTACCTAACATATTTTTCTCTGCTTCATTCTGGCAAATGACACCTCTATAACTCTGCTTGAGAGAACGTCAATTTGTTTCTCAACCTACAGATCATTTTCGGATTGTATCGTTCGGCACAAACCTTTCGATCATGAAGAACTAATATATCAAAGCGGAGTAACAAGTTGGGGTATCGATTACTTACCTGTTATCCCGATGATGCAATAAAAGATGCTCGTTCCTCAAGTTTCTGATGAATAATGCTGGAGATTAGGATTGACTACAACCTGTGTGTGGCAAGTCAATCCCGGATTTTCACCGATAATTAGATGTATCCTTGTGCAACATCATGGAGGCTATGGAGATTGCTTTTTCTTAAGAAGCAGAGAGTTCTCAAATCTTGTCGAAGACAGTCCACAACCATTCTCACTGTATACACACCATCATTATGCTGCTAGGGGGGTTACAATGTAACTCCTAACCTTTATGCTTATCAGGGGCAGGTTAGGTTGGTTCATTTCAGGCCCAGCATGGGGACCCCAGTGTCCAACAGATCATATTAAGAAATCTAGGATCTCTTCTGTATCGAGGAGCATATCCAGCAACACAAAAATAGTAGATGCAGTAGGTGAGAAACCCCTTCTAACCAGTTCCTCTAGAGGCTAGAAGTTGCTCAGCCTAGAAACACTTTCCTCTGCAAAAGTCCTTGGGGGATTAGGATAACACTGAAATTTGAAAGTTACCCTCTCAGGAAGGAGAACATTCACTTCCAGTTTCATATGCAACTCTTTTGCTTCCTCCACAAGTAGGCCTTCTTGACAAAGCCCATTTTATGATTACAGTGTATATCTTGAAGTTAGGTTGCGAACTTTGGAATAAAGGTACTGAGAATACCCTGGCTGTCAAGTTTCCCACTCTTATTGGTCGCACACTCGTACTGACGAGGGCATTGTAAAGAGAAATATCATAATGTAATCCACTAGTTCATCAGCCGAAACAGAACAATTAGACAACACCTCAGCTATCTGCTTGTTTTGGTGCAGTCGGTCTAACAATATATGGTAAGTGCAAAGATCTGGAGATATGCCCTCAGCTTTCATCTCAGTACGTAGATCCCGAGTAGTTGCACAGTCAACCAACTGTAGTGAACTTTGTAACAGAGAGCTCTAAGTAACGAAATCAAGCTTCAAGCCCTTACAAACCACTGTCAAAACAAATCCATGACCTCATTTATCTTCATCTTCTTGCAAACTCCATTGATTAGAATGTTATATAGCTGACAATGTTGAGTGCAGAATCCATATGCAACAGGCAGTCACATAGTTTCTTTGCCTTGGCCATTTTTGCAAGCAAGGAACATCCATGAATAAGTGTTGAGTTCCTTCATTTATCTGGCCTCACCTCTCTGTATCATGTTTCCGACAACATCCATGCATCTTTGATCATCCTTTCCTTGCAAGGTCGATTCCCAATTTGTTGAAAATATTGCCATCCCAATAGATATGTTTACTATCTCCAGCAGCCTAAAGTACACACACAATCAACAATTATTGCCTATCACCTCCAGAAGCCTAAAGTCACAATCCATAATCAAATAGTTATAAGTAATAAGAGCAATAATATTGGTCATAATGCTTTTGTGAGTCATCTTCGGCAGATAAGAGTTTTAAAGCAAGCACCATCATCTACCATTTTGGCCTTGCTTAGACTAACAATAAACTGTGCTATTTCATATCGTGCCCTTCCATTGGCCTCAGGATGGAAATGGTCAAGCCAGTGTTACCAGTCCCATACATAAATAACTCCCAGAAATTAGTAAAAATATTCAAGCGAACTCAACTTAGACTTGGTCGCAGTTACCTAGCTTCGGTTTTAGCTACATGAATTGAATGCCTTTTGTCACTCTGAAAGCAAGATCAGCGATCAAACCACACTCAACGCTGTCCTCCTTAATTAGTTTTCTTCATTCTCGTCCATGTCTCCAAATATCTCAAGTTAATTTCATCTTACCTAGGCTATGACCACGAGTAATTGCGCAAATTGTTGGCGGTGGCCAAGGTTGCCTGGGGAGCATTTCATTGAACAGGTCAAGTGCAGCCTTGAGTTTAGCAAACCTAGATCCACATCGAAGAACTCCTCTCGATTAAGCTCCAAATTGGCCTAATCCGAAGCAACTTTTTTGTAATTGAAGTCCCTATAAAGAGAATTTAAGGCGTGTTTGGCTTGTCTTTTGTAATTGTTCGGCTTTAAGGGTTTGTATTTCTTTTCTTTTTGAAATTATTAAAAAAATTTAAGAAATGGATAAAGTGAAAGCCGGAGAAATGCTGAAAGCAAAGAGCGACCAAATTCAAAATCACAAACCAAACAGCTATTAAAAAATTAAGAACCGCTCAATATAACTTTTATTGAGGTGACAATATTTTATCTAATCAATTAACTTTTCTAATATACCTAATATAAAATATTTATTGGATTTAACCATTTAAAACCCAATGATTCACCCATTAAAGACCACTAATAAAAATAAATAAATGTGGGATTCAACCCTGGTAGTCATTGGGTTACCCAATACTGCCAATCTATTGCGGTAAGTAGAGGTGAATTTTTTTGACAAATCTTTAAGATGCACCACCGTTGTCGGCGACAACCTACATCGTCCACCATCGCCGGCGACAATTGCCGCCGTCGCTAATGACAACCTCCGACGATCACCACCGCTGATGTCGGCAATCTCCAGCTAGAGCTGTCAAAACGGGCCAAACCCGCCCGCCCCGCCACCTAAAAGTGGCAGGTTGGGTTGAAGAAAGTCGGTCAGTTTAGGGGACGGGTCAAACGGGCTGAGCCCGCACGGGTCACGGGTTGAGGCGGGGCGGGGTGGGTTGGGCGGGCGACCTTTTTTTTTTTTTTCTGCCATTAAATCTGGACCATTGGATGCTTAAAATTTCAAATAAACCTAGGCTAAGAAAAAGTGAAAATCAAAAGTTAGCAGCAGCAGCATCATTTAGTTTTAGATATCAAAATTTTGATTGGAAATTATAAACAAACATGAAAAGGATGGGTTTTAGTTTAATGATTATATATACCTGTGTTCCAACTATACTCATTTCTAAGGAGAAACTGTTCATTTGGACTAAAAGGCACATTCTCAAAAAATGCCCCAAGTCTCAGTGAAGAACAACCAAGCTTTGCAAATTTTGTGATTTTTTGGCGGGTTGGCCCGTTTCAGCCCGCAACCCGTGGTGGGTTGGGTTGAGCAGTTCCAGGACCGACTATTTGGCGGGTCAGCCCGTTCTAGCCCGTTTTTTGGCGGGTTATGACGGGTTGCGGGCTAACCCGTTTTGATAGCTCTATCTCCAGCAATCACCACCATTTTCGACGGCCACTACCACCGTCCAAGGTTTTAGTTGAAATAATTTTGGTAATGTTTGTTTTATTTAATAATTTTATGTTAATGGATAAATGAGCTTTAGTATTGGTCGTGATATATATATATATATATATATATATATTTGGTATTTTGTAAAGAATTGCATAGAAATTGCTTCAACGTATTGTACAATACTTTAATTCAATAAGTGTTGTACACCACCTTCAAGCATTTTTGAATATATATCATTTTTTTACTTTTGTAAAAGGTGATCAAATTTATTGCGTAAATTTTGATAATACTCATTTATTAATAAATAGAATTGGGTATTATCATACCCAAAATTAATCATTAACCTTAATGGTTTTACCCAAAATTTTGATAATACTCATTTATTAATAAATAGAATTGGGTATTATCATACCCAAAATTAATTATTAACCTTAATGGTTTTACCCAAAATTATCTGGTACTACCCAATTGCCACCCCTACAGTTCTACCCATAAAAATATACCAAAAATTACAGACCACGTACTATGAAATGTCATGGTCCAAAATTAGTTTTGTGCTTTGATGTATTATTATTTCTTCATGTACTTGTACTCTATATTGTGGAGACTGAGATCCGCTAATTTATGATATCGTTTTGGTAAAACCTCATTTTATAAATCATTTGTCACTCACCTATAGCCATGCATGCTTTAACTGCTTAAAATATTCCATCCCACTTTTTATCATCTTATTAAATCATAGCTCATATTATTTTACCATGCTTTCTTTTTACAATTCTTATAAGGACACATGTAGGGTAAAAATTGACAAAGAGTATGACAAGGAGTGGAATAGAAGGTTTGAATCATGCTTTAACACGTGTAGGGTTAAAATTGACAAAGAGTATGACAAGGAGTGGGATAGAAGGTTTGAATCATGCTTCAACAGCTTATTTTAATTCTGTTATATATCCCTTGATGCACTGAAAAGTAATTTCGGTCATATTTCTATAAATATATTATATTCCTTAATGCAAGTTATGTAGAAAGAAAAATCAAATATGAACTCGTTTGGTGTTTCTTTTAGGCATTTTGGTGATAAGTGTTAAGATTCTGTGATTCAAGTCTTATAAACAGTCATTCATGGTCACTTTGATTGATCGACAACGAGAAAAATTCCGTTTAGCATCTAAAATCGATGGCCTATTTGCATGTGTCACATGTAATTGATGCATCTAAAACTTGGGATCTATTGGCCGGCTGTCGAAAAGGGTTAATTAAAACAAACAAATTATCCTCTCTTTGTGCACACGGGCAAGCAAGTTTGAATTTCTCCTACGACTTAAAAGAATAAAAATAAATATTAATAAAGTAAAAAATGAAACAGAATTATGGGCAGATATTTTCATCAACGGCAACATGGGAGGTTTGAATCTTAGGTTTTCGTGAAGAAATGAAGGCGTGTAGAGAAAGATATTAGGAGCCACCAAGGAGAATAGGAATTTATACTAAGTTTAGAACTAACTTGTGTTCATAATACACGACATTGATTTTATTTTTATACCAACTACTTTTTGACTTCCATAAGAAATTAAAAAACAAAAACCTAGCCTTTGTAAGAAATTTATTTTTAGCTTTTGGTCTTTATGATATGTTTTAATAATATCAATTTTATTAGAGACATGGTTGAAGAAAGACGTAGGGGTGAGTGGCATTTATAAAATATTCATTTATTTAATTTTAAGTAATTAAAAAAAAGAGAATGAATTGAGTTGAGTTGTAGTTATGAGTTGTCTTTGTGATATGTTCAAGGTTGTCATTCTCACCCAATGGATGCTACAACCAACATGAGACTGTGAACCACCATTGAAACAGAAGAAGTATGGATCAAGATTTTGTTTGACGGTAACATCCTACCATGCTTATATATATATATATATATATATATATATATATATATATATATATATCACTGTTATTCCCGTTGAATATAGAAATGGTTTTCCATTCCTACCTTATTTCCACTTAGGTTTCGATTGATACACAGAAATAAAATTAATTTTGCGAAATCGATTATTAGTAATGAGATACACAGAAATAGATGACAAGATGATTCCTAAAAAGTGTTTGGTAGCATAAGGAATGCGATTATTAATGTAATACAATTTTTTATTATATTGTTTGGTAAAAAATAAAACAACTTGGAATGCATAGATAAAATTAAGGTAACTGACAATATTACCCCAATGTATAAACAAGTACTTGTTAATAACTTTCATGATAAAAATTAGACATTAACGTTAGTACTGCTCTACAAAATAAAAAGTTCTTCGATCTTTTTCAATTTTAGTGAAAATATTAAATTATCCAACATCAATAAAGTAAGAAAAAATTATTAAATAAAAAAAACTATTGCTATAATGAAACAAGTTCAAATAAAAATAGTTTATATAATTGAAACAACTCGAGAAAAGTATGTGTAATTTCTTATTTAAAATAATTAATATTTTATCCTCCTATATAGTTCCAAGCAATCACCGGTATCATTCTATTTTGCGTAATTGTCATTCAAAGCGTGCCAATTCTTTAAAAAATTTCTTATGGCGTATTTAGTTTAAATCTTGTAAGATTAATTAATTCTAAAGCATGCTTCAAATATAAAAATTAACACTACAATCATAAAATTATAAATTATTATTAACAAATTAAATCAAATGGGAATAGTTAGAAAAACCTTATAAAGAGACGAAGAACAACGATGAGGAGGAGAAGTAAAAAAGAACGGCCGTAAAGTAGTTGAAACCAAATAAAATAATAAATATAAAGCAAATACTTTATACAAATAAAATAATAAAATAATAAATATAAAGCAAATAAAATAATAAATATACCAAGCCAATGTATGCCATTCTTTATACAAAGAATACGTACTCTAGTCTATATTCTCTAATGACCGATAAACTAATTATCAGGTCGGAGGGCTTTGGCGCCCCTCTCACGGTATCCTTTTTACAGACAATTATTCGTTAGATATCCGAATCCAAACTACGGCAACGATCGGTTCGGCACCACCATGCGCCTGATTGTTTTGCATCATCAATATGCAATTCTCAATCCCACCATGTTAGAGATGAGATAAAATAAAATGACTTTTCATTTACTCTGCCCGGTTGTCATCACTAGTTTTACCCAATTTATTTTGTGGAAATTTCATAACGTGGATTTTAGCAATGTTCGAAAAATTGGCCTAGGTGCTCCCTAAACGCTGCGCCTAGGGTCAAATTGGGTAAAAAATCATCAATGAGAAAAATCGCCGCCTAGTCGCCTAGCCAAATTACTTTTTAAAAAAAAAAATTTTTTTCCAAAAAAAACATCGTTTTGGTTTAAAAAAACAGAAAAACCTAAGTTAAGTAAGTTTGTTTTTCATATTTTATATGTTGTAGTATTGTTATTTTGTTTTAAAGTTTAAACTTTGGAGTTTGTAATGATACTATTCAATTTGGTTTTAATTTTTTACTATTAATCTTATAATGTGATCATTATTTTAGTTTATTTTGTCATATTTAGTTATTTACTATTGTTGCAGCAGGTATTGATTATTGAATTAAATTTAATTTTTAACTTTTAATCTTGTAATGTGACTATCACTTTTAGTTTATTTGATTATATTTAGTTATTAATATTGTTGCAGCAAGTATGGTATAAATATATAGTGTAATTATGCCTCGATTTCTAAGCTCCGCCTAGGCCCCTAAACGCTAGGCCGTCTAGCAATTTTTAAAACACTGGATTTTAGAAAAACTTTGTCATTGTGTGTGCGCGCCTATGTTGAGGCTTACGGTTGAAATTATTAATGTATTAAAAAAAAATATCCTGAAGCCTGGGAAATGAGTCAAATAATATGACTAATGGAGTTCATCTATCAAGTTATGTTTTATGACTTGTACAAACTACAAAGCGTTGTAGTCTTGTAGCAGGCGCAAAACATTTTCTTTACATACTATTTTGAGTATTGATAGATATCCTTCCATTACAATTAAATGTTCACTATATTATTTTTAAATGTTCCACTTAAAAAGTTTATTTTAAAAAAATATTCTTACAATCTTCATAAAAGTTTTAACTTTAACCTCCACATGAGTTCAAACAAACTAATTGTGCTAAAATATTTTTGTAATTATGTTCAATTTCAATATTATTTATATATCCCTTAATTATTAAACTTTTCAAACGTGGACTCTTTAGGTGAAACGAGTGAAATATATCTATCATTTTCATCCAAATTGAAATGATATGCTACATTTTTTTTTCAGTTTGACCAATTTTCAAACAAATATATGACGATAATTAACCTTTTTTTTTTAATTTCTTAAATCGGCTTGGTTGTGCGGCTCGAGTTCTATTTATTATGGTTTAGTTAGCTCGGCTCGACAGGTCAAACCACTAATCAAACTAAATCGCTCAATTTTTCAAAAATTCAAATCGAGCTAAACTATAAAAATCACCAAACAACTCAAATCGGATCGGTTTCGCAGCTTAGATTGACATCCCTAGAACAACATGGGTACAAGCATGTGTAAGGCACATGGGGTGCAGTGGATGACCCCCCACGTGTGTTTGATATGTGACAAGGTCCTCTTTACAATCATCATTTGCAATAAGATTACTGACTTTAAGAAATTTAAATTAATTTGTACGACAACTATCAAAGAATTATGTATTGGCACATCAAACTCCAATTGGCTAAGATCGAATAGTACTCATTGTAAAATGACAGGAAATATAAAAATTGGCAAAACACACAATTGGATCATTATATTTTGGGGAAGGTTGCAATTCGACCACTGATTGTTTAAAAATGTTATTTGGGTCATTGTACTTCAGTTATCTTGCAAGCGAGTCTACCAAAACAATAATTTTAAATAAAATTTCTATTTCACCCCTGTCTTCGTCCTCATCTCCCTTAATGAAGATATGTGTAAAATAGAAATTTCATTTAAAATTAACTTGCTAAGGGGCTCACTTGCAAGATAACTGAAGTATGGTGACCCAAATAACATTTTTAAACAATCGGTGGCCGAATTACAACTTTTTACAAAGTACAGTGACCCGATTATGTATTTTGCCATAAAAATTCAAATTTAAATTAGTTCAGTTCAAGACATAAGTAGAATTCCTGATCAAGAGTATATGGGTGATTCATTCATACAATTTATTATAAAAACGATGATATTTTTAGATTAAAAATTTTAAGTTTCTATCTTTAATATAGAATTGGATCGATAAGTCAAAAATAATAGTACCACGTATTTAAAAAAATAATGGTAAAAAAATAAAAAATATAACAAAATAAATCAAAAAAAGGACATCAAAGAACTAAGCCACTCACGGCTTTGTTCCTCCATATTACTATATCTCTAGAGTCAATAATTTGATATAGGCCTTGCTAGCATTATCGTAACCCTCTCCAATCTCATCTCTAGTCAGATTTACCACCGGTGGACAAAGAAGCGGTCGATTCCGACATAAATTCTAACTATACAGGTTCTTTTGTTTAAGACATTATCGGGCAATATTTTAGGTTCAACTTTCATTTAAATAGAGCTGACAATGGATTAGGTTGGGCCGGCCCAGTCCAAGCCCACCGGACCAACACTTAATATCGGGTCGGCCAGGTCAGCCCTAATTTTATTAGGGCTGAAAAAAAGTCAAGCCCAGCCCAACCCATCAAAAGTCATCGGGCCAAAAAGCCCTTGTTGGAAAAATAAATAAACTAAAAGGAACAATGGTGATGCCAATTACCAAATCAAATTCTAAGTTAGTACTTACTAAACAAAAGCAATACTATGATTTATTGTTTGTCCTAATTGCTAACTACTAATGGTAAAATAATGCAATCACCGTATCAAATATTAATTAAAATGAAAATAAATATGATACTAGAATGGTCCGGGGCTTTAATTATTTAAGAAGTTAACTTTATTGGTTCAGTTAAAGCAATAATTAAACAATAAAATAATAATCAAATTGGAACATGTTGCTTCAATGTCTGAGATTGCATTACAACATGTATAAATCATAGTATCAAACAATAAAGCTAACTTAACCATTCTAGTTAGCTTTAAAATAGAATGAGCTTTAATTATTTAAGAAGTTAGAATTATTTTGTGAGTAAAAATAAATAAATAATAATAAAATAGTGCGGGCTGGGCCTAGCCCAAAAGCCCCGGGCTTTTTTGATGCAAGTCCAATTGAATCGTTGGGCCTACTGAACCGGGCTTAAAAGACCCGCATTTTTTTAGGCCTACAAAAATTAAACTTTAACCCATGTAAACATCGAGTTGACTGGACCAGTCTATTGGGCTGGACTGATTTTACCGGCTCTAACTTTTAAGTCAAGTGATTGGATAAGATTTGCCAAGGTGGGAAGGAGTATATACACTCTAGAGAATACTGCAAGTCAACGGAATTTAAATGGTTTAATCCATTGAAAGACACACAACAATTCAGTATAAACGATGAAAAATTATAATAGAAATTTCAATGTAATACCCTCCAAATAGCCACTATTTCACAGCTCAAAATTATAGGAAAATAGTTACAAAGATTGACACTATCTCACAACTTAAAATAGCCACCCAAAAGGGTTACAAGGATTGATTCTACTCCCTCCGTCCCGGATAAATATTATTTGTTGACAATGTACATGAATTAAGAAACACAATTAATGATGGGCTGCAAATACCCATAACATTGATATTTGAGTTCCACTACTCTAAATAAGTGAGGATGTGATATGTTGATATTAAATGAAGTTTTAAATATATATTAAGAAAAATGATAGAAAATTTGTATATCAAAAGTTTTTAGGAACATGGACATCTCAAAACAAAAAATAGAAAGATTTATCCAGAATAGAAAGATTAATTATATATCTTACAGCTCAAAATAACCAGTACCATTTAATTCTATCCTTTCGTTGTCTTCGTCTCTCCACTCATATGTCTCACTCTCGACTCTTTCTCTTCTCTTTGTGCATGAACCAAATTTATTAAACTTAACACATGCACATTGCCTCACGAACCAAGGCATGAAAAGCAACTTGAACCATGGTACTTTCCTAGTCTTTCAATGCCATGAACTCCGGTGCAATTATGACATTCAAACTAGTAAATGATTCCAATTAAAATTTGAGACACAATTTAACACAATCTTTAAAGGTTACATACAAAATTGTAAGGTTTTGAGTATAGTTTCAGCACATTTTGTATTCGAATATGTGATTTTTTTTCTTTTCTTTTTGGTACAAAAATTTTTTTATAAAAAATCAATTACAACCACTTCTCATACTACTTATATTTATTGCGAATAAACTTCAAAATTATGCACTAAATTAACATTACCGTACGAGTGATTGGGCAGTACACAAATTGGATCCTCTATTCCAGAATAGTATTTCATCTCCTATTCCAACCGTTGGATATGCGCCACATGTGCATAAAAAATCACGGAGTAATTAATGTTATTTATTTACATGCACATATGGCACACATCCAACGGTTGGAATAGGAGATAAAACACTATTTTGAAATAGAGGATCTGATCTGGGCAGTACAAGGTGTTACTACAGTAATTAAATTGCAGTAATTATCTGATGTTAGAGTTTTGGCCACGCATATATGTATGTTGATAACAAAGTTAGACAAGAAAAAACAGTCATGGTAGTAGAACCATGACGACTAGTTAGTTCCTCCAAACAGTTTGACTAAACTATACATTATGTAGTTAATTTGTGGACATTACTCCCTCGTTCCAGTCAAAGAGTCCACTTTTTTTTTTTAAAAGTCAACATGTGACTAAATCAAATCAAAATTTTACACACTTTACTTATGCTTTAGGAAATAAAATTTTATTAATTAAAAATCATTTTAAGAATACTATGGATTACAACTTTCAAAACTTTGTAAAAATTACTAAATTTATGTTAATTATCGGTCAAACTTCAACTAAGTTGACCAAAAAAAGTCAAAACTGAACTCTTTACCTGGACCGGAGGGAGTATATTAAAGGTTAGAAATAAAACCAGTAAGAGCAGTACATCTTCTCACCTACTAAACCCCATGCCCACACTCTAAATCTGTCAACAAATTAATCTCTTCCCTTCACGAAACCAACTAGCTAGCTATCAAACCTCTCTACATATAATACACAGAGAGAGACAGAGAGAGAGAGAGTTATACAGAGAGAGAAATCAAAAGAGAGGGATAAAATGACCAAAAACTGTTCTTTTCTACATTATCATTATAGACCCTTTTTGCATTTTCCCTTACTTTGAATACCATTTCTCTCTCTCTCTCTCTCTCTCTCTCTCTCTCTCTCTCTCTTTGTTGTTATATAGAGAGAGTTAAATTTGTAATAAACCTTTGTAGCATATCCAACACTTATGTCTTTCTCGATGGCCGATAGCGCGTCGTCCGGAGGAAGTGAGATACCACTTTTTGGCCCTCGTGGAACGACCATGGAGCTACAAGAACTCACCCGTCGACCCAAACACCACATCTCTCCCACCCTCGGCGAGCTCTTGCAGCGTGTTGGAGATGCCAACTCCGACACACCACCCCACCGAGTCCTCGAGCTAAACAGATCCCTTTCCAATCCCATTCCGTCTCCTTTTGTACTCTCCTTTAATAACCTCACTTATAGCGTCAAAGTTCGTCGCAAAATGCCGATTCCGTCGTGTTTTTGCGGCAGTTTGACAACGTGTGGCGCGAACAAGATGGCTAACACTAAGGTCTTGTTAAATGACATCTCTGGTGAAGCAAGAGAAGGCGAGATCATGGCCGTTCTTGGTGCTAGTGGGTCTGGAAAGTCGACGTTGATCGATGCATTGGCCGACCGTATGGCAAAAGGAAGCTTGAAAGGGTCATTGACTTTAAACGGCGAAGTTTTGGAGTCGAAGCTTCAAAAAGTTATATCGGCTTATGTCATGCAAGATGATTTGCTTTTCCCGATGCTAACGGTAGAAGAAACCCTCATGTTTTCAGCGGAGTTTAGGCTTCCTCGCACTTTATCAAAGTCGAAGAAGAAAGCAAGAGTTCAGGCTTTAATTGACCAATTAGGTCTCAGAAACGCCGCTAAAACGGTGATTGGAGATGAAGGGCACAGAGGAGTTTCAGGTGGTGAAAGGCGCCGTGTTTCGATTGGAACCGATATAATTCATGACCCAATTGTTCTTTTTCTTGATGAACCTACGTCGGGGCTCGACTCGACTAGCGCGTTCATGGTGGTGAAGGTCTTGCAGAGGATAGCCCAAAGTGGAAGTATAGTCATCATGTCTGTACATCAACCTAGCTACAGAATTATGGGCTTGCTTGACCGAATGATCTTCCTTTCACGGGGCCAGATGGTCTTTAGTGGCACTCCATCAAATTTACCACCTTTCTTCTCTGAATTAGGGAATCCTATTCCAGAAAACGAGGACCGTACAGAGTTTGCGCTAGATTTTATTCGTGAGCAAGAAGGATCAGTAGGTGGGACAAAAGCCTTGGTTGATTTTCACAAGTCATGGGCAAATAAAAATCGCCGCAGTAGATTGGCTGACGGACCAAGATTGTCACTAAAAGATGCAATAAGTGCCAGCATTTCTAGAGGAAAACTAGTTTCTGGGGCGACAAATGTTGACGCTAATCTCTCCTCGTCAGTTCCAACGTTTGCGAACCCTGCTTGGATCGAAATTATTGTCATAGCCAAGAGATCCTTGTTGAACTCGTGGCGATCTCCTGAACTCTATGCTGTACGATTAGGGGCGGTTCTTGTGACTGGAATTATATTAGCGACCATGTTCCGGAAGCTAGACGATTCACCTAGAGGAGTTCAAGAACGTATAGGTTTTTTCGCCTTTGCTATGTCCACCACCTTCTACACATGTGCTGAGGCCATTCCCGTCTTTCTTCAAGAACGATATATTTTCATGAGAGAGACTGCTTACAATGCCTATCGTCGATCTTCATACGTTCTAGCTCACTCCATTATTACCATTCCTTCCCTATTGTTCCTCTCTTTTGTATTTGCAGCCACAACCTTTTGGGCTGTTGGTCTGGCCGGAGGACTTTCAGGGTTCTTAACCTACTTCATATTCATCTTTGCCTCTTTCTGGGCAGGAAGTTCTTTCGTGACATTCCTCTCTGGCGTCGTCTCTCATGTTATGTTGGGCTATACCATCGTTGTTGCCATTTTAGCCTATTTCCTCCTATTCAGCGGATTTTTCATTAATCGTGACAGAATTCCTGATTATTGGATTTGGTTTCACTACCTTTCTCTAGTGAAATATCCATACCAAGGTGTTCTACAAAATGAATTCGCCGATCCGACAAAATGCTTCATCAGGGGTACCCAGATTTTTGACAATTCGCCATTAGCGGCTGTCCCGGATTCCATCAAGCTCAGGCTCTTGAAAACCATGAGCCAAACTCTTGGCATAAATATCACAAGCAGGACTTGCTTAACAACTGGGGTCGACATATTAAAGCGAGAAGGTGTTACTGATATTAGCAAATGGGGTTGCTTGTGGATCACTGTCGCGTTGGGTTTCTTCTTTAGGATCCTGTTTTACTTTGCTTTGTTGAAAGGAAGCAAAAACAAGAGGACCTAAGGGAAGAAGAGTGGAAGAAATTTGGAGGGAAAAAAATATCCTTTTTTTTCTTTCTTACTTTGTAGAGAGTATTAATGTATTTTGTATTTCTTGGTAAAAGGAATTGGTGTTTTAATTTCATTTAGACGTTGTTCAATCAAGATTGAATTTGGGTTATATATGTTTGTTGCATGTAAGCTTACCTAAACCAGTTATAATGGGTGACCAGTGAGCTTTTTAAAGTTGAAGAAATTGGTTGAGGTTTGGTTAGAAAATAAGCTGATACTACCAATAATTATCACAAATGTTCAGTGGCGGACGCAGACAAATTCTTAAGTGGGGGCACAAATTCTTAAGTGTGGCCGTGTGGGTGCCGTTGTGCGGAGCAGCGGACGTGCGGCGCGGTGCGGTGGTCGGTGGTGCACGGGAGTCGGAGACAACCGACAAGAAAAGCCGGAGAGGTCGAGAGAGAGAGAGTATCGCGTCGTGATGACCGATGAGGAGTTAAGGCGTCCACAGTGGGAGCCCTCCCACCGTCCCCTAAAAATAATTTTAGAGATTTTTATCTTCCTTGATCCTACAATGGTCCCTCTAGTCCACCCTCTATCTCTAAAACTAATTAAATCACCCTCTAAATATAGAGTGAGTTTTAACATAAATAGTGACTCAAATCCTCTACATTTTCTTCACTTTATTTGAGCACAATATACTTTTATTTAATATTTTAGAATAAAAATTATTAAAATATACTCTCTCCGTCCCTAAATTATTTTTTTTTGTTCGTTCTAAATAATTGTCTTGTTTAAAACTTTTCTTTTAGGAAATTATTTTTACTATTTTACCCTTACTTTTCTCTCTACTTTAATTATGCGCCATATACACATGGGCATTAAAAGAAACTATACATTATACCAATATTAATAATCAAGTCAATTATTTTTTGTTAATCCATGTGCCGAGTCAAACAAGACAATAATTTAGGGACGGAGAGAGTATAATATATTTTTCATAGTATATAAAATTTAAAATATTTTATTTTAATTGTGGTGAAAAAATATAAATAAAAGAGAAAAAATATAATGATTTGTTAGTTGAGATGAGAGATATTTAATTTTTAGAGGGTTATATAGAGAGTGCTTGTTGGAGTAAATTTATTTTTAAAGTGTTGAAAAAATAAAATTTAAATAAAAAATGAGGTGTTTAAAATGTAATATAGAAAAGTATTGTTGTGAATTGTAATTGCTCTAAGACTCGACCTCTAGGGTGTTTGGGCAATGGGCTGATTAATTATTACTCCATGTTACTACTACTAAATTTTTTATAAAAAGTCAAGTGGGGTCACGTGACCCCACTCTAATACACATCCGTCCGCCACTGCAAATGTTGATTGGGTGTCATCGCTTGAGAAAAACAATTTCGACTGTCTAGTCTTTTTCTATATTGATATACATACATTCCAAATTGAGTGTTTGTTTTTCTTTAAAATTAAAACGTTAAAGCAATAAAGCTTAAAAGGTAAAAATTTTTTTATCATTATCATTATCATGATATTATTATTATTAAAAAAAAACCGTAAACTATAAAAATCTAGCAAGAAAAGATTCAACTTTCTTATCAAATAAAAAGTGTTTTTCATTATGAGTCAGGACACTGCTTGCCTCAGTACTGTCACTGACTGACTGCTCGTAGATCTGCGGGAGTACTGGTCTCCTCCCGAGCTGTCGGCTGCTCTACTACCTGACCATTCCGCTGCCAAATTGCTCAGCTGTCTAAGTGCTCTGTTGTTAGGCTGCATGCTCGACTGCCTTGCCATTAGGGGTTATGCATGGTTAAGTTTCTGTGCTATTAAGGGTTATGGTTTAATTAGTGCCCATATATATATTCTTCTTTGTACTTCGTCTTTCTTTACACTCTTCAATGTCAACTACAGTATATACTTATTATCCAAATCAACCTCGGGAGAACGAAGAAGAGAGAGTTATAG
This sequence comes from Platycodon grandiflorus, assembly GCA_016624345.1. Lineage (NCBI taxonomy): Eukaryota > Viridiplantae > Streptophyta > Magnoliopsida > Asterales > Campanulaceae > Platycodon > Platycodon grandiflorus. The sequence continues at coordinate 6,803,725 of CM028365.1, forward strand.
AACCTTGACCAAAATATTGTTTCTATGATGTTAGCAAGAACACATTTTCATGGAGAAATCATGGTCAACGAAGACTAAATTAAATTGAGTCAGCTTATCGTAAAACCAAATTGGACAAGGTGCAACCTAGCCCAATATTAAACCCAAGGTCCAAAGCCCATCAAGCTTTACCAATTTTAACCCGAGCCATTTTCTGTGTATTTTTTAACCTTTGGATATCTAACCAACGCATCCAGACCGTTGAAACCTGTCGGTTCGGACTATAAAAAAGGAAGGAGAAGTCTTAGTCCCTTTCCTTCGAACAAAGAGCTAGGCCTAGGGCTCTGAACGAATTTTGGTTCTGAACTACTCAGGTACGCTCTCAGTTGATCCGCACTGATGCACATCAAAATTTTGGTTGATTTCATTCGCAATTCTTCCAATTCGCTAATTTACCTTCGCAATTCTTCAGTTTTAATATGCAATTTATGGCTGAATCCTCGAATTCGCTAATTTTTCCCTCGTAATTTATTCCAGTTTATTGATTACTCTTTCCAATTAAACGTTAATTCATATGCCAATTTCATCTCTTTCTGTTGAATCTACGTTTAAATTACCTATATTTGTATATAATTGTTTAGGAGGATCTGAAGTAAAAATTCTTGTATCCCAGGAGTGATATGAGCTTGATGGTTGGTAATTTGATTGTTTTTAGGCCATGTTACAGTTTGTGAAATGCAGAATAGTTGAGGAAATGAAGTGATAGAATTCGTTTTTTTGTGAATGGATAATGTTTCCTTGCTGGGAAAGAGTCCTCGTTTTCGGTTCTTAAGTTAATTTGAGACTTTTCTAGATTGGTAACTTGTGATTTGTTTCATATTGGAGGATAAAAGGATAGTTTTGTTAAGTATACAAAAACCAGAAATGGGAAAAAAAAACTTGAATAACGAGCTTTGTAGTAAAAATATAATCTTTGTAAAGAGAAGCAAAAATCGGTGTTTGAAAAATCGTTTTAGGCGCCCGCCTAGGCGCTAGGCCCCCCCCCCCCAAAAGCCACGACTAGGCTCTAGGCGCCCCCCAAACGCCGCGACTAGGGCTGAATCGGACAAAAAATTGCCACCATGAAAAATTGCCGCTTAGTCAGCCTAGGCGCCGCCTAACGCCCAGCCGATTTGAGCGATGTCGTACGCGTTTTGTCGAGGAGGGACCCAGTATGAGGAACCTGGGAGAAAGGGGAGTTAATCAGGGGCAGAGCGACGCACGACGATGCGATGAATGACGTTCTCAATCTTCTGGATAGCTAGGGTTAGATAAGTTCGGCGTCGGAGGAGGGGGAGTCAACATGACTGAGATCCACAGCTTGGAAGTAGTCGAAATGGCTGGATTGATTACGGTGGGAAAGGAGGCGATATGCCGATGAAGAGGTGAAAAAGAGAGTGAGAGTGAGAGAAATTAAGAGAGAAAGAGAGAGCGAGAGTAAGAGATTGTTGTCGGCGTCGAAATCCCGTCATCTATCTCATAGTGAGAGAGAGAGAGAGGCGTCTGTGAAAATTTTGTGAATTATGAGAGAGAGACAGGCGGTTAGCTTTTAGTTTTAGGGTTTTAATTCACTTTTCAAAATGACAACCTCCCCCCTCAAGTTATTAAAGTATTTTCCCTCCCCCCTCAAGTTATTAAAGTATTTCCCCTCCCCCCTCAAGTTATTAAAATATTTCTCTAAGTATTTTTCCACCCCCCTCAAGTTATTAAAGTATTCCCTTCTTCCATCCACTTTGAAATGATAGAGAATTTGATTTTAATTTTTAATTTTAACTTTTAATCTTGTAATGTAATCATTATTTTTAGTTTATTTGGTCATATTTAGCTATTTACTATTGTTGCACCAGGTTTGGTATGAACCTAATGTGTAATTATGTCTCGATTTCTAGGTCCCTCCTAGACTCCGACTAGACCCCGACTAGGCCTCTAGGCGCTAGGCCCTGCACTGGCGCCTAGCGCCCGCCTAGTGATTTTTAGAACACTGGCAAAAATATAATCTTTGTAAAGGATATCAAGAATACAGTGAAAGAAAGCTCTATACCTATTTTTGGGCATAATCTTCAAGTTGACTTTGAAAAGTCAATATGATGCATTATGCTACAATTTGTGGAAGTGAGTTTGTTGGTGGGACTTGGGTACTGCATTTTTCTCTCTGAATTTGTTCTTTTGGGGCTCAATTAGCAGAAGTATATAGGAATTAGATTTGTTGGTCAAATGACGCCTGATTCTGCAAAAGCAATCCATGTTCAGTATTGATGTCATTGGATTCAGTTCTGTTTCATTTGAAGGTAATTTTTGCTTGTTTGCTATAGAGAAGGGGTAGAATAGATAGGTTACAAATTAGAGGATGGTGAAATTTTATATATCTTCCTTGTCTCCATTTATCTGAACTAGTTACAGCAAGGTGCCGTTTTCTGCTTCCAATATGGGTAACTCATATGGTGATGTCTGGGAGCCACATGTGGAAGTTTGTAGGGCAAGTACAATATACAAATATTTAAATGATTAGGTTTTGGGGTTAACACAGTGTATATGATTATGGTGATTTTGGTTTATATGCTTCTGCTCACCTGTTAAAGTTGTCTTGGACATCCAACTTATGTATCTAGTCTTAATAAGGCAGTTCATGCAGAAAACACGCACACTGTAAATAGTCAGTGTAGTACATCGGAGAATTGGTTTGAAGTTTGCCTCCTACATCCTGGTAGTCTTGATGTGCTCTTTTTATGGAGTAGTCCTTTCTCTCTCCGTTGCCCAACTTCATTTGTAGCTCGGTTGCCATCGCATCTTCTAATGTTAGTTGCCACTTCCCTTATAGCGTGTAATGCTAACTTCCGGTCTGGTAACCTTGTTGGGTCATGGGGCCACTGAGTTCCCACATGATGTGTTTATTATTCCATTTGTCCTAAGATTGAGTGTCCCTTTTTGAAATTTTTTGGTCCCAAATTGAATGTCCATTTTTCTATAAAGTTACTTATTTCACCTTTGTTATCTATCATGCCCCAATGTGCACAAGCAATACTATAGTGTGGACACTTAGGGAATTCATGTATATGTACTACTAAAATGATCTAAAAGCCAACTTCCTTAATTCTTGCCAAAAACTAGAAAGCGATGCTCAGTTTGTGAAGGTGGGAGTATTATTGTGAATCAAATGATGTTTTATTTTGGTACGTCATTTATGTCATTGAAGCAACTCCTTGATTGGTGTACATAGCATAGATTCTCTCATTCGTTTTCAATGGGCGGTGTTTAAAGTTAACTATTCTTATCGGGAGAAGAATTAAAAGATAGACCGTGAAACAAAGGATAAACAGGAGCAGATTTTTATATAGGAAGTAACTACAAGTGGAACTTAACTCAGAGTGACTTATCACTTGGTTTAGTACAACTAGCTATTGCATTTAGTGTCATTTATTCCTTTCCTTTATTGCTGAATCTGAAATAGGTAAATGGTTCATTTGCGTTCATGTTTTCACTGCTATTCCTTCGAGTGAATTACAATCGTTTATAAAAATAGTTGATTTTCTTTATCTTCAAATTATAGAGTATATTTGAGTCATTTCTATTCTATGTGCAGTTTGAAAATGCCTCGGTATGATGATCGTTACGGTACAACTCGTTTGTATGTCGGTCGCTTGTCCTCACGGACACGCTCGCGTGATTTGGAGTATCTCTTCAGCAAATATGGGAGGTAATCCATTTTGGCTGTTCTGATGTTTCCTTGTAGCATTATATAGATTTGCTGCTGGTAGTGCTTGAGAAGAACATAGATAAGTTTAACTAGTTTTCGAATGTCTTCAGCAATTAGTGCTTGAGAAGAACATAGATAACTAGATTTGGAGTATCTCTTCAGCAATTAGTTATTTGTTTCAAAATGTCTTAGAAAGTAACTTGGTGCAAGTACATGAGGCTGCAATAGGTGTTCTTGAGTTTTCTTTGTCAGAAAAAAATCTTCAAGAAAGAAAAGAAATGTATATCTTAAAACTTTCTGCATGAAATATATAAATAAAGAAACTAGTTTGATTACAGGTGTGCTTAAACATGATGTACATGGGGATCAAACACGGGCACTTCTATCATTTATTGGGAACATAAGTGTACATAATTCTGTGAAGATCAAATACTTTGTGCAGGAACAATCATATTGTTTTGTCCTTGATGGATTAACAAGTATTAGCTTGTCCTTATTTTGAGATGGAAAATGATAGGGATCCCAACATTTTTACCCAGCATCTCTTTCCTAGTTATGTTGCAAGTTTGTGATTGGTAAAACTGTGAAATCACATGTAAATGCAGTTGTCTAAGCAATCATATGATTTTCCAAACAAATTGTGATGAGAAATTGGGAAAAGAGTGATGCAATAGGCACCAAAGGAGTATGTAATTTTGTGTACAAATTGATGTGGCATCCTATGTGTCATATTGTTGGCTTCACTTTTTAATCTAAAGTAAAGTATACAAGATGTCAAATAAAATGGCACATTTGCATGTAGCATTGCTCATTGGGAAAATTCAAGATCCCTATCACTGTTATTTTAAAATTAGTAATTGCTATAATGTGTTGGATATGTCTCCTGCTAACATATGGGGAGTTGTCGGTCTTTTGCCTAGCATTTTCTATGCTTGGGTCTACGTTATTGATCATGTTATGCATGAAGGGGCATCACGCCTCTAGGTGTCTATGATTTAACTTGAATGATCTTGTTGAAGGTTTTCGGGCTTTTGCCTGACTTGGAGGTCAATGGTGAGAGTCTGGCCTTGGTGGAATTGGTGGAAAGTCTTGCCCAGTGTTAGGAGACTTTGGCGATTCTTACTGTAGTATTATTGCGTGTTTTTATGGAATTGGCAACAGTCCAATCTGGTGTGTAGTTCGTCTTGTGGGGCGATGTATGATGCACTTAAGTAATGATGGCCTTACTGTTTCTGGCAACCGTTTCCGCAGAGTACGAGATGTGGATATGAAGCACGACTTTGCGTTCGTTGTATGTATCGTACCTCCTAAATTTTTTGTTCTTCCTGCTAATTTAACGCTGTCCTGTAATCTTTCCTTGTGCTGCAAAACCTGATTGTAGATCTTTTACACATTACGGGTCACCCTTTGTTGCTATGTATATCAACTTGTAATGGCAGGAATTTAGCGATCCCCGGGATGCTGATGATGCGAGATACAGCTTAAATGGCAGAGATTTAAATGGAAGTCGTCTCATTGTGGAATTCGCTAAGGGTGTAAGTGCTTCATCATCATATTCTCTGCTGCTGAAGTTCAACAGTTATCTTAGTGTTAAACAAAATGTTTGTCAGTGATTGTCTTATTCTAAGGGTCTGTTTGGGAATCTAGTAAACTGAGTCTTCGGATCAGAAACACTTTTTACTAGTCAGTTCAAATCGATTTGCGTTTAGTCTCAAAACTGATTTTATTTAGAAGGTTGTTTGGTTGGGATTGATGGTAAATTTGAAGTACAAGCCTCTATGAAGCTATGTGTTATTTTTCATTCATGTACCCATGTGGTTCGGGATTTCTTAATATTACAATCTATACAATTTGTTTTTCTTTTTTAAAAGAAAGATTCTAGAAATAAGCTTCAAAAGAAAAGGGCAAACTACACCATTGGTCCCTGTACTTTTAGCCCCTTTCGGGATTAGTCACTTACAAAAATTTGAAAAAATTAACTCCATGTACTGCTAAAGTTAAACTCAATTGGTCCTTCCGTCCAATTTTAGCCGTTAAGCCGGTTCTTGTGCCTGTCACATGCTTTTTGCCATGGGTAAAAGTGTCATTTCACCTTTAGAAGTACAGGGACTATTTGTGTGTATATATATATATATAGATGAATAAATGTACCGATTAATCTTACTTCGTATGATGTCCATATTAGGTCAGTAATCTGGCTTCTATGGTATGTTCCATCATATAGACTATTTGTGTGTGTATATATATATATATATATATAGATGAATAAATGTACCGATTAATCTTACTTCGTATGATGTCCATATTAGGTCAGTAATCTGGCTTCTATGGTATGTTCCATCATATATGCCTATATTCATGTTATGTTGGATTGACTTTCCAAGTAAATGCGTTTTCTCAAAAAGTGTATGGTCAACCTGTAGGATGTCAGAGGATATATGATGAATATATCAGTTGTACAGTGGTTAAGTTTGTGGTTGGCTGGCTTTTGGGTTACTTTGTGGCACAAATGGGTTTGACACAATGTTTTTCGTATTCTTTTCAACTTCTATCTCTAGAAAGAATTTTGGACTTTGGAGGGGTGGAAGTTATTGTTTTTGTGTGCGTGTGTGTGTGAATTGGGGAACTGAGGAATCCTCTGTGGGCTCGTATTTAGAGTCCAATACTTGATCTGCTCTTTTCTGTTACTTGTCATGGATTTAGACGCCACGTGGACCCGGTGGCTCTCGAGAATATCTTGGCAGAGGTCCTCCTCCTGGGTCGGGTCGTTGCTTCAATTGTGGCCTTGATGGTCACTGGGCTCGAGATTGCAAAGCTGGTGACTGGAAGAACAAGTGTTATCGCTGTGGAGAGAGAGGCCATATAGAAAGAAATTGCCAAAACAGTCCCAAGAAGCTGAAGTAAGCATTTAATCTCGCTTATGTTTGTATATTCTGCAAGGATTGAGACATTGATTACTTATGGGTGTTCTTTCCTCGTGTCGTCAATACTATAGACGTGGTCGAAGTTACTCGAGGTCACCAGTGCGATCACGCTCCCCTCGCCGTGGCAGAAGCCGGAGTCCAAGTTATAGCAGAAGCCGAAGCTACAGGTATGCAATTAATCTTGTGTCATGTTATGCCAGAGAGAGAGAGAGAGAGAGAGAGAGAGAGAGAGAGAGAGAGAAATGCATGAGATATCCTATGAAAGCATTTTCAAATTTTGTTTCTTGTGGTTGCTAATCAAATTTTAATTATATATATATATATATTGATTTTATTGATAACAGTCGATCAAGATCTCCTCCTAAGAAAGAGCGAATTGCTGAGCGTGAGAAAAAGAGGTTGAGGTCGAGGAGTCCTGAGCCACGGGATTCCTCGCCTCCCTCCAAGGTGAGGAAGGGAAGCCCAACACCTGATGACAACAGCCCAAGGGGCAGTGCAGGTAGCGGTTCTCCTAATAAAAATAAGATTGCGAGCAATGGAGATGGATCAGAGTATAGTGGGAGCCCGAGAGGGAAGAGTGCAAGTCCTGAAAGCCCTGAAAGGGATATGAGCCCAACTGGGGAGAGGTATGGGAGCCCCTCGGAAGTGAATGGTCGCAGTCGCAGTCGCAGCCCAAGTCCTGTTGATGAGAAAAGTCCAATTGATGATAACCCTCGAGGCAGTGAGTCACCATAGATCTCTCTCTCTCTCTCTCTCTCAATTTGGAAAGAAAATGTTTCAAAGCAAGTGGATATCTTTGTTTTAGTTCTGAAAATGTCCATTTTAATAAAGACGGGAACCATTCTTGTAGTTGTTGAAGATATTTTTGGTATTTAATCTAAGGGTAATGTGCATGTTGAACTCCAAGCATCACCAATGGAAATGGTAAATGCAGTAGTTTTACAGTTGAACATCCCTAACTCTGCTCATAGCTTTACTTGGTTTACGGTGTATTGCTTCCGATAAATTGTCATCAAGGTATTCACCAGGAAACATCAGGAAATAAAATGATATGCACCTCCTACTCCTAGGTAACAAATAATAAACTGAGAGAGAGAGAGAGAGAGAGAGAGAGAGAGAGAGAGAGAGAGAGAGAGAGAGAGAGAGAGAGAGAGAGAGAGAGAGAGAGAGAGAGAGAGAAGCAGTGATAAACAGTAGGAGAGAAGTGCTGGCTGTTTTAAGATCTCCTGCTCTTTCCCCGTGCTTATACTTGTTCAGAGGAAGCTTACTACTAGAACCGATAGGTAGCGGTAGTGCAAAAGTCCATCTAATAAGTTGAAAGCTCGCCTACCTCTCCACCTGGGACCTGCCCAACCCCATTGTTAAGAGTTAACACACAAACACACACATGAGCCAACTTAGTGTTGGCACTGAGCCATTTTATTTCTCACAGCCACAGGTGAAGCGGCATTGCATACTGAGCAATAATAAACAATAATTTTTCAATTTTTATTTATTAGCCAAAATTCATTTTCATTTAATTTTCCTTGAACAGTTTTAATTCTCGAAAACAATTTTACATTGCTCTTTTACTCTTTATTTTTATATGCTGAAAATGTAAATACAAAATTTACAAACACACTTCGTGACACTCGATTATATTGCGAAACAAGGTTGAAACTCAATCGTTTCGATTCGTATCATTCATGATCATGATTGATATTCTGCTTATTTTTTAGGTTTCAAATCCAACTATATTGTTCTTCAAACATCAAACATGTTTGAAACACTTTGAATTAAGGACTTAACTCTTAAATGTTTCAAATAGAGTCATATTTTCGAGTTTTTAAAGTCAATTTAACTAATTTTAAATTATTACTACTTCATTCATTCCTAAATAAGTGTCTTGTTTTAACTTTTTAGAGTTAAATTAAATTTTTTTTAAATAAAAATTTAAATTGTATTTTTCAAAAAATAAATTATTACACGTTAATTTTTTATTTTAAAAATAATCAATTTAATTTTAAAATGTCAAAATAGAACACTTATTTAGAAATGAAAAGAGTATAATTTAGCATACATTTATTTTAAAAGCTGGAAATCAACATCAAACAAAAATTGGTCAATATGACTATATGAGTTTCCTTTCAAAACGAGAACTTTTTGTTTTGTTGTTGTTTTTTTTTGGGTGAATTACAGGCCGGTCTCTTTTTCAACATTTCAATTCACTCCAGTCCACCGTTTTATTTTTTAATTGAAAAAGACACTTTTTGGTCGAAAAGACAAAATACCTTCAATGAACCAAAATACGCGTGCATTAGGCATTCCAAGGCATCGGGATGCAATAATTGGGCATCGAGATTCAATTTGAGATGCAAAAGTTGGGCATCAAGATTAAATTTGATATGCAACAATTGGGCATTGGGATGCAACAATTTGGCATCGGAATGCAGTGCCACTTTCTCAGATTAATTTGGACATCAGGATGTAAAAATTGGGCATCAGGATAAAATTTGAGATGTAACAATTGGGCATCAGGATGCAGTGTCACATTCTCAGATTAATTTGGGCATTGGGATGCAAAAATTGGGCATCGAGATTAAATTTAAAATGCAACAATTAGGCATCGGAATGCAGTGCCACGTTCTCAGATTAAATTTGTCTTCTTCTCGATTCGAATTAAAAAATTCGATTTCTCTCTCTAAGAGGAGGAAGGAGAAGAGTAAAAGAAAAGGGAGGGGGGGGGAGAGAGGAAGTGGGGCACGGGTAGAGTGGGGAAAAAGAGAGAAGTGAAAGAGTGAGTATTTTAGGAATAATTTTATAAAAGTATTTTTTAGCGGTGAAAAAAAAAAATTTGTGGACTGGAGAGAATAAAAACTTTTTAAAATGGACCAAGCAATTTTCCGTTTTTTGTTTTCGAATGGTGGAAACATGTTCAAGAAGAAGGGGCCCAAGCCCAAGGGCTACTAGCCGAAACATTGACGATTATGAATTTGGGCTCAGTTTAAGTTCTTAAGCAAAATTCGGGCCGGTCCCTTTTAGAAAATTTTTATTCGTTAAAGTCCACTATAATTATTTTTAATCGCTAAAGGATATTTTTTTGCGAAATGTTATCTATGCCCTTTAAAAACACAGAACAATGTACGTTGTGTATCTCAAAAGCACAAAACAATACATTGCAACACAATACGATGCACATAAAATATGGAACGGCAAACTGTGCATCGTAAAATAAAAGACGATGCATTGCAATACAAGACGATGCACAAATTTTGTACATCACGATTTTTGCGATGCACAAATCGCAATTTTTGCAATGCACAAATTTATGCATCATAATCAATCACCCAGAAAAAAAAAAAAAGAAGAAGAAGATGTGTAAGCACACATTTCAACAACTAAAAGACCAACTTGAAAGAGCATCATCTCAGACAGGACTAATTATCTTGACAAAAAACATGTGATATGCCATCCTAAAAATTTAATGAGAGGTACTTACACCATAATGACTCCAGCTTTTGTTCTCTTCTTCGAAATGGAAAGCAAACAAAGGCGTTGGACCAAAAAGCGTTCTCCTTTCAGTAGTACAACAGTCGCTGCCTATGAATTCATGTTTAACGGAAAAGATGATATGCTATCCTGAAAATTTGAATGAGAGGTACTTGCACCATGATGACTCCAGCTTCTGTTCTCTTCTTCGAGGTGGAAATCAAGCAATGGCGTTGGACCAAAAAATGTCCAAGTAGTACAACAATCCCTGCCTTTGAATTCATGTTTAACCAGGAAAGATGATATATTTCACTGGTAGTTAAGAGATGTATTGGTAGCATTTAATAATTTAGAAAAAAAAAATCTCGTAAAGTAAAAGGGTTTTTTGAGAAGTAAACACGTAAGAACAATTTTAAAATAAATAACTAATTTATTATTCAAATTAAACTTAAACCATTAAAAATAATTATCATGTCTTCGGGTTAAAATTCCTATAAAGTGGACTGACCGCAATTATTGTGGTATATATCAAGTACAGCCTTTTGACCCGATAAAATAACTTATATGACCTTTGACTAAAAATTAACACAAACTTTCTATAATACCCCAAAGCCCTTAAAACCTAACTCAGTCTCACACTCTCTCTCAAATCTCCAAACCACAGCCGTCTTTCTCCCATCGTCGTCGTCTCCCCCTCCCATCTCCAACGACATCGTCGCCGTCTTCCTCCGTCTCCGACCACATCGTCTCCCTTTACTGCCATGGATCTTGTAAGTCTTCCTCCGTCTTCCTCCCATCTACTACCATGAAACCCTATCTTTATCTTCTTCCGTCTTCCTCTCATCATCTCCCTTTGAATCGGTTAAACAATCCTATGAATCGTTTAAACGAATCCGTAAATCGTTTAAACGAATTCGTTAATCGTTTAAACGAATCCGTGAATCGTTTAAACGAATTCGTTAATCGTTCAAACGAATCCGTTTATCGTTTAAACGACTCCGTAAATCATTTAAACTATGTTTAAGTCATTCAAAAAAAAGAGTATTTTGGGATTTTCAAATAAAAAGAGGCCATATAAGTTATTTTGTAATAAGTTAGGCCAAATAAGATATTGGAGTGTTTGACCGGCCCATTTGTGAAGAAACCCCCTTATTATTCCTAACTTCTTTTCTTAAAGTCATTTTCAAGGCCCAATAAAGATCCTAATTCCTGATATGTGTGTAAGGTCCACCCGATCTAATCTACTCCACACTCTCCCTCCCAAAAGAAGGTCAAAAATGTCGCACGCAGTCACGGCGGTTCTACCCTGTTTCGCCACCGTCCGTGCGGCGGCAGCCGCTAAACCACCGCGGCAGAAACAAAATCTAAAAACCCATAAGTCTGGTGGTGGGGCCAGTAAGAATTCCAGCACTAAGGCGGGATTTGGCGGCAAGAAAAAGGATCCTCTGTGGCAGTGCGTGAAGGGTTGCGGTGCTTGCTGTAAGCTTGACAAGGGCCCCACTTTCCCCTCTCCTGAAGAAATCTTTGATGACCCTTCTGATGCTGAGGTTTGCTTCTTTCTATAATCTTCAGTATCATATGCAATCGTAATGGTGTCAAATTGGCTTAGTACAAATTATACATATTTTATATTGGTAATATAATTTAGCCAAATTATGTAAAATATGGGTTGCCATCGTATGAGTAAATATAATTATATAATATATTAATATTAATGTGTATATATTTTTATTTCTTCTTTTTGAGAATAAGATGACTACATGCATCATCACGAAACAATCAGCAATTTGATGTTCTTTTTGAGAATAAATTACTGATATTTGTTGTAACATAATATAAACAGAGAAGAAAAAATGTTTTGGATTGCTAAATTTAGTTGTAGGAGGAGATGAAAGTATGCCACTTGGAATTTTGTTTCAAAATATGCAATTTACTTCAATAGTAACGTCTTCTTTTTTGGTAAGTTTGGAATACACTACACTGTAAGCTAATGCTGTATTTATGATTTTATCAGCTATACAGAAGTTTAATAGGTTCAGATGGGTGGTGTAAACATTTTGAGAAAGGCACAAGAACATGCTCCATATATGCTGGTACGGATTTTATCCAAAGGGTTTGAATCTTGATAAGGTTCATGTGTTCATATGTGTAATGCTAATCTGCCTTCTTATTTGATTTCAGATCGCCCATATTTTTGCCGAGTTGAGCCAGATATTTTTGAAACGTTGTATGGGATTGATAAGAAAAAATTCAACAAGGAGGCTTGCAGGTTGGACCATGATACTACCATTATCTTTGCTGACATTTCATTACTCTGTTTTTTCTGTAGAGATGGAAGAAAAGTGAAACATGTTTTTATTTATTTTTCCTATAACATAAAAATGACATACTTCCGATATTTGTATTGGTCAAGTGTGATTCTTACACTCACCAGTTGTCTCAACACAGTTGTTGCAAAGATACGATCAAAGCTGTGTATGGCTCTCAATCAGAGGAGTTGGACAACTACAATCGTGCAATATGGAGATCAACCGCGGAGTAAATCAAACTTCTTGTGTTTTTGTTGTAAAGTCTGTAGGTCATCATTTTATCCGTTTAATCCATGAATGCTAGTAGAATGTTCTGATAGGCTTTCTAGCAGCAGCAACTGTGGATCTATAATATAAATGCTAAACGGCCTGGTCATTCTACTCTACTTTTGGCATCAGGAACTCATTATAAACTCCACAGACGTGAGGCAACAAACGGAAATAAGTGACACGTTTATGGCGCAAGAGAAAAGGCAATCTGTCATACTCTGCAACTCTATTTATGAGTTCGTTCGCCCTCGTTTTCTCAGGTATACATTTGGGCACAAAAAGTATCTCCCAATATAAGGGCTTGCCATCAGATGCAGGGTGCTGCATTAATGCAGTTGTTGATTCATTTCAAGACCAAAGTAGTCTGGATCTGATTCAGAACTACGTCATTGTGAAGGTTTTTTGCGCCTCCATGTTATTATCCTTTGGGTGAATGGGTACTTGGCAAATAGACCCTTCAGGCTTCAGGTAGCCAACCCAAGTTGTTGGGATTGGCACAATGGCTGAGTTGGGTTAGGATGATGGTCAAATTGACCTTGGAATGAAGGGTTGGGTTCTATTCAAGATGATGAGTTTTGATGGGTTGTACCAAATTGTACCATTTCCTGACTAACACTGAGTTTTGATTTTATCAATGTACTGTATCTTTGCTCCTTTATCCTCGAGTGGCATGTATACCGTTTTATAACAATCATGTAATTGTTTTACTCCAGTTATAAAATTGATCTCAGTGCTTGTTTCTAAATATTTGTTTTATAGTTTAACAATTCTAACTTCCAAGCCTGTTTTAAATCTTTATTTGAAAAGTGATGGAGCATCCATGAAATATTTGTAACAGGTGCAGTGTCTTAACTTTGTGGGAAGAGATCTTTATACCCTAACACCAATTAAGCTAGTTAATAGTTATGACGAGTTCAAGTTGTAGAATGTGAGTGTCCCTGAGTGTGTGATGTATACTGGGTATAATGCTTGGCGTGATACGTGTATATCAAAGAACCTCAAAAGAGTAAAGGTTGGGGTAGAGGTCAATACTGATCAGGTAAAGAGAAAGAGGGCAGAGGCTGAATACTCACTAGCTCTGATAAAGAGAAAGAGGGCAGAGGCTGAATACTCACTAGCTCTAGATTATCGAATAATGATTATTCTGTCAAATGAGGTTTATGGCCTCTATTTATAATAAGTATGGGATGACACAAGGAATATTCCAAGATTTTTTGCTAGGTGTCATCATTCTATTGACCATTCAATGATCATAGGACACGTGTCCCGTAAGCGGAGACCACAATCAGCTCTTTCTTTCTTCAGTAATCAGGTCACACGCATCGTACGTGCATGATAATATACGTGTACAACAGGTGAGACTTTCTCTTGACCTTAGCCGCCAAACCAATAACCCTCGAGGTTCCCAAGAACCGGCCCGACCTTTTGGGGGTCTAGGGACCTTGGGCGGGCCGTTACACTTAGAGTAGATCCTCCGGTATTGCCCTAAGCCGGGTTATCCCTAAAGGATATAAGTGCTAGTGGTAAATTGTTGCCCTTTTCCTGAGGCAAAAAGTTAATTCCTTGGAACCCTAATGTTCGGGGATCTGGGCTCCCTGACGAGTTGGATCTCATAGGGTCAGGCAAGAAGTTCTCCTGACGGAGCGTTTGGGCCCTTGGCCAACTTGCTCACGAAGACTATTAACAAAGCCGGGGTGCAGCCGTGGAGACTCGAGTGTTATTACCCTTAGGCTAAAGCACTCAATCTCGGCCCCCCTTTAGGCTATGTCCCTGAGCCTAGTACATTTTCGTACGGTAGGTCTTAGTTCAGGGAAGACTAGGTAATTATGTGGCAAATACCTAGAGTGATGTGGCACAACCCCTACTACATTTGTCCCCTTGCGTGGGAAGCGTTACGAAGTAAGGGTTTGCACGCATAAAATTTCAGAACCAAACAATCGTGCTAAGCTTGTCACGTGTAAAATTCCACAACTGAACATTCTTGCTTAGCCTGGTCACGCGTAAAATTCCATAATTGAACATTCTTGCTCAGTTTGGTCATATGGAACTTACCTTGTGATTGCGAAATATCATGACTTGAAATTTTTTCTAACTTTTTTTTTTTAGAAAAATTTCTAGTGGAGGGTTCAGTTTATCATGTCCCCTTGAGATATGCTCGCCTTAGTTCTGACGAAGGTAGTTCTTTACTTGTCCCCTTGCATGTAGATATTCAATTCGGAGAGTGCCCGCAGGTAGAATATGAAGAATTGTATAATGTAGGAGCTTGGAGGATCCCTCGTTATTATCCACTTTTTTTTACTAACACTTGAAAATTTTACCCCGGGTACGGATACATGCCTTAACTCAATTTTTTTAACTGAATTTCGAGCTTTGGGTTTGAGTATTCGGGTTGGGTGACTCGGAATCCAAGGGTTCAGTTTAGGCGTTAACTTTGTCTAGAGTTATTAGATTTTGCTTCGGGCACACATACCTGTCTGAACTCAATTTTCTAAATTGAAGTTGAGAGTTCAGTTGAAGTGTTAGGATAGGGAATTTCGAGCCTTGGGTTTGAGTATGTGGGTTGGAAACTCTAGAACACAAGGTGAGTTTAGGCGTTAACTCTTTCGAGAGTTAATTAGTTTCGAAAGGTTCAGGTAACAAGCTAATTTCTTCAGGGGCTTCAGGTAAAACTAATCACTTACTGAAGGGGTTTAGGTAACAAGCCCTTTTCTGTAGGCGCTTCAGGTAAAACTAATTAGTTACCGAAGGGGTTTAGGTAACAAGCCTTTTTCTGTAGGGGCTTCCGGTAAAACTAATCAATACCGAAGGAGTTTAGGTAACAAGCCATTTTCTGTAGGGGCTTCAGGTAAGACTAATTAGTTACCGAAGGAGTTTAGGTAACAAGCCCTTTTCTGTAGGGGCTTCAGGTAAAACTAATCAGTTATCGAAAGGGTTTAGGTAACAAGCTTTTTTCGCAACCTATAATTTTGGCGAAGGAAAGGATTGCTTCTAGAGGGAACTTTGTCACTTGGTTTCGGCACAAGGTGAGTTGCCGCAAGGAAAAATTTCGTAACTAGGTTCTCACAAAAAAGGTTTCGGTACATTATTTGTTTCGCGCAAGGAAACCAACGCAACAGAGTATTGACAGTCTAGGATTTTGGCGAAGGAAAGGATTGCCGCAAGAGAGATTCCCGCAACATTAACTTTTGCAGCAAATTGGGTTTCCGCACTCGTCAGTTTCGCAGGGTAGTTCCGAGTGGGTTTTGGCAATTGCAAAGAGAGAGAGAGAGAGAGTTCGGGCAAAGAGGGTTCTGGCATAGAGAGTTTCGGCACAAGGTGGGTTTCGGCACCAAGTGGGTTTCGGCACAAAGTGGGTTTCGACACCAAGTGGGTTTCGGCACAAAGTGAGTTTCGGCACCAGGTGGGATTCGGCATAAAGTGGGTTCCGGTATAGAGAATTTCGGCACAAGGTGGGTTTCGGCACCAAGTGAGTTTCGGCACCAAGTGGGTTTCGGGACAAAGTAGGGTTCCGGCATAGAAAATTTCAGCACAAGGGGGTTTGTCAAACAATGTTGCCGCAAAAGAGGATTTTGGTGAGAGAGATTCTAGCGACCTTAGTTTCCGCTAAGGTAAGGTTTCGATAGAGTGGGTTCCCGCATTCATCAATTTCACAAAGTAGTAAAGTAGTCCTTTTTCAAGTCTGTTTCGTCAATGCTGGACTGCGGTAGTAGTAGTCTCAATACTTACTGGTTCCGGAGACTTGTCCTCTTCCGTGTGGAATTTGGTAAATGCAACCCTAGGCCTATTTTTGGTTTCGGCCATGAAGAATTTTAGTACGAGAAAGTATTGGAACGACATAGCAATGCAGTAGCATGGGTTTCGTTCCGCAAGAGGGGTTGCCGCAAGTCCAGTTCCGGAAAGATAGTATTGCCTGAACCAATCTGAATTGCAGAGTAAACTCAAAGTCTTGAACAAAATTTGAAATTAATTGCAGAGAAAACTTGAAGTCTTGAACGAAATTCTGAAATTTGTGAGTGGTCTTCCGCCTTTGATAGATTGCTGCTTTTGCTTCTTCTATTCTTGCTTTCAACGAACAATTCCCGTGCCTTAGCCAAAATCTTGCAAGTACCCACCATTCCAAAAGTAGCAAACAAACTGTTACTATGCTGCTGGTGCTTCTCCCTTTTCCTTTTCTTTTCAAACATTTGGAAGCTTTGAATACATAAATAAATTCTTGTTAGAGGCTATTGAGTTGCTCAAACACTTCAGTTTCAATATATTCAATAGGATTTTTGCATGCCTTTGCGTTAGTATGGATAAATATTTTGTGATGCGGAATATGGACCATCACCACGTATACACTACTTCTTTTCCTTAATTTTTTTTTTTGAATGAGATGCTGTTGTGACGCGCCTTTGAAATGCTTACACTTTGTTCTTCATTACTTGCAAATTTTTTTGCTTAAGGCAAGCTATTGGCTTCATCTATGAAATTCCTAAACCTAGTTAAGGAGAGTCAGTTTGGAGAACTTAGCTCGTGAAATGAGATTTTAGGGCCAGGTGAGTTTGGGCAAAGGAGAGTTCGGGCGCGGGGGAGTTTCAACACGAAGGAGTTCAGGCATGGGAGTTCAGGAGCGAGGTAGTTCAGGCACAAAGGAGTTCAGGCGCATGCTGTTGTGACGCGCCTTTGAAATGCTTGCACTTTGTTCTTCATTACTTGCAAATTTTTTTGCTTATGACAAGCTGTTGGCTTCATCTATGAAATTCCTAAACCCAGTCAAGGAGAGTCGATCCGGAGAACTTAGCTAGTGAAATGAGATTTTAGGGCCAGGTGAGTTCGACCAAGGGAGAGTTCGAGCCCGGGGGAGTTTCGGCGCAAAGGAGTTCGGGCATGAGAGTTCAGGCGAGAGGTAGTTCAGGCGCAAGAGGAGTTCAGGTGCAACCTTGGAAAACTTAACTCAATAAATGAGATATAGTAAGCCAAATTAATCAATTATGCTTAAGGCAAGTCATTGGCTTCCTCAAAGAAATTCATTCAATGAGATCAAGTAAAGGTCGGTCCGGGGAACCACCCTACAATTGAACTTAAGAACTTGTGTCATAAAGCAAATATCTTTAAACAAAATTATTCGATGAAGGCATGAGATCAAGTGTCCAAGAAACACAAAATATAAGTGTAGGAGCTGGTAAACAAACATTTCATTAGTCCACCTTGGCACAATACACAAAGCACAAACTAAACTTAAAAGTGTCAGTCTAAGGACTCAAGCCACTCATGCTTATTCATAAACTGAAAATCCCTAGCCATCTTAACTTAGGGAATACTCATTTTATCAACTCCTCCAAACTTGCTTCCCTTTATTCTGCAAGATGAGCTGGCAAGGGATTCTCATTAACATTCTGTGGTCGGACCTCCAATCGACCTTCCTTAACCTCCTTATGAAATATACCCTTCAAAGTGAAACAATCACAAGTTGGATGTCCTACCCGCCTATGATAGTGACAGTACCTTGGGTGATCCATATCATTCTGAGTTGGTTCACGCCGCGTTGGTGGTAAGATGATATCTCCATGCTGAATCCTGTTATTTAATGTATCTATCACCTCCGTCATTTTGCAAGGGTAATCTGGCGCCTCATGCTTAGCAGTGTTATTGTACTTGGGTCGAACATTCCTGTCGGTAGTTCACATGTCATTTCTCGGCTGAGCAACATTCGCAGCTGGTCCCTTTTGATTGAACATGTTACCTCGAGTATCCTTATAACCTCGAGTAATAGGCTGAGAACCTGGGCTTGGCTTCCATTCCACAATAGTATTCTGTGTCTCTCCCAGCAAGATAAGGTTGCCAACCGTCTCAACAAGCCTTTAAAAAGTAGGAATGTCCATATTAATAAGCAGACGCCTGTAGTCATAATGCATCTTTTCTAAAAAATATTTTACCAAAACCTGCTCATTCGGAGGATCATGCAATGCCAATGACTTATTTTTGAAACGCTTAACGTACTTCAGTAGCGTTTCATTTGCACGCTGTCCTTCTCTGGTCAACTGAAAAATAGTAAGCTTCTCATCTGTATGGAAAAACTTAGACAAGAACAGCCTCGACATAGTCTCCCAATCATAGATGTTACTCTTATCTAGACGATAATACCAGCTATAAGCCTGATGGCTCAGAGACTTGGGAAACTCTCTCAAACACAAGCTGTCATTTGTGGTATAAGGCTCTAACTCCTCAAGGAATCGTTGGACGAGCTCTCTTGGATTTCCATCACGCTCCCCATAATTCTCCGGGTAAGGCGCCTGCCGGATGATAAGGGGGTATGGAGGACCAGAATCATCCTCACCCCGAGATGGTCGAAGCCTAGCCACCTGAGATTCCAACAACTGTTTCACTTGATCCAACGTTACCATCCTGGATGAAGTCAGCGTCTGAGCCTGAGTTGGTGCGAGGGATCCCTGAGCCTGAGTCTGAGTCTGAACCTAAACAGTAGGAAGGGTAGGCTGATGTACAGCTCCTCCTAGCGCAGGTGCACTGACACTGACATGCCCACTAGTTGGTTGGGCTACGAGAGTAGGGTCAGGTGTTACCTGGGGGGTAACGGTGGTTGTTAGTGGAGGGATGGGAGTGGTGGTAGTATTAGTTACTACCGGAGGGGTAGGAGCGTTGTTGACCATGGTTCCCAAACCTGAAGCTCTAGGAGCGGCAGGTCTAGCTACCAATTGAGAAACCATGGTGGAATAATTCTGAAGGAGCTGAGTGAGGTATGCCTGAGATATGATCACCGGGTCTTTCGGTGGAGCTTCAGCTGCCTGAGCTACCATACCCTCAATGACCGGTGACATCATCTCATTATGAGAACTGACCTTATCAACATTGTCAGCAGCTGTATTCTGACTCAGCGTCTTGTTCCTGTTCTTCGGAGGCATGACTGAACGTGAATACCAACCCCAGCAGAGTCGCCAAATGTAGAATGTGAGTGTCCCTGAGGGTGTGATGTGTGCTGGGTATAATGCTTGGCATGACACGTGTAAATCAAAGAACCTCAAAAGATTAAAGGTCGGGGTGGAAGTCAAGACTGATCAGGTAAAGAGAAAGAGGGTAAATGCTGAATACTCATTCGCTCCAGATTATCGAATAATGATTATTCTGTCAAATGAGGTTTATGGCCTCTATTTATAATGAGTATGTGATGACACAAGGAATATTTCAAGATTTTTTGCTTAGTGTCATCATCCTATTGACCATCAATGATCATAGGACACGTGTCCCGTAAGCGGGGACCACAATCAGCTCTTTCTCTCTTCAGTAATCAGGTCACACGCGTCGCACGTGCATGATAACATACGTGTACAATAGGTGAGACTTTCTATTGACCTCAGCCGCCAAACCAATAACCCTCGAGGTTCCCAAGAACCGGCCCGACCTTTTGGGGGTCTAGGGACCTTGGGCCGGCTGTTACACTTAGAGTAGATCCCCCGATATTGCCCTAAATCGGGTCATCCCTGAAGGATATAAGTGCTAGTGGTAAATTGTTGCCCTTTTCCTGAGGCATAAAGTTAATTCCTTGGAACCCTAATGTTCGGGGATCCGGGGTCCCTGGCCAGCTAGATCTCATAGGGTCAGGCAAGAAGTTCTCCTGATGGAGCGTTTGGACCCTTGGCCAACTTGCTCACGAAGACTATATATTAACAAAGCCGGGGTGCGGCTGTGGAGACTTGAGTGTTATTATCCTTAGGCTAAAGCACTCAATCTCGGCCCCCCTTTAGGCTATGTCCCTGAGCCTAGTACATTTTTGTACAGTAGGTCTTAGTTCGGGAAAGACTAGGTAATTACGTGGCAAATACCTAGAGTGATGTGACACAACTCCTACTACACAAGTATTCGTAATTATAGTTTTGCATTGTCACAGTGCAGTGGTCTATTGAGATTTCAACAGACAGGAGATGAATCTGGTTGGCACTGGAACAGTTCTACTTGAGTAGCAGGGGATGAATGCATCATCCCTAGCACCCCCACCTCGAGCTTAACGATCAATTTTGAAGGTAAACGTCAAAAGACAGGTTCTAATACAATTCTCGAGATATTCATCCTAGTGTACCGGCATAAGTAGCATCTTTACAATCATTTTCATATATACTGCGTAGAATTTCCTCAGAAAGATGCCATATTTCATCACTAGCTCGGGACTGAGAAGCATCTTCGCAATCTTTCTCATATTTACTGTGTAGAATTTCACGAAAGATGATGGAATCACATAAGATGCCCTGATAGCTATTGAACTACTTTTGGTGGCAAAGTAAACCTAATCTTCTTCACTTTTTCTTCTTTTTATCAAATTTTTCCTTTTCATCCTATAAATGAGAGATTCTATTCCAGAAGGATCGAGACAGTTAAAATGTTCACATCTTCAGCTTTTCTAAAGGATTTTCAAAGATTATATGACTCCTAAATAATATTTGAGAATAAGTCATGTTTTGTTCTCTCTTTTTTCCTCTATATATGCATGACCGTAGCTACTACTTGCAGCAGGTTCATTGTACGACACGGGTCTCTATATAGCTGAGTCTAATTGAAGGTTTGGAGGTGGGAAATATCATCTTTGATGCCTCATTACTCTATCTATGAATTTAGCGAGCCAAAATTCGTTGAGTATGAATCATATCATCACACTTGGTACGACGATAGTTATGTCAGTGGCGCACCTTATGGAGAACCGATCTCACCTTATCAACTTGACTTCTTTTACGAACCCAGTTCTCTGGCATACCCAGAAGAAGTTGATTTTACAGGTCGATTCTGGAACGAGTATGGACTAACCGATCAAGCTTGCCAGGAATTGCCACTGCAGCTGCCTTATAATGGTAACAACAATTGGCTTGGCGAATATGCATCCTATTTTGATGGCCATTGGGAAGAAGACATCTCCTACGAGTATGGTGATTTTGACTACAAATTCGGACAGCATGGGAATAGCTTGGGGAAGGCAGAGGACACTTACCGAGGTGAAGAGAGGTACGACTGTCGTTACAGTTATGATGAAAACAGAGAAGAGCGGCCTGCTCATGATTATAACTCTTGGTTTGGGAATGGCTTTACACTTGGATATGAGGCCAATGAAGAAGATACTCGAGAATACGAACCTTTGCATCAAGAATATGAGCCTTTGCATAGCCACAACGTGTACGAGATGAGACTTTGCGAGAGGATTTTTGGTTACTGGCCTCCTTCAACAACAGATCAAGAAAACTCTGTTTCAGAAGCCTAGGCCCCTCTCTCCCTCCCTCTTATCTCTGCTCGTGTATTTTCAAGTTTCACTGTTAACTAAATGGAACATTGGTTAGCATGAATCTTAATAAAACAATAGCTGTTTCATCATGAATCATTTACTTCAGTTAGAAGCGCAAGTTCATATAATGATTGTAATTTATCAAGCAAATGAACATTGAATACTGAAAACGGGCATCAGCTTCTCACTCAAAACTTTCTCTCGGTTAAACAAGTAAAAGCTCTTGACTATTTTATATACATACAAAGGCTCTTGGTTTGTGACGTAAGAAAACTATATCTGTCAAATTGAACTACTAAGAGGACCAATACCCAATTCATCCTCAATGTCATCAGCATCCTCGAACAATTTTAGGAACCGCGCTTGCTCTTGTTGCCTTTTCCTCTTCTGCCAGTACTTGTATCCAGATATCAACCCGATCACAAAAACAGTTGAAGCAAAAACACTGATCACTATGATTATTACCCAGAACATTCCATTCTCGCCATTGCCTCCACTCTCGCCATTGCCTCCACTGTGTGAGCTTGAGGCATTACTAGAAACTACAAAAACAGACCAAAAAGTTCTCAAATATAACCAAATTAACAAAAGAGCAAGTTTTTCAATTCTCAGATCTCAAATAAGTCATGCCCACACATCAAAGAATATTGCGAGGGAGATAATTGATTGATGCTAATAGTATCCTTTCATTTCTTTTTTTTATGGTGGCTTAGTGATTGGTGGAGCAAACAAATGTCATATTGTCTTTTATAGATTGCAAAACTGCTACTTGTCAGCAGAATTTTATGTCTCATGAAACTGTGGTCTAGTTTTGTACACACCTATTTGAAGTCAAGAGGGCAGGAGTTCTAAAAGCCACCTGTATCAACTCCAAGTGATTGAAAACTTTTGACACTCTGATTTCAATGGAACTAAGAAACGACGTTACATGGTCCGTTGTATTGAAGCCTCCACTCTGGTGTACATTCAACATAAAAGAATTTCCACTACAGTGTTGTACTGGTGTCAATGCAGCATTCAAGTATTTTAATGGCACTTCAAATGGTTCAGAATTTGCAGGACTATATCTTGCTTTAGCAGAAGTATTCTCTTTGTTAATATTGGTAAATTTGCAGGCCCTTCTTAATAAGGTTGGTGAAAATCCTGTAATCAGAATGGTTTACTCAAAGCTTGGTAGCTCACTACAAGCACTCTGAGAACTAGTCGTCCTGCAAACTACGATACAGAGTTACAGTTTCCATTCATAAGTACCCAATTTCTCAAATGACATGGAGATGAGAATTCATACATCCTTGTTATTATACAAATAGGCAATAGACACACCGGGGGAATAAAAAGTATGAAAAAAGATTCTTACCATTATTTCCTTGAGGAACACATTCTTGACATAAGAAGGTTGCATTGAATTCTTTGTCCTTGAACCGGATGTAAATGCCATCGGGGGTGGTAAAATCAGAAGGACAAAATTCCCACTCGTCAAACACAAAATCTGACTTAATAGTGTCCTTCTCATACAACCCACATCGCTTGCATCTTTTAGTTAAGAATTCCGTCAAAGGCTGAAAATATTAAGAACAATTCCATGTAAAATTAAGAAGGAAACTAAGAAGTACAGGCACGCACACAGCCACATACATCTAATGTAATTGTCACATAAGCAACAATCCTGAGCAGTTTTCAAATGCTCAAAATGATAATTATAATAATAATAATAATTCCTTTTTCTTTGCATGGTAGAAAAGTTATAAGTACACGATCAAATAGAGAATTATCGAGATATCCAAAGTTTTGAATGTGTTGAGAGTGAAGCCAAATGAATATGCTGGCTGTAAGAAGCACCTTATATGAGACAGTCAATTTCTTTTGCAATAATAATAATAATAATAATAATAATTTGGAACTCATCACAAACCTGCCAAGATTCTTCACCCTTGAAATTATATACAACGTGAACCTTCTTCACATCTGGCAAGACAGTCTTGTTCTCCTCTTTACAGTGAAAATAAACTGTGGGATCAGATCGTAGCCAATCATGGGTTTTATTGATTTCAATAGAATCAAGAGTAACAACTGCCGAAGAGATGACTTCTGCCAAAAAGAAAAACCAGAAACAAAACCACCAATCAGATATAAAAGTCAAGTCGTGTACATCAAAATGTAGTAGGGGAATGTGCAACTCAGGTCTTCCTGCAGAACTTGCAAGAAGAATGGTGGAAAAATGCTCAAGACACTAACAACCCTGGTACTATAGTTCAGAAACCTCTAGCTTTCTGACCAAGTGAAAAGAGGAAGACAAATGATGCTGTGATCTAATCTAGATCAGAAGGCTGCTGTATCCAAAAATAAAGGTCATCTGCCAAGAAGGAGGGCAAACATATCGCCACTACATGAGCAACACAGGAAGACACAGAAAAAAGTGACTTACATATTTCAGACCAGTTGAAAGTCATACATGTTACATGTATGATCAGTTGTTTGAATGGCTCAAAAATCTAAGCAAAAAGCCCTATGAACTGTGGTAAGTCCATACCACTCAAAGAGTTCAGATTTCCATTTTAGAATGTTGCACTCAAAGAGTCTCATATTGAAAATTAAGCTTCCGACTTCCGTGATATTCTAACTTTACCCCTCCTACATTGCAACAAATTAAAAATAATTTGTCGAAATGGTTTTTCTTAAACGGAACTCTTTGTGGGAAACCAGCTAGCTTATGTTGCTGGTGTATAAACCAGAATTACTAATTTACTGATATCAAAGTCCAAAAATTCCATCAAAATTTTAGCTAATTTCATTAATATCAAAACAAAAAATAGTAAAATTAGGTGAACATTTGTATATTAATGGGATAATCAATTGTGTAGTATACTTTGATCAAAATTTAATCTAACAGCGGCTTTGTACACATGAATTTGATCGAAGTAGAATTGTACATAAATTATTTTACCTGGAAACCAGATGAAGACGACGGAGAAGATGAAGAACACAATCGAAATCCTTGAATATGGACACCGACGACGCATCGACATAAATGATAATTGGATTGGTATTTACGAATAACGATCGATCAAATATGATGAAATAAATATACTAATTGTAATTTAATATTGAGATCTTGAAAAAAGGAAGTCGAGATAGGAGAGAGAAATTAATCCGAGGTTCCGTCGCGGGAGAAGAAGGTATTTCGTGAAGCTATGGCGGTTACGTGGGTTTGTTCAATATCGACGTGGCGAGAAAGGGCTCGGTTGGGCCGTGTTGACGATGGTGGAAAATTTGAACAAAAGTTGAATTTTGTGCTATTAATTTCATTTTAAGATACAAAATTTAAGGATTTATTCTCTTTTATTAACTTGCTTTATAATTTTTTACTTTCTCTTTGTTTAGTTCAATCGGATTTCTCTCTTATTTTTTACTTCGATCATTACAAATTAAAATCTAAACACACGCTAACTAATAATTTAAGGGATAGTATTTTCAATTGAGCAATTTTACAATTAAGAATAAGCGCATTTAGCGGTTAACCATTTGTTTCATTTAAAATGAATCTATTACTAGTGTTTGCACCCATACGATATACTCCTCCCGTTGCATCCAAAGAGTTCACGTTTAAATTTTTTAATAATTAATAAATATATATATAATTCATAATTACAAATATATTTAAGCATAGTTAATATATTTATACCACGTGTAGAGGGTAAAATTATAAAAATTATAGGCATAATTTTTAAAAGTGGACTCTTTAAGTAAAATATCATAAAATAAAATAATCGACTCTTTGCCTGAAACGGAGGGAGTACATGATTGACTTATTCAGCTCACGTGTCCAACCTCGATTTTAAAAGTTAACAATACAAAAATATCCAGTCTTTTCAGAGATCGTTTGGGGCAGCGTTTATGCATTATTTTAAAAATGCAGAGTTTTAAAAAATGCAGTGTTTTAAAATCGCATGTCTTTTCTAATAATTGCACTTGAGATATCACTTCAATACGCAATTTTTTTTTCCCTAGCATCGTTTTAAAATCTACGTTTTGATAAAAAGTTGAAAATTTTAGCGTTTTAAAACGTAGCTGCGTTTTGAAAACGTTGTTTTTTTTGCCGCAACATTGAAACATAATTTTTACAAATAAGTTGCATTTTGGCAAAAAATTAAGATCAAACGGGCTCTTGAGTTCCCATCACTACTGATTTCATTCTGGCAAGCTGAACCCAAACCGATTACACCAAATCAACCTTTTGGTAACTCAATTTCGTACAAATTATTTCCAGGTCTTTGCCGTGAATGAGGCGGCATAAATGTTGACAAACTTGGGAAATGACATTGTGGGCATCAAAATATAAAGGAGTGGAGAACCAGTAATTCAGTGGAGTTGGTGGTGAAGTATGACTGGCTTCGTTGTTCATGAAAGCCAATATCATTAACAACTAGCCTAAAGGTAGATAAGCCAAAGCTTCAACCATGATAATGCCATCAAAAGGCATAATTTTTAGGGTAATGCTATGTGTATTTAAATAGTATTAATTTTTTTGTATTAAATAATGTGTCAGTTGATGTGATATATTAATTATGAGTTTTAATTTTATTTTATCATATGAGCTACAACATTAACTGACACATTATTTAGTACAAAAAATTTATTACTCTTTAAATACCCATAATATTACTCTAATTTATAAAGGTCGTTGTTTCTAGAAGAGTTTTCAAAAGTATCTTTACACGAGTCTATAAGTCTATAACTAATTTCTGAAAGAAATACCATTGAACACTGAAAACAAAAATCTCTACCAATTTTTTTTTCTAGATACGCAAGCAGTCAAACTCAAAATCACTTTTTTAAGCTATTAAAGCCCCCCTCAACTAATAAGCAGGTGTAAGACCAAACCGCTAAACTACTGAACCGAACCGTCCAATTTGGTTAGATTTTGGTCTAAGGGGTTCGGTCTTAGTTCCAAAAATTTAAAAAGTGGTCGATTTGATTCGGTTTGATTTTTGAGATTGAACTGAACCAAATCGAATCAAACATATATATATATATATATTTATTATATTATATGTATTATATAAATTCTATTAAGTATTGTGAGTCATTAAAATAGTATACAAAATCTATACCCTTAAAGTTATTTTATTTTAAATTTGATATTTTGACTTTTAATTTTTTTTATTTTGTGTCAAAAGTATTTCTTTTATTTAAGAGTACTTTTTTAATATTTAAATAATTGAACCGTAGAACCGAACTAAATTGTTCGGTTCGGTTTTGAAGTCTATGACTATTCGGTTTGATTTAGAATAAATGAAACCGATATGGGTGATTCGGTTCATAATTTTGATAAAAATTAAAATAAACCAAACCACTTAGAGCATCCTCAATTGATGCTTCTACCAAAACCCTAAAACCCTTTTTAAAATTTTTTTACCGAATCTTAACCCCCCAGTGGACACTTCACTTCACCCTCTCCCTCTAAGGGCCCGTTTGGTGAAGCGTTTTGAAAACGCAGTGTTTTGAAAACGCATCGTTTCTAAAACACAGATTATTTAAAACGCGGCTTTTTTATTTATAAATGCGTTTGGGATATTATGTCAAAACGCAGCTTTTTATTCCCTACTGCGTTTTAAAATCTGCGTTTTAGAAAAAAGCTAGGAATTTCAGCGTTTTAAAACCCAGCTGCGTTTTGAATACGCAACTTTTTATAACGCAGCATTGAAACGCTAAGTTAAGGAATAAGCTGCATTTTAACACTACGTTTTAATCAAAATGCACGAACAAACGGGCTCTAAAACCAACTAATTTACCCTTCAAATATAAAATGACATTTAACATAAATAGTGACTTTTTTCCATTCCCCATTTCTTTTCTCTTTCCTCCCCAGCTCCCTCCCTCTCCCCTCACTTTCGTGTGCGCGCGCACACACACACACACACAAAAAGAAAGATCTGTTCCTATCTCTTTCTTTATATTTTTGATCTAATGTAGTAAAAAGAATAAAATATATTATTAAAAATTGAGAAATTTAATGACAGTTTTAGTTAAATTATTAGTTTTGTCATATATGTGTTTTAGATAATTGAAATTGAAATTATTAAAACATAAGTACTATAATTTTTATAGAATATAAAATTTAAAATTTAAAATATTTCATTCCGATTGTGCTAGAAAAATAAGAAAAAGAAAGGAAAATAGAATGGTTGTTAGATTTATTAGTTGAGATGAGAAAGATTTAATTTTTAGAGAGTTGTATAAAAGGTGTTTATTGGATTGAATTTTTTTTTAGAATATTAAAAAAATAAAATTAAAATAAAAAACAAGGTGTTTGGAGCGTGGAACAACTGTAAATGCTCCGTGGAAAGGATAAGTGGACCTTTGGCATTCGCGCGCAATACTTGGGATGGGGTATCCGGTGCGGGGTATGACTGGATGAACTCAAAAACGAAAAATATACTGTAGATTTAGAGTCAAATAGTAAGGTAGAATGTGACCTTGTTTTTGCATACATAAAAAAATATAGGTTTAATATACAATTGAATTTAACACCATTTTGTGATTCGGTTCTAGAATTTTGTCATTTTCTATTTTGGTCATTGAACTGAACATTTGGGTTTACAGTTAGTCCCTCAACTGACGGTTGTCAGTTGAGGCGTTAAATTTTTCATAAAAAGACAAAAATACCCTTGTTTGATAATTTTTTTAAAAAGAGTCAAGTTGAGTTTATAAAGTGAATCTTTTTTTATAAATATTTTGTCCATTTTAATATTTTATGCCACTTTACAACCTAGTCATCATCTAAGATTCACTTTATAAACTCAACTTGACTCTTTTTAAAAAAATTATGATGGGCATTTATTTCTCTTTTTTTTTTCCTTAAAATTGTAAGACATGAAATAATTATTGGTCCAATAAAATAATGAAATTGATTAAAAAATTAAAATATGACTTTTTTTCTTTGAGTAGAGAAAATAATTAGTTTTAAAAATTTTAAATCAAAATTATTAAATTAAAACAAAATATAATAATAAACTTAGAAAATCTTTATTTCTCTTCTTCCTCCTTCCCCCACCGTTCTCTCTCCTCTTCATCCTCCTCTTGTTTTTCGCCCACCCCCTTCCCTCTGTACATGACAAGAAACAAGTCTCCATCTCAATTCTCGATATTACAAAGCCACAATTGGCCACTGAATTACAATCCAAATCACAAATCTTGTTTCTGGGTTCCTTGTTTCATCGGTGATTCAATTAAAGAAAGAGTCATGGCCACACTAGTTTCAGTCCAGAAATCAGAAGAGGGATGGAGGGCTATTCTCTCCCCGGAACAGTTTCGCATACTCCGGCATGGCTATACAGTGCCCATATCTCAGATCTGGGTTGCGTCTTTCGGTGGGGGAGGACCATCGGTAGAGGCTATGGTGGGATGGTTCTCAACGAGTTTCGCAACCACCAATTTCAATTGTGCTTCTCTTTCCCTTTCCCTTTTCATTACCTCAACACATGAAACATGCTGAAAGGGAGATTGGAATTTGTTGGTGGTAAATTCCATTTCTTTACCAAGATCGAAACAACCCGACAACAGTGGTAGGATCTAAGGTCTCCTTGTCAAATCCATGATTATTTTTTATAGAACTGCAATCGACTGATAGAAGGGGAGATTGAAGGAAGGAGGGGGGAGAAAGAAAATTGATAGGATTGATTTTTGATTAAACAACCATGGCTGCTTGTGTTCACGGTTTTGATTGGTATTGGTGGTTCAGCTTCAGTTTTATTCATTAACCCGAGGGATAGAGAATTGCAATTTTACTCTCCTCTTCCCCAAATTCTGCCATGGAAAATCTTTTCATCTCTCTCACCAGTTTTTCTCTCCTCCTCCATCATTTCGAAAAGGGTAGGGCTAGATCGGGTTTTGTCTAATTGGGGCGGTGGAGACATCGGGTTCAGGAGGATGGAAATGTTTCGTGGTGGGTGGTAGTGGTTGCGCCGCTGTAAATGGTGGTGGTGGTTGTCTGTCTCCATCATTGTGAAGGTGGAATGAGTTTGCGCTATTGATGTTGTTAAGGTGGGTGTTGGTGGTTGACGGTGGTGGAGGAAGCAGTGGTGGTGGTGGAAATAGAGGGGAGGGTGTTTGGTTTTGTTGTCTTTTAGGGAAATTTTGGAATAAAAGGAAGTGTGTATTGAAGAGAGAGAAAGAAACTAGAAGAGGGAGAAACTGAAGAAAGACAGAGAGAGGGCGTAACATAGTTAGCAAAATAAAAAACATTAATTCCAATTCCAAGTAAGCACGTTTGTCCACCATGGAATTACACTTAACATGTAGCAAGGGAATTTTGGGCATTTCAAAAATTATTTAACGTGTAAAGTGATGACCGTCACTTCAGGGACTAACTGTAAGGCTTAAAGTGAGGTTCAGAGACCACAATAGGAAATGTCAAAGTTCTATAGTTGAACCAGAAAAAGGTGTAAAGTTCAGGTACTAAATTATGTATTAAACCAAAAATATATAAAGTGAAGTCTAAATTTGTATACCAACTTTGATAGTTAATGACAACGTCTTAAATACTTGATATTTCCTTTTATTTAATATCTCATATATAATAATTGAATAATTTTCAATTAACTAAATTAATCTCTTTCCAAATAAAGATTAAATTAGAATTCAAGAAATAGCACCAACATGGGAGCTCGAAATCTATCTTGAATTTGTTTTTGACTCCCTTGCTTGCTTTGCTTTCCTCCCTTTCGTGCCAACTTTGATAGATCGGTTCCACTTGGTTGTCCACTTTGATTCAATCTCTTTCCACCCCAGACCCAGAAGGAAGTTTATTAGTGCAAGTTATAAGGAAGATGCTCCAAGAAATGTCAAATTCATTCATTTAACAAGAGATCATGAGTTAGGAAGATTGTTCAATTATTACGAGACATTAAATAAAATAAATAGAAAATTATTGGCTGATACACTTTAAAAAAAAATTATTCTCTCCGGTCCATATTTTTTTAAAAAAATCAGAAAAAGACATTTTGAGAATTTTCTTCCTAAAATGCTCCCGTTTCTTTGATGATGAAGATTGACTTTCACAGCCCAACTCCCTCGCTTGAAAGCTTCATAGCATTTAAATTAAAGAAATATAAATTCACAAAACAAACGTGGGAACGAAAAAAAATAGTTGAATTTTCATGCATAGAACACGAATTTGATCACAATTTGAATTTGTTTAAAATCAATCTCTGTTATCCTAACTTAGTATTGCATTTGTGCACAATTTCTCTATCAGAAAATACTATTTTCGAATTGGGCACCGAATTGTATATCGCGATATAGGGATGCGCACCGAATTGGGCATCGCGATATAGGGATGCCTCATCGCGATGCTGAGATACCTCATCGCGATGCCGAAATTCCTCATTGCGATGCCTTGATGCCTCATCGCGATTCCCAAATATTGAGAAATGAATGATCCAATTCAATAAACAAATTAATTAAAGAATCAAAATCAAGATTAAAAGGAACTGCATTTGGGTTGGGGGGGGGGGAGATTATAAAATTCTTAATAAAGATTCTAGAAGTATTAAATTAGGGAGAGAAATTTGGAATCAAACCTTTGAATGAGATAGCAACAAAGGTTGTTTGCAAGTAAAAGTTAGAAAAATCAATTCAATGAAGAAAGAGTGGGCGAACAGGACAGATGTGGAGAAATATTTTCAATTCCATTAACAGCACACGTCAGATAATTCAAATATTAGGCAACGCAACGGGTAGAATTGTCAAAATGGTTTTAGCCCGTTGGGCTAGCCCGGACCGCCACACAAAATAGACGGGTTGGGTTGGCAAAATATGTGATCATTTATAAACGGGTCAAACGGGTTGAGCCCACGCGGGTTGCGGGCCAAGGCGGTTCGATCCGGGTTGGGCGGGTTGGCCCACCAATCTAAGGAGCAAAGGTAAAAATAATAATAAAAAAAACCTAGGCAGGACTCACGTCCTGTGAGCATAAGAAGTCAATTCTTTTTTTTCTTAATACTAATCCCTTGCAAATTCAACAACAGCTCCCATTTTTATTTGGGAAGACTTTCATTAATTAATGTTCTCCTCTGTGTATTGTATTAATTTAAAGTTTTATTTGGGAAGACTTTCATTAATTTTTGGGCTTTATGTATAATATTTATATCAAAATGTCAAATATTTAGCTTAATAATAATTATATTAAATTTTAAATTAATGTATTTTTTTTGATGGGTTGGCCTGTTTAACCCACAACCCGCTGCGGTTTGGGTTGGGTTGACACATTTAAGGCTCGTCCTCTTAACCGGCTAGCCCGCACCGCACCGCCAAATAACGGGTTTATAAAGCCCGCGGGCTGACCCGCACCGCCAGCCCGCTTTGACAGCTCTAGCAACGGGGATCCAGCGGTTGAAATTCAAACAGAGTATCGCGACGCACAAAGTGGAGCATCGCGATGCACAAAGTAGAGCATCGATATGCACAAAGTGGAGTCTCACTTTTTGTCCCCATTACTCGCCTTAGCGAGCTATGACAATTAAAATGTATACCTAAAAAATAAGTGTCTGCACGGTGTTTGTTTATTTGTCTCTATGAATAAACTGAAATGGATGGCTTGAGCAACAGCTCGCCTTAGTGAGCAATGGAAAGCTCGCCCTAGCGAGCAACGACAATTCAACTTTTTCAGTTGGCCCCCCTGCTCGCTAAGGCACGTAACGGGAAGGCTCGCCCCAGCGAGTCAATTTTTTCATATTGTTCCCTGCTCGCTAAGGCGCGCACCGATTTGTCCCCTAAGGGGCACTGCGATGATGATTGATCGCGATGCACCAATTATTGCATTGCGATGCCCCAATTTTGCAAAAGTAGTGCATTGTGATGTACAAAAATAAATATATAAATTGGGCATCGCGATGCCTTGGGTTACTAACGCTGGTAGAGATGTTAAAAGGGCCACGGCCCGTAGGGTTGGCCCGTTTAAACCGAAAAAAACAGGGTTAAGGTTCAATATTTTTGGCCCGTTTAAAATTAGGGCTTTTTAGGGCTAGCCCGTTTAACCCGCAACCCGTTAGGGCTGGCCCGTCAGGTTTTAGGGTTGGCCCGCCAGCCCGCGTAATATTAATTAGGCCGTAAAAAGTTTAGGAAATATGTAAAATAACCACCATGAAAATAAGACCAACAACCCTTAATCCAAAGTCAAACACATTTATCATTTTCACTACAAGTTTTCTTTGTGTACTTGTGAATAAATATTGAAATATAAACAAAAAATTTAGAAATAACTGCTAAGTAAAGCTATTACATTGTTTATTTTGAGAATAACAAGTTGGAAATTATAAGACATTGATGTAAAAAAATGTCTAGTTTATATTTCTTTTGAAAACATAAGAAACTATCAAAGTTATGAATGATTTATTAATTAACCATTTCAAAATATTGTTATATTATATCTTTAATCGTGGTCCGATAGTAGCCCGTTTAACCCGAAACCCGCTAGGGTTAGGGTTAGGTTTGCAATATTAGTGGCCCGAAAAAATTGGACTTAGCCGTGGCGTTAGGCCACAACAGGTGAAACCGCTAGGGCTAGCCCGTTTAACATCTCTAAACGCTGGTGTATTTTTCTTTTATTAATGACATAATTATTTTTTTACCCCAAAAATATCTTTTTCTAAATTAAAAAAAAAATAAACTGAAGCAATTATAAATATTAAAAAAGTAATCAACATTTAATTCACCCTAAAATAAAATACAAAGTATTAACGATGTTACCATTAATGAACTCTATAAAGTGGGCCCTGATGTGGATTTGGATTCTCATGTCATGTGATGGGTATATGTATGTATATCTGGTCCCCATGTGTCATTCTTCCACTAATGTATGTGGCCGGGGTAGGTAACATCTCGTATCTCATCTACCCTCTCGTTTGTCTTATAATTATTTCAAGGTTTAATATAAAACTTAATTTTATTTATTTTATAAGTTTTCTCTTCTTATCTTCGTTCCACCACACCAGCATTTATACCCACTATACCAACATTCATAACCACTACCTGACAGTTATGTATGTTGCTATTCCCGCAATAGTGAACAACTAATGCTGAACCTATAAAAGCTTTGGATCAACTCCAAGCCAAGGTACGCACACTTATACTAACAAAATACACTCTGCCAATTTGTGATTCGAGTTGGATATTTACTTTCACACCGGAGTGCCTTTGCAGGGCTAGCCCCCTGCATTCACCCTAGTGTTTCACTTGTTTTGGCAGGTTAAAGTAAAGCCCAGATATCCATATTCACTCCCGGTGCGACTCACGACATTCTGTGTAGCATCACGATCATTGTTCTATTTGAATTTGAATTATGATTTTAATAAACTTTATTGATTAGTATTATATAACTTTGTAGTCTATCCCACTAATAAGTGACAAAATTATTAAAATTAGGCATTTGATGTGGGGTATAGTAAAAACTGAGATAATTAATATTTTTATTTTGGAGAGTGACAAACATTTTGAGCAAATGTCCTTATGGGCCGTGAGTGGCCCAGAGTAGAGTTAGACTTCATAAAATCTAAGGTCTTATGTTTGATTTCTTCACACTCCCTTTTAGAATTAAAGAAAATATATATTTTGAACAAATTAAAGTAATAAGCAAGACTATTATTTGAGATGGAGATATTTTTTTTTTTTACTTTACAGATTAAGTGAGAGGGACTGGCCTTTGGAAATAGAAAAATAATAAGGATCTTGACATGATTTTAGCTCAAGTTTTCATTTTAATTTAGATGAAAAATATGTAATTAGTTATATCAAAAATTTTACTAATCTCATCATTTATCACCTAAAATAAGATAAAAAAATTTAACATAAAAGTTAGGAATTGGGATATCTATCGAGATCCATAATAATCAATTAAAATATACAAATTAATTTGCAGTTAATTGACGATGCAATTGATTTGAAAGAGAGAATAGTCGATGATTCTGAATATTACATGTATACTTACGTGGTGCATCATAATTAATAATAATACACGATAGTTCTAAAGTAATTTAAAAAGTAAAATTCATTTTATAATATACCCGTAATGTGCCACTATTACAACTTGTAATGTATATACCCATAATGTGCCACTATTACAACTTGTAATGGACATAGTGATCCGAAAACCATTACTCCCTCTATTTCAAAATTAGTGTTGAATTTTGTGTTAGGATGTGCCACTATTACAACTTGTAATGCACATAGTGATCCGAAAACCATTACTCCCTCTATTTCAAAATTGGTGTTGAATTTTGTGTTAGGATGTGCCACTATTACAACTTGTAATGCACATAGTGACCCGAAACCACGGCTCCCTCCATTTTAAAATTAGTGTTGAGTTTTGTGTTAGAAGTAGTTCGGAGAAATATCTATTAAAAAAAATAAAGTATTTAATAAATAAATAATTAATTATTAAAATTTTAAAAAAAAGATAAATTAATCAAAATGTGCCTTACAAACCTAAAATAATACTTATTTTAAAAAAAGTATTTTAATTAAAATGACATTTATTTTAAAAATATACGGCAATATTTTTTAATCAATCCGTAATCATTGCCGTCATGACTCGCTCATCCCCAAATGCAGTTATGTAGAAAGTGTCCAAATTTTCAGAATATGGTAGGAGTAGTACCCTTGTCGTATGCTACCGTACGTACGTCCCTCAGTTGATCCTTCTTCACAAGTAGTGACTCACTTTCCATCATTCTCCTCACTCATCAGGGGAAGGTCTTACCCTCTCTCTCTCTCTCTACATAAATGTTTATATATACACACATGTTGACATGCACACTCATTAACATATGATTAGAAAGATAAAATACCCATTTCATCTTAAGTTGATAAATTCTTGATCTTGGGCGGAGTTGGTGGATCGGAATTAGTGTTTTGAGCCACAATTATGGAGTGGGAATGGCTGTTGGAGTTCTTGAAAGGTATGGTGAAGCCACTCGCCGCCACCGCCTTGGTGGTTCTGGCTGCGTTGCTGTCATACTGGCAGAGATTGAATCTAGAAAAAGAAATGGCTTATTCCATTTTTAGAGCTTTTCTTCAGCTCTCTGTTATTGGGTTTGTTCTCCAGTTCATTTTTAATCAGGGCAATGCTTGGTGGATCATCCTCGCTTATCTTTTCATGGTATGCTTTCTTTCCCCCCTCCCCCGTTTGGTTGCTGAGAAAAAAAAATTCCAAGAATTTAGAGTGAATTTTCTTTAACTCATTCAATTATGTTGAGTTGCGATGTTAGGGATCTAATAATCCTAATTGATGTTTCAATCGTCATGATGCTCGGCCACAATGCCAGGCTAGCTCCTCTTGGGCCATGGACTAACCAATCACGTCACATGTTTATGAAGTTAAAGTTGAGAACTTCTTAGGATCCCTTACATTTTCCTTTTGTTGAATACTATTGGTAATTGTTACCCGAAATTAAAAGAGAATTGGTTCGAGTTTTCATGTTTGATGTTCTATGATTTCGGCACATCTAAGATATTTTTTTTTGAGAACTCTGTTTCCCCTGTTGCACTTTCATTGCTAAATTTGGATGAATTAGTCATAGGAAAATTATATTTACTCACTGATCCGGTAAAGAAAAATGCTACTCCCTCCGTGCCTAATTGAGTGTCCTTAAAGTCAAGGTAAGCTGAATTTTAGGCCATTTTGGTAGTACGAATGCATGAATGCCCATGGTGGTTGTGCAAGTGCACATTAGGACATGATAAATAGCAAAGGTTAATTTAGTAACTTCATATAGTAAAGGACACTCATTTTGGAACAGTTTTTTTTTTTTAAAAAAGGACGCTCAATTAGGGATAGAGGGAGTATTTACATTCTCCTTCAATAAAAAATCCTGTCGTTTTCTTTTGTTTTTTGATTTCTTTCCGAAGGGAGGCTTGTGGTTCATCTGCCGTTTTTTTGGTTTTTGTCCTGCAGGTATCTGTAGCTGGTTATACAGCTGGTCAACGTGCCAAACACGTTCCTCATGGGAAGTATGTGGCTGGAGCCTCCATTCTAGTTGGAACTGCGATAACAATGTTCCTACTAGTTTTACTCAAGGTTTTCCCCTTCACTCCACGGTACATTATTCCTGTTGCTGGGATGATGGTTGGGAATGCAATGACTGTCACTGGGGTTACGATGAAGAGACTCCGGGATGACATCAAAATACAAATGAATTTGGTAAGTGTTAATAATAATAATTGTAATTGTCGAAAATTTGATTGATAGAGAGATTGCTTATAATCTAATGTTGACGATGGCGATTGAAGACGATGGCGATTGAAGTACCATTTAGCGGTTCATTTTCATTCCCATAAGAAATTGATCATGAAGAACTAAGTTGCATAGGTCTGTTAGATAGCTATACAGAAATAAGCGTGAAAAACTACTGATTGGTGTTGAAGTAACTTACTAGATTGTGGTCTTTTGAAAGAGTAATGTCCTTGAGGGATCACAGAGGGTTTCCTAGACAATAGGCGGATGGGTATAGCTTTGCGTACGCGATAATGAACATTGATGATCGCCTTAGGTGCCAGAGCTTATGGGGGACTGTACCATGCATGGCCGATGCACTATCTGATTGGTTGGGATTTGGACTTGTGTTTACGCTTGTGCCATGATTCACCCCTGAGGGGACCATTTGCAGTTCTCTCCCACTTCTCAGTCAGCCACATGTCTCCTTGCGGAGGGGATCATGGCTAAGCTCCGTACTTTAGCCCCCAATCAAAAGCCCACAGTGGTTCCGTTTACGGGCCTCACGGGGGCATGCGTGCTGTCATATGAGAGCCCAAGGGTTTTCTTGGCTAAGATCCCTTGGGTCACTGTCACTTTTGCCACAAATGTGAGGCGTGTGATGACATGGCAAGTTTGCCATGGGGTCCTATTCCACAAAAACATAGTACGTACCAAAAGGAGTAGCACATTTAAGCTAAAAAAGGTCTTATTAATTGTGTAAGCTGTTCCATTGCACATTTCATATTATTCTGAATGAGAACATGTTCCACTCAGTTCCATCCGGCAAGTTATAGACAGTTCCATTTGATTTTTGTTAAAGGTGGAGACGGCGCTGGCGCTTGGGGCTACTCCACGTCAAGCAACATTTCAGCAAGTGAAACGGTCTCTGGTAATTGCACTTTCTCCGGTGCTTGACAACGCAAAAACTGTGGGTCTGATCTCACTTCCTGGTGCAATGACTGGCCTTATAATGGGAGGAGCCTCCCCTCTAGAAGCCATTCAACTTCAGATAGTAGTAATGAATATGCTTATTGGGGCTTCAACATTTAGTAGCATCATGTCGACGTACCTTTGCTGGCCTGCCTTCTTCACAAAAGCTTACCAGTTAGAAACCAACGTATTCTCTTTTGATTGAGGTTCAGCCTTTTAACTTTCCCATCCTTGTAAGTCATCTATGAATCCATGACAAGGGAAAGAAATATAGCTACTGCTTTGGGCTTAGTGATTTCTACTAGACATGAAAGTGTATATGCATTTGTACTGTGTTTTACCCTTTCTATCTAAAGGTAAATTCCCCCCCATGAATTTGGGAGTAATTCTAGTGTGTGTGTGTGTGGCTTTCTAGTGCGATTCTAGTGCCAATAATTGATTACTTGGAGAGAAACTCTGTGTGTGTGTGTGGCTCTTAGTTTATTTTTTCTTGCTTTTCGGAAACATGCTTAATGGAAATTTTCTTCATCATATCAGTTGTGAATGAAGTGTTTCAAGAGAAGTAACAGTGTAATGTATTTGACACTAAGGTGACTACTTTTATCTCAAAATAAATCACTTTTGGTAAAAGCTTGAATGGTCAGGTTTGAGAATTCAAACTTTCTTGAAGTTTGACATTCATTGGTGACAGAGGTATTTATTTTATATGCAAAGTTCTTTCCCAAAACATGCCTCTGTTTTCCTTGCGGAGCTTTGAGGAATGTATAGGGGCCTCAACCTTGTGGTCTCTTGATGAATTGAGTTCCTTTTCCCAGGGGCATTTGAAAATTTTCGAGATCAGTTTCTGCCTGTTACTTCAATTGGATAGGGTGATTTTTCTTGCATTCCTTTGGCTTTATATTTCTGCCAAATGGATATTCAGCAGGATTGGAGGGTTCCATTGTATCTATACTGGGTTTTCTCTGTTTTCTTCTATACTCTTTCTCTCTTGGGCTTCTTCTCCACATCTTTTGTACATTCTTTATTAATCTAAACAAACTATTTCCAGAAAAAAGAAAAGAAAAGAAAAGAAAAAGTAAACGTAAAAGAGGTGCAGTTAAACTCGATTCATTCAATCTCTGGGGAGTAGACACTGGATCATGCGCAGAATGTACGAGCACTACTTAATCTATGTTATTCTTCCTTGTAAAAGCCAATACCGTCATCATCGTTGAAGTATAGCTGTCAAAATTTGTTAGCTTTCTTTGCTCATATTCAAGTTAGCATTCCTCGGGAAAGCTCATATCATCTTCTTCATCTTTTTTGAAGATCAGTACTTTCTACATACTGGAGACAAAAAGTTGTTATAAGCCGCAAATTGTGGGAATGGCCCAACATAAGCTTCCAATATGGGATGAATAGTAAGACAAACAACTGTGGCTTCCCTGGCTATGAGGCTATTTGAGTTACCACCCAGCCATCTTTTGAACTTATGTTATGTTAGTTGGTGCGGAATATTTCACCGCTAATGTCACATGCCTCAATCCTCTTCACTCATTAGCTTTGAGAACTTTTCAGATATGACTCCAACCATATTGTTCCTTCGTGCTTCCTTTACAATTGCACCATATAGGGTGGTCTTGGTACTAGGTAATAGAAGTTACACAAGGCAATTGCTCTACCAATGTCATCAATGACTCGTTTGCCGTGTTAGACTATCTACAAAAGGACTTGAATCTTGCTTATATCTTCCTTCTTGCTTCTCTCCTTGAGTTTCTTGCTCCATTGAACCTTTCCAACCCTGCCACTCCCAACTGCCTGGGAGCTGTGAACAATTTGCTGCCAAGTGTAAATCTGTTATTAACGACTTGGAGAGAGAAAATAAGTGATCCTTCAAATTTTAGCTAATAGCTGTGACAGAGGCACGATAACACGGTCTAAGAAATGTCACTGATAGTTCATTGATAGGTTTGGTGATGTACTATCTGTTGCTTTGGTTTTAGTGCTATGGCAATGTCGCAGACAATAAGGTAAGTATAGCAAGCAAGTTATGTGGTTCTTTTCCTACTGATTTTCAACAACTGAGCTGAAGGTTCCCATTATTATAATAACGTCATTATATTTTTTCTGTTTATGCGAGTTTGTTGACCTAATCGTAAATCAAGCTCCGAGCCATGAATACTATTTCATAGTATGTTTTCCCAAAGTCTTGCAACTGTAACATGTGGTTAGACTCTTGATTCCATGAGAAGTCTACAGCTCCATATCTTAAACTATTAGGTCATCTTACACTTGCTTAATTTGGTGAGCATGTTGTAGAGAATCTCGAAGTAGCATGATCAAAAACAATTGATTGACGAAGATTTCGTTTGAAAATTTGTCACACACTTCATTGTTAATTGACTGTTTGAGATTTTATCCGTGCGATATGTTTCAAAATTATGATTCGTGTTTCTCAAGTAGCTTGTGCTAATTGTTTGGAAACTTTGCTCCCATCCTTCTTCAGGCTGGTTACTGAATACACACCTAACTTAGACGTTAGTCTTTTCTGTTTGAATGAATTACTATTTCTATGTAAGAGTCACATAGACTCCACATGCCATGTGCCCTTCTTTGACCGCGTTCTCCCAACCGTTCATCCTTTTGAATTGCATTTAGGCTATGTTTGGCTACTCAATACCAAGCTTTAGAATTGGAATTGGAATTAGATGAACAATTTTTGAGCTCCACGGAATTCAAATTGTTCTTCCAATTCCAATTCTAAGCTCCGGAATTAAGCATCTAAACATAGCCTTATGGAATTTCGGAAGTTTCTAGGTAGTTGGTTACTGTTTTAGAAAATTGATCAAGTGGAAAAGTTGTTCTTTTTGTCGTTGTTGTTGCAGTTTTATAGTAATATATGAATTTTAGAAGACTAAAAAGTGTTGACTAGAATTAATTAGGAATACTGCAGATAAGGGTTTATTATTATTATTATTATTATTTTTTTCTACTGCAGATTAAGTCAATAAACAATGACATATAGTAACGATCTTTTGAATACTTGGTTTTCAAGTACTATATGTTAGGAGATGTCGCTGGTTAGAATTTCAATGCTGCAGCAGCGGGTGTTTTAGGTGCAAGTTCTCTTAACTTCTAATAGAATTTGGTTTCTTTCTTCAAAACCAAGCGTTTGGTTCAAAGATGACTTCCTAAAGTGTTTGCTAGTTTTGGTCATTAAAGTTTGTTGGATTCTTGGGAAACCTTTACACATCTTTCAAGTCTTTGGCTACATAGTTAGGAGCTGAGCTTCATATTAACCAATGTAACTTATACAGAGAGAGATGTTTGTTTGAAACTTTCTATGAAAGTGAAATTAGGTTGGGGCAGATCAAAACTCCACTGGTTGACTTTCCATGCAATACCGTCCCGATGGTGATGTTTCATAGTACTCGATGAATTTAGAAGACAAGCCTACAATTAAAAAATCCGAAAATTCAGTCAAGAAGTATTAAGATATAGTACTTGAAAAGCATGTTCGGTGCTGCATTATTGCTACTGATAATCAAGTCAATAAGTGACAACAATCTTCTATATATCCCTTGTCATCATCCTTTAATTAAGCATCTTTATCTTTCCCCTACTGTTTTTCATCATCCTTTGAGCATAGCTAGCGAAATGCTTCAGCTCTATTTACTCTTATTCGAGGTAGTTTTTCTCGTTGAAACTTGTTTCATCGTCTTCATCTGTTGCCCAGTACCAATTCTTGCAACATATTGGAGGCATGAAGCTTGTTATAAGCCTCAAAATTGCGGGAGTGGCCCAAATATAAGCTTCCCGTTTGGGATAATTAATGGTACAACAGACTACTGTGGTTTCCCCGGCTACGAGGTTATCTGTAATGGAAACAAGCCTATCTTTCGAACTTCTGGCGGTGATTACATTATACAAGAAATCTCATATGCAAGCAAGTCATTCACATTAGTAAATACAGAGTACTTCACCAATAATGCCACGTGCCTTGCTCCTCTTCACTCATTCACCTTTGATCACTCGTCTTTCAGATATGCCTTTAACCGTGTTGTTCCCCTCTACTTCTTTTACAATTGCAGCAAGCAAGTCGGTTTTGGTGATAGTGATCGGAAAAGGCAATTTTCAGTGTCTTGCCCTGGCAATGCCACCAATGAGTCGTTTGCCATGTTAAATCCAACTCCTCAGGACTTGGATTTTATTGGTAATATGTGTACGTCTTCCATTAGTGTTTTTATTGATTGGAACGAAGGTCTATGGAATGATGCAGTAAAAAGCAAAAACTACACCAAGTTCTTGACAAATGGTTTCACAATCCAATGGCAAGGATTTAGCTCTTGTGTTCGTTGTCGTAGTAGTGGTGGCATATGTGGGTTACTTGACCAAAATATTATGTGCTTCTGCCCTGATGGAGTCCATTCCAGT
This sequence comes from Platycodon grandiflorus, assembly GCA_016624345.1. Classification (NCBI taxonomy): domain Eukaryota; kingdom Viridiplantae; phylum Streptophyta; class Magnoliopsida; order Asterales; family Campanulaceae; genus Platycodon; species Platycodon grandiflorus. The sequence continues at coordinate 6,846,263 of CM028365.1, forward strand.
CGCTGCAACGATGGTAATGTCATCAAATTTTTTTCATACAAGCTCGTACCAGTTATCGTCATGACATATGCTCTCTCTCTCTCTCTCTCTCTCTCTCTCTCTCTCTCTGCAGCTTCTTCTTCTATTGGAATGCATTACTCTCAATTAATTTAAAATAATTGAGCAGTAGTCTACTATTTCATCCTTGTTTCTTGGTCCTTGTTCTTCTTGTAAGGGAAAGGCTAATAATTCAAGAATCCAACTAAGAAAAAGCAGCAAAACCTACATGTGTTATGTAGTCTAGAGACTTGGGATTGAATTTAATTTAAGCAAGAATGGGAAGAGATATAGCCACTCATGCCGCTGAAAACGTGTTTGATATGAAGAAAATCTCACAAGGGATAGCGTGATATGGTAATTTGGTCTTTTTGGTCAATTCTTTTATAGCTTAACATGCTCTTTTAGGACTTGAGACAAATTAATGATAGTGAGTAGTTGTCTCTGCTTTATGTTCCCTTCATTCTGATATGAAAGATCGTAGTACCATTGAAGAAATTTTCCAATCCTTGACTAATCTATGCTGCTACGAAGTTGGAAAAATGTATTTTACCTTGAAACAGATTTAACAAGGACAAGTAAGAAGAAGACGAAGAAAAAGAATTACCATAGGAAGTTGTGTTGCTTAAGGAATGTCATATATTAATTAAAGTTCAGTTCTTTTCCACTTTTAAGTCTGTATAACTTCTCTCTGTTATCTGGACTGATTCTAATGCTATGGAGTTTGTTGCAGGTAATACGAGGGATAAGATGACAATAATTGCAATTGGTAATTCATTTTTGAATCATATCTTACTTCTGAACCAATAGATATCACACAAAATAGACTACTTCTATCACTTGAACAAAAGGCAAACCATTTTCATATCAGATATGTAAAGATTACTCCATCTGTTCCCAATAAAAGAGTCACGTTTGACTCGTCACATGATTAAGAAAAGCTAATTGACTCTATTATAAATATTAGGATGTTATGTGTTTTCCTTTAATGTCCATGTGTGAGTAAGACTCATCAATTAAAGTAGGAATGAAATCAAGGGTAGAATGTCAAAAAAGAAATATTAGAAGGTGGACACTTTTTCTGGAACAGTTTAAAAAAGAAAGTTGGACTCTTTTTTAGGAACGTAGGGAGTATATTTTTCTATGATAGCTGCTTTCAGTTGTACGGTTTTTAGTGTTAAATAACGTAACTAGTATTTTGTTCACTGCAGCTGGTTCTGTAGCTGGAATTTCAGTGGTGGTAATTCTAACATACTACTTTATGAAGAAGTTTGGTATACATAAAGCTCTTTTCTTTTGGAAGAAGAATATAGAAAATCGAGATGTCGAGGCCTTTCTAAGGAACTACAGGTACGTTCTTCCCAAAAGATATAGCTATTCAAACATCAAGAGAATGACCAACTCCTTCAGAGAGAAACTTGGTGAAGGAGGCTATGGAAATGTCTACAAAGGAAATTTACAAGATGGTCGTGTGGTGGCTATAAAAATCTTGAACAAATCGAAAAGCAATGGAGAAGAATTTATCAATGAGCTTGCTAGCATTAGTCGAACTTCCCACATTAACATTGTCAGCCTCTTGGGCTTTTGCTTTGAGGATGCAAAAAGAGCTCTCATCTACGAGTTCATGTCAAATGGATCTCTTGAGAAGTTCATATATGGAAAAAATCTAGTGGCTACATATCAGAAATTGGGATGGGAAACGATGTACCAAATATCACTTGGCATTGCTCGAGGACTAGAATATTTACACCGTGGTTGCAACACACGTATTCTGCATTTTGACATAAAGCCTCATAACATTCTCTTGGATGGGGACTTCTGCCCAAAAATTTCAGACTTTGGACTTGCTAAGCTATGTTCGAGGAAAGAAAGTATCATATCAATGTTTGGGGCAAGAGGAACTGCAGGGTATATTGCTCCGGAAGTCTTCTGCAGAAGCTTTGGCGGGGTCTCTCACAAATCAGATGTCTATAGCTATGGAATGATGGTCTTAGAAATGGTTGGGGGAAGAAAGAATATTGATGTTGTTGTTGATCATACAAGCGAAATATACTTTCCTCATTGGATATACAGACGGCTCAAGCTAGACGAAGAACTTGGACTCCATGGGGTTATGAATGATGAGGAAAAGGAAATTGTGAGGAAGTTGTTAATAGTGAGCTTATGGTGCATACAAACAGACCCATCAAATAGGCCACCGATGAGTCGAGTAATGGATATGCTGGAAGGGAGCGTTGAGTCCTTACAGATTCCTCCCAAGCCTTTCTTGTCTTCTCCTCCGAGATCACCACCAGTAGATTCATCGATTACCCATGTACAATAAAATTATGATCTGTTTGTAAAAGACCTCCTCCCCCTTCTTTTTGTATGGTTAAGGCCAGCTGCTTTGAAAAGGACATAATTCTTTCAGTAATGGAGTTGGTAAGTATATCCATTATTAGATATTGTTATTTACTTTCAGTAATGGAGTTGGACATAATTCTTTCAGTTAGCGTATATTTGGCACCCATTGTTTCTCTGTGCTTCTTTAACAGCATGCATACCAGGTGTTGTTCAAATTGGCCCAATGAATTCTACAACCTCAATTCATTTTCTTTCTCTTTCGTTTTCAATGTTTGATCGAAGGCAATACAATTCTGCTTAATAATTATTTAGACAAGGAGAATTTATTATTTTCCTGCTATAACTATAATGTAAGGTTCAACATCTTAAAATCGATTTTGCTGCTCCCCCGGTAATATTTGGGCACACTGACCTGGAAAAGTGCAAATGGCCCAGGTTGAAGGCTGTTCACTTGTTCTTCGTTTCAAAGTACTTTTACCATATCATTAACAAAGTGGAGATGTGCGTGCTGAATTCGGGGTTTCCAACTCAAAATCAATTGGCTGCAAGTAGTGACTCATCAGGGGAATCATTCTCCCAGTCATCAGGGGAAGGTCTTACCCTCTCTCTCTCTCTCCATACATAAATGTTTATGCATACACACATGCTGACATGCACACTCATTAACATATGATTAGAAAGACAAAGTACCCATTTCATCATAAGTTGATGAACTCTTTTAATCTTGGGGGGGGGGGAGTTGGTGGATTGGAATTTGGGTTTTGAGCCACAATTATGGAGTGGGAATGGCTGTTGGAGTTCTTGAAAGGTATGGTGAAGCCACTCGCCGCTACCACCTTGGTGGTTCTGGCTGCGTTGCTGATACTGGCAGTGGCAGAGATTGAATCTAGAAAAAGAAATGGCTTATTCCATTTTTAGAGCTTTTCTTCAGCTCTCTGTTATTGGGCTTGTTCTGCAGTTCATTTTTAATCAGGGCAATGCTTGGTGGATCATCCTCGCTTATCTTTTCATGGTATGCTTTCTTTCACCCCTCCCCCTCCCCTGTTTGGTTGCTGAGAAAAAAATTCAAGAATTAGAGAATTTTCTTTAACTCATTCGATTATGTTGAATTGTAATTATAGGGATCTAATAAAGTTTATAACTTTGGGTCCTAATTGATGTTTCAAGCATGATGATGGATTGATGTTTCAAGCATCATCATGATCACCAACAACGCCAGGCTAGTTATTCGTGGGCCATAGACTAACCAATCACGACAATTAGGAGTAGGATGGCAGGCCACTATTTTGAAGTTAAAGTTGAGAATTCTTAGGATCCCTTGCATTTTTCTTATGTTGAATACTAGTGGTAATTGTTACCCGAAAATAAAAGAGAATTGGTTCAAGTTTTCATGTTTGATTTATGATATCTGGGCACATCTAAGATCTAAAAAGATTGGAGAACTCTGTTTCTCCTGTTTCGATTTCATTGCTAAATTTGGATGAATTAGTCATAGGAAAATTATGTTTACTCATTGATCTAGTAAAGAAAAATGCTACTCCCTCTGTCCCTAATCAAGTGTCCTTAATATTAAGGTAAGCTGACTTTTAAGGCCATTTTGATAGTACGTATGCATGATTTTGTTCACAAATTTGCAAGTTCACATTGAGACATAATAAATAGCAAAGGTTAATTTAATAACTTCATACGCTAAAAGACACTCATTTTGGGACCAGATTTTTTCAACAAAAAAGATGCTCAATTAGGGACAGGGAGTATTTACATTCTCATTCAATTAGAAATCTTGTTCTGGTTTTCTTTTGTTTTTTGATTTCTTTCCAAAGGGAGACTTGTGGTCATCTGTCTTGTTTTTGGTTTTTGTCCTGTAGGTATCTGTTGCTATGCTGGTTATACAGCTGGTCAACGTGCCAAACACATTCCTCGTGGGAAGTATGTGGCTGGAGTCTCCATTCTAGTTGGAACTGCAATAACAACGTTCCTACTAGTTTCACTCAAAGGTTTTCCCCTTCACTCAACGATACATTATTCCTGTTGTTGGGATGATGGTTGGGAATGCAATGACTGTCACTGGATTACAATGAAGAGACTCCAAGATGACATCAAAATACAAATGAATTTGGTAAGTGTTACACCATCCGTTCCACCGAGTCCACGTTTGAAAAATCTCATAATTAAGGAATATATAAATAATACTGAGGTTGGTTATAATTACAAAAATATTTTAGCATAGTTAATATGTTTGTATCATATGTGGAGGGTAAAGTAAAGTTGAAAGTTTTATGGAGATTGTAACCATATTTTTTAAAGTGGACTCTTTGAGAGAAACATCTCAAAATAGTCTAGTGGACTCTTTGCCTGGAACGGAGGGAGTAATTGATAGATTGCTTATAATCCAATGTTGACGATGGCGATTGAAGTACCTAAAAACAATAGACCCTATTTAGGTGTCAATTTCATTCTCATAAGAAATTGATCAATGAAGAACTAAGTTGCATAGGACTGTTAGATAGCTATACAGAAATAAGCTTGAAAAACTACTAGTGTTAAAGTAACTTACTAGATTGAGGTCTTTTGAAAAATATGCAGTTAGTTGGTAAATCATTGTCATATCTTTTGCGTAAAAATGTTGAAGAGTAATGTCCTTGAGGACCTTGAGGGATCACATGGTGGTGCTAAGACAATTAGCGGATGAGTATAGCTTTGCGTATGCAATAATGAACAATGATGATCGCCTTGGGTGCCAGGGCTTATGGGGGACTATACCATGTGCCGGCGCTAGAGCCGTCAAAATCAGCCCAGCCCAATGGGCCGCCCAATCACCCCCTTATGTTTGCATTGGCTAAGGTTCATTTTTTGGAGGCCCAAAAAATGTGGGTTTTTTTGCCCGGTCCAATAGGCCCAACGGATCAATTGGGCTTGAGTCAAAAAAGCCCGAGGCTTTTGGGCTAGCTCGGCCAGCATTATTTTATTTCTTTTACAAATCTAACGCTCATTTACTTCGGTCTTCACTCTGTAAACAAAACAAACAACAGCATACGACACGACTCAAGTCTCAACAGTCTAGTTGGCTTTGTTTATTGAACTTGAGAGAAAACTTTGGTTTTGTAATTTGTTTGTAATCCATCTTAAGCCCTTTAGATACTTAGCTGCTATTTATTTTCAAACAATGCCAAAGACGCTGTAATCCATCTTAAGCCCTTACAATAAGTACAATTGGGGATGGCAAGGACGCTTGGTTGTGGTGGGATGATTGGCCACTATTGCTTTTGTTAAGTAAGTAACTTAGAACTTGATTTGGTAACAGTAGCAGGACTAGCAGTGAATTGTTCCTTTTAGTTTATTTAATTTTTCAACCAGGGCTTTTTGGCCCGATGGGCTTTGGTGGGTTGGGCTGTGCTTGACTTTTCTTAAGCCCTAGAAAAATTGGGCTCAGCCCGGCCCGTTCCAATAATAAGTGTTGGCCCGATGGGCTTGCACTGGCCGTCCCAGCCCAGCCCATTGCGAGCTCTAGTCGACGTACTATCTAATTGGTTGAGACTTGGACTTGTGGTTACGCTTGTGCCTTGTTTCACCCCTGAGGGAATCATTTGCAGTTCTCTCGCTTGTGCCTTGTTTCACCCCTGAGGGAATCATTTGCAGTTCTCTCCATTTACCAGCCAACCTCGTATCTCCTTCAGGACGGGCAGCATGGCTTAGCTCTATACATTAGCCCCCAATCAAATTCTCGCAGGGTCCCATTTACGAGCCTCACAGGGCATGGATGCTGTTACATGAGAGCCCATCCACAGCTTGTCACCCCAACAACTCATTCTGGGCAACTCGTAAGGTGGAAGGCAAATAAGAAATTAGTTCCAACGAGTACCTAATGCTCAGCCTCCAATGTCGGGGACCATAATATAGGGTCTCTACAGGGGAATCAACATGATATAGGGATTTAGCAAATTCATTATTAAGAATAAAACTGTAAATTGAATCACATAAAGTATCATATCCACTATAGTATTTGTTTTTGAACAACGAAAAAGTACCATTTCTAATCTTAAAATAAAAATCTAAATTATCCAGCTTTCCTTCTGAAACAAGATTTCTATCATAATTAGGAACATTGAGACAATCTTCAAGATCTATGTGTCACCAGGTGTCCAAGAGCAATCTATACATCTCAATTTCTTCTATCTGTGCCTTCATCCTGTTCCCCATAAACAAATATTCACTGTTTCGTTTATAGGTTGGATCGTAAGGAATCCTTGTATAAATGACATGACACACATGAGTAGTAGCACGAGATCTATCCACTAGGTATTATTAGGCAATTTTATAAGGTTTGATTCAAAACATACATAAACAGAATGTATACCTTTCTTTTCAAACCATGCTTTCCTTATAAGACAATCTTTCTTTAAGTATCCTTTTCCACAAGTAACACCGGGCCTTTTTTCGAATTTGACCCTTGACTTGTCCTTATTACCTGATTTTGCCTTGTTACTACTAGCTCCATCATAGACTTAGAAATGAATGGAGTGATCCGTTATCTTCCAGATCTCCTTTTCTCCTGCACTAACATGGCCTTAAACTCTTTAAAGTTCCATTTATCTTTAATGGTGTTGTAATTTGCCTGAAATTGGCCAAATTCTGCAAGAAGAGTTTTTTTTTTTACAAGAACAGATCTAGTTCATGATAAACTATACAAGGATTGAGTCACTCACATCCATTCCCATAGTCTTAAGATTTGCTGCTAGGTTGGACATTACTATTACATGATTATAAATTGACTTGGACCAATCAAACTTCTTCGTCGTTAGCTCACTTATAAGGCTGCGCGCCTACGATTGATTTGTTAGCCAAGTCTGTGACTGGGAGTACTCTTTAACTTTCAGCATGAATTCCCTTATATCATCCGTCTTCGGTATCGAGGACTTCATATTTTCTACTATGGTCATCCTCATCCGCTCCTAAGCCCCATAAGGAGACTTGTCATCTTCCGTTCTAGTCTCAATAATAGCTGCGGGTTTTTCATTTGTCATTATGACAAGGTCTAAATCCATGACACCCAGAGTAAATTGGATTTGTTCGAACCCGTCAACATAGTTCAGCCCGTTGAACTTGACTATTGAATTTCCCGATGCGAAGAGGTTTAGAGAGCTTGCAAACATATATACATTCTCACTTGTTAGCACTTTTGAGTTAACTTTAATAGATTCAGAAACCCTTATACAAAAAAATTTAGGCATGCATTCAAGTTCTTGGGTAATTAATGCTTAAATGCATAAACAACATAATCGATTCCAAATATAGGAGACCTAAACAGACAATCATAACATACATTAGCCAAATAAGTTCTCTATATTTAGATATACACCTTATCGGCCTAAGGTATGACGATTAATCCCTTTAACGTTACAGATAATATGCAATGGTCCACCTTTGGGCGATTCCCAAGCAAAATAATCTATAATCTCAATTATTCAATTTACCGTTTTTGTCATTCTTTAATGGCATTTCTGTACTCATGAACAATTGTAAAACTCTCAATTAAAGTGTGACATTCCACTCAGCTAGCCACTTTGGTGACTAACAAGCTTCGTATCATATCTTTACATTCCGTTCTATTGTCATGCTTCAAGCCTTTATCAGAACATGTAAACTTTATTTGGAAATCAAAATATACTATTCATTTGATTTGCCAAACCATGCCTGGGAACACCGCTTAGAGAAACAGTGTATGGCGCTAAGGCGCCTATCAACCAGCATGAAGGTGCCTGTGCAGCGCTAAGGCAACTTAGTGCTGTGTTCTCTGTAATTGTGCCTTGCTACAGCGCTTGCAGCGTTAAGGCGTGTGCCTTAGCACTGCAATCTCTGCCCTTAACTTTCCTACAGCGCTGTGTTCTTTGTCCTTACATTCTGCGTTCTTTGCCCTGCAGCGCTCCAGCGCCCATAACATGCGCCTTGGCATGCGACTTCTACCGTTGCAGCGCCTTAGTGCCTTTACCCGCGCCTTGGCGCTGCGACTTTTACTGTTGCAGCGCCTTTAACACGAACCACAGAGCTGTGACACATGTATAGTGTCTTTGTTGGAAAATTAGGGTCTTAAATATATATCTCCACGTCTATATTCCAGGAGATATATGTATGTTCATGTATAACTTAATCCATTTGAAGCAGAATACTATTATTATTTATCAAGAAGCAATAATAAACAAACATAATTGGAAAAATTGTGAGTTTCAAAACCGGGCTTTGATACCACATGTAAACTTTAAATTGAATTTTGTACTGCTTTAGCTTTCATGAAATAAATAAACATACTATTATACCCAGAATTTTAGAACACATAATTCATGGACAAGAGTTTAGATGATCCATGTCTTGAAAATGTTTGAGAATTAAAACCAGAATTTTCTTCCTCCTTGCGTTTTCCTTTCATTCTTCTTTGATGGTGAGAAGAACCCTTGCACTCTTTTTCTCTTTTCTCTCTCTTGGTGCGGTTATTCACTAGAGACCATAATAAAATAAGCTGCTTAGGGTTTATAACTGTGCGGCTATTTATTAAACAAAGGAAGAGGGAGTCCTTTTAGGTTTATAACTCTTTAACAGTCTTTTATTTCCACTTAACTATCAAAGTAGGGGCTTTTATGTCAAAACTTATTTAAACATTAATTCAGAGGGGACTCCATATGGAATTTTTCCAACGCACTACTTGATCGTATGTTTTCCCAAAGTCTTGCAACTGTAACATGCATGTGGCCGGTTAGACTCTTGATTCAATGAGAAATTGAATCTTAAACTATCAATTAGGTCATCTTACACTTGCTTAATTTGGTGAGCATGCTGCATGTAGAGAATCTCGAAGTAGCATATATATATAATCAAAAGCAATTGATTGACGAAGATTTTACTTGAAAAATTGTGGTTGTTAATCAATTGTTTGAGATTTTATCGATCGTTGTGATATGTTTCATAATTATGATTCGTGTTTCTCAAGTAGCATGTGCTAACTGTTTGGAAAGTTTGCTCCCGTCCTTCTTCAGGCTGCATGGTGACTGAATACACACCTAACTTAGACGATAGTCTTTTCTGTAAGAGTCACCTAGACTCAACATGCCATGCATTTGATCGCGTACTCCCAACCGTTCTTCCTTTTGAATCGCGTTTATGGAATTTCGGAAGTTTAACTAGGTATTTGGTTACTGTTTTAGAAAATTGATCAAGTGGACAAGTTCTTTTTTTTTTTTGCCAGTTTTAGGGAATCTATCTAAAATAATAGAGAACTCAAAATTTTGTTAAAGGTCAACTCTTTCAATCGAAATGGTGAAAAGAATAGTTGCAAGTGGATATGTTTAGATCTAAGAAGCAAGATTCCACAGTTGACTGTTCGGGGTGGGTTTGGCTCTGGGTACTACTTTATTTCTAGTACTAAATGAATTTTAGAAGACTAGAAAATGTTGATCATAAATAATTAAGGAACACTACTGCAGATTAAGTCAAGTAATGACATATATTACTTGAACACAATGTTATGTGCTGCTTAATTTTAGTCAATAACTAACAATCCGATAAATATCCACTATCAACATCCTCTAAGCATCTCTATCTGTCCTGTCTTATCATAATCCTTTTCAAAGAAGAGGTGGCTAAATGCATCAGCTTTATTTACTCTTAATCATCATCTTCACGTCTTCCATAGGATCAGTTTGTTCGACATACTGGAGGCATGAAGCTTGTTATAAGCCTCAAAATTGTGGGAGCGGGCCAAATATAAGCTTCCCGTTTGGGATAGTTGATGGTACGGAAAATTACTGTGGCTTCCCAGGCTACGAGATCATCTGCAATGCAAATAGGCCCGTTTTCGAACTTCTGGTGGTGATTATATCATTCAAGATATATAGTATGCAAACAAGTCGTTTACATTAATTAATGCCAAATACTTCACCAATAATGCCACATGCCTCGCTCCTCTTCACTCGTTTGCTTTTGATCACTCGTCCTTCAGATATGTTTCCAAATTCCAATCGTGTTGTTCCTCTCTACTTTTTTTACAATTGCACCATTAATTGAGGGCGGTTTTGGTAATAATAGTCATTACAGGAGGCAATTTCCGGTGCCTTGTGCAACCAATGCCACCCATGACTCATTTGCTCTGGTGAATCCCACTCCAGAGGACTTGAATGTTACTGCCAAGAGTTGTATGTCTAATGTTGGCGTATTTGTTGATTGGGACCAAGGGTTGTGGAATGAGGTAGTAAAAAGCAAGCACTTCACCAAGTTCTTGACAAATGGCTTCACAATCGAATGGCAAGGATTTAGTTCTAGTGTCCGTTGTCATAGTAGTGGTGGCACATGTGGGTTACTTGACCAAAATATTATGTGCTTCTGCCCTGATGGAGTCCATTCCAATCGCTGCAACGATGGTAATGTTATCAAATTTTTTTTCATTACGAGTTCGTACTAGTAATCGTCTTGACATGACATATGCTCTCTCTCTCTCTCTCTTTTTCTCTTTGCACTTCTTCTTCTATTGGAATGCATTATTCTCAATTAATATAAAATAATAGTGCAGTAGTCTACTGTTTCATCCTTGTTTCTTGATCCTTATTTTTCTCGTAGGGGTAAGGCTAAAAAAACAAGAATCCAACTAAGAAAAGGCAGCAAAACCTACATGTTTTATGTAGTCTAGAGATTTGGGATCAAATTTAATTAAGAAAGAATGAGAAGAGATATAGCCAATCCTGCGGCTGAAAACGTGTTTAATATCAAGAAAATCTCAGGAGGGGTAGGGTGATATGGTAATTTGGTCCTTTTGGTCAATTCTTTTATATCTTAACATGCTCTTTTAAGACTTGAGACAAAATAATGGTAGAGAGTAGTTGTCTCTGCTTTATGTTCCCTTCATTCTGATATGAAAGATCGTAGTACCATTGAAGAAATTTTCCAATCCTCGACTAATCTATGCTGCTTCGAAGTTGGAAAAATGAATTACCTTGGAATTGATTCAACTGGGACTAGTAAGAAGAAAACTGAAAAAAATATTACCATAGCTAGTTGCGTTGCTTAAAGAATGTCATATATTACGGAATTAAAGTTAGAGTTCTTCTTCCACTTTTTAAGTCTGTGTAACTTCTCTCTGTTATCTGGACTGATTCTAATTGCTATGGATTTGTTGCAGGTGATTCAAGGAACAAGTTGACAAAAATTGCAATTGGTAAATTCATTTTTGAATCATATCTTACTTTTAAACTGAAAGATATCATACAATAGACTACTTCTATAACTTGAACAAAAGGCAAACCATTTTCATATCAGATAAGTAAAGATTACTCCACCTATTCCTAATAAAAGAGTCATGTTTGACTCGGCACATGATTAAGAAAAGCTAATTGACTTTATTATAAGTATTAGAATGTTGTGTGTTTTCCATTAATGTCCATGTGGGAGTCAGACTCATCAATTAAAGTAGGAATGAAATCAAGGATAGAATGGTAAAAGTAACATCCCAAAAAGTAAAGATTAAAAATTGGACATTTTTTCTTGAACTACCTAAAAAAGAAAGTTGGACTCTTTTTTAGGAATGGAGGAGTATATTTTTCTATGATAGCTACTTTCTGTTGTACGGTTTTTAATGTTAAATAACATAACTCGTATTATGTACACTGCAGCTGGTTGTGTAGCTGGAATTTCAATGGTGGTAATTCTATCATACTACTTTATGAAGAAATATGGAATACATAAAGCTCTTTTCTTTTGGAAGAAGAATATTGAAAACCGAGATGTCAAGGCCTTTCTAAGGAACTACAGGTACGTTCTTCCAAAAAGATATAGCTATTCAAACATCAAGAGAATGACCAACCCCTTCAGAGAGAAACTTGGTGAAGGAGGCTATGGAAATGTCTACAAAGGAAATTTACAAGATGGTCGTCTGGTGGCTATAAAATTTTTGAACAAATCGAAAAGTAATGGAGAAGAATTTATCAATGAGCTTGCTAGCATTAGTCGAACTTCCCACATTAACATTGTCAGCCTCTTGGGCTTTTGCTTTGAGGATGCAAAAAGAGCTTTGTAAGTCAACACCGTTCGGATAATTTTGGATTACAAATGCAGAAACTTCAAGAGCAGCACAATTGTATCCCAGATGAACATTATGTGGCGACATTGCTTACTGTAAGCACTATATGTTGCTAATCCATTTTAGCATTTGGATCCAATTATCTTATCATGCAAGTATTTTAGCTTTATTCTCCTTATGGAGACTGCTAAATGATCCCACATTAATACTCACTTGTTTATGGCCAAATGTTTCATTTTTGTACTTGCTTCAATTTGTGTGAATGTTTTTGAAAAATTATACCTACATTTCTGTTCAGCCCACTCGTTAATCTATGTTTTCCCTTTCTAGTATTTTTTTTTCTGGAGTTATAATTTGATTAAGCTTAACTGCATCTCTTTTGGTCTTAAGATGAGGGGGCTTAACAAAGAACTGGAACGGAGAACATTGACCTATTCTTCATGGAACCAGTCTGCTGAGAAAATGGATACAAATGGATGGCACCCTGTTACATTTGATTATGGAAAGGCCAGCCAGAAACATATTAAAGAAATAAAGGTTAGTGATTATTTTAAAGCTACTCGGTTATTTGAATTTTCACAATTAAGCCAGTCGTTGGCAGACTGTTCCTGCTTAATGCAGTTGCAGTTCCGGGAGTGTGGGGGAAATGCACAGATAGGTCTGTGTCAGACTGGATGGCTAGTTTAATAAAGCAAATATGATTCTATTGCTGTATTTGATCTGTATACACTATAAGTAATTAGCATTTTCAAACCTATTCTGCTTTAATTTCTAGACATTGCACAGAATTATGCTTAATAGCATTTCCTTTTTTCTGTCTTATTTTGCACTTAAGACCTTTGGGATTTTTTCATTTGCTATGCATGATTCCTTGTCTATGTACTTGCATTAGGAAAAACACCAAATTTACTAAACCCATTTTGCACTCAATACATTTTACTTTAGAAAGCTGTGAAGGAAGATTTTGTCAGTTAGATTTCATTCACTGTCAGAAGGTCTATCACCACCTCCAACCTGCCAGTAGCTTTCATACTTTCAGGAAGGTGAAACGTTCTGGAGAACAAAGATAAAAATCTTACTCAAACTAGGATAAAAATCTTACTCAAAATCAGACCAAACCCTCAACCGATCATTCACATCACCATTACTGTTTGATAAAACAAGCACGGCATAATCAGAGTGCACTAGAGATGGATGATGACGGTAGGCAACAAAATCCACACCGTACTGGGCTCCACCTCTCACCACCCAATTCTTGTCTCTTAAATGAGAATAAGCCTTGAAGGTATCAGGGAATGTTTCGTTCTTTGATCGATGTCATGTGCTTCCATAATTTTTCATCAGTTTGAGTACAATCACCTTCACCTACAATCTTGAGACAGTTTAAAGAATGACAGAGATAAAAAGCTTCCTCCATGCTAAGTTGAATCCACTGTTTCTCCTTCTTGACCGAGATAATGGACCAACCAAAATACGCCTTATTAATTAAAGAGGTCCGTTTGTTCGGTATCTGCTACAACAAGTACGTTGCATCCAGAAAGTATTAATTCCCTGAGAATCTGACTGGATTAGAGAAAACTGAAGCTTAGAAACTATTTTTGACATGGGATCTGCAAGTGCGTTTGCTTCGGCCCCCTTTCCTTTCCATCTCGGTCCCATCAAACCCTGCACAAGAGAATTAAAGAGTCTAATGTTGAATGAAGGACATTCTATGGAGTCAATCAAGGTATACCACTGAATATGCAAGGTATTTTACAAGAATGACTAATAGCAGAAACTTCTGTTAGAACTGTATATATGTTTTATATGTTTGAAGTCTTTAAACGATAAACAGAATCTAATGAAGTATGATGTTTTGCATTCTGGATACATAAATTTCTATATATATTTTCATGCCAAAAAAACCCTCTACATTTGCATTGTCCTTTACTTAATTCTGACCTAGTGGGTACCATATCTTTCTAGATTCTTTTATATGTACTTTAGCTCAATTGCATATTTCCCTCGCTCTTGGCAACAAATTTAGAAGGCTAAGGTCCCATTGAAGGTGAAGGCATTGGTTTGGTCTTAAGTTCTCCAAAGGTTATATATATATATATAGTTTATACTTATGAGTTAAGACTTGTTCTTCTTCAACATGCATGATCGATGCTGTTGCTTAAAAAAATTTGCTTAGCGTCTTTTTATATATATATCATTTAATTTTAACGATCGAGTAGAGAGAGGACTAGCTAGTCCCTAGCTCGATCTTCCATTCCATTGAGCTAGGTTATGTTTTGTTTAGTTCAGACTTTTGTTATCAATGATCGAGCAAGGAAAAATCCTAAGAACGAAGAAGATTTGAGAATATCTTTTAAAGCAATTAAGTTACTTATTTCTGCCTCTTAGAGAAAATTAAGTGATACTTTGGATTCCCTAAAGTACACATTTCCTATCCTTGAAATTCATCAACAGAGAATTAAGGACTAAAACGTCCAAAATCTTTTACATTCTCCATGCTCTAGTTAGTTATATAACGCAAAGAAGCCTAATTAAACATAATCGTCAATTAAAAAAAAAAAAAAATTCAAACAGTGTCACCCAGCATATATCGATCTTTTTCATCCTTCTACGACATATATAATCGAAACAACAAACATCCTATCATCCACCTTCCTCATGATCAGTTTCTTTCAAGTTCACACAGCATGCATGCATCTTTTTTCAACTTGTGCTATTTAATTTACAGTTAAGTGTTTCTCTTAATTTTTAACCTAGCTAGCTATTCCATTTCTAAACCCCCCTCTGATCCACGCCACCACCGACTCTATAATATATATATATGAACAAAAATCAATAGGCCGGTTACAAAATTCGGAGCTTATCACGTACGGCAATCATGGGATTTAAAAATATTGTTGGTCAGTTTTCAACTAATAATGGAATATCTAACAAAAGTTAGACAGATCATATGAAATAATCTTCAGATGTATAGTAGGCAAGAAATTAAGTTGAAACATTAATTAATACCTATTAATTATAGTTATTACCTATAAAAATGATAAGGGTATCAATCGTTGGTTAAGTTATAGCTAGGTTATTAATCTCTTTTATTGCAAATAGAAATAGACCATGAATTAATGATAAGAATTGTCATGAGTCTTCATGTAATAAAATATATGGAGTATATATTATATAATTCTTAAGTTTAAGGTACGTAGGCAGGAATCAGGATAACAAATACTCCATGGAGAACTTACTTAGTCAAAAATTAATGGAACTTTCTTCAGTTCTTCAACATAGAATTAGTTCAACATTTCAATGAAAGAACCAATTATATATTCAAATGAAATCTACACAATTTAGGATGGGGTTAAATTGGACCATCTTTAGATCAAATGAATGGAAAAATAAATGAAAATTTCTGTACTACAAAAGAACCAATTAATTAAAAATTAGAATAAGAGGAAATGAATAGGACTTTAATCAGCTAATGCAAATAAGCATTGAATCTCTTGGAAAATGATATTCTACATTTGATTGTGATTACAATTAAATCAATAAAACTTAACTTGTTAAGAGAAAATCCAAGAGGAGTTTGTCATGGGGACTTCTACTATATATGCACATATTAACTTGGAAGGAGGTTAGTGAAAACTATTTCTAAAATTACAAATCACTATGTTATCAATTAATAAAAAGAATTAAAAACAATTTTCATACGACTAAATACTACTCCCTCCATTCTACCCAAAGAGCCCACGTTTAAAAAATCTAATATTTTAGTATAGTTCATATTATTGTACCACACATGTAAAGGGTAAAGTTGAAAGTTTTTTGGAGATTGTAAGCATAATTTTTTAAAGTGGACTTTTTGAGTGGAATATCCTAAAATAGTATAGTAGACTTTTTGAGTAGAACATCCTAAAATAGTATAGTGGACTTTTTGTCTGGAACAGAGGAGGAGGGAGTAATTGTTGATATTGCATTAGAAAACTTTTATGTTGGGATACTCTTTAGTTCCTTTCTTTATTTCCTGCCTTGTGTTGTTGCCTTCCCACCCCAGTGGATCTACCAATGGAATTATTCCAAAGTTTGTGCTAAAATCCAAAAGAAAATTCCCCTCGTGAAATGTTGGCTTTTATATATGTAATAATAATAATAATAAATGTTATAGTTGAATTGTTGTATATTTACCCAAGCTTTGACGCAACCATTCTCTTCTTTTCAAGGAATGATTATATATATATATATATATATATATATATATATTTTCTTTCTGAAATATATATAGATAGCAATTAACAACCCAAACAAAACATTAGAAATTACCAAATCTTAATTGCTCGAATGTGCACAGATCTATTATATATACTTCCTCTTGTAACTGCAATAATACATAAGAGAGTTGTGGACGTCATATATATATATTGGTATAGTAAAATTTTAATTAAGAACCAAATCAACTCAACTCATATAAATCACCGGCCAATCTAACTGTGTTAATTAATTAGAGGCTCATATTATATATGGTAATTAGATGTATATATATATATATATATATATATATATATATATATATATAATCACGTACTGATTATTAATTATAACTAAAGTCGGAAGCAAACATTACGTACGTACAGAAATTAAGTAAACTATAGATAGATAGATAGATAGATAGATAGATAGATAGATAGATAGATAGATAGATAGATGTAACCATTAATTAATTCAAATTTGTCAATGAGTACGTTATATGATCAATGGTTTGTTATTAATTGTTCCTAGCTAGCTGTTTACCAGCTGGTTAATTATATATACTAGTAATTATAACCACCTTATCTATATATAGGCTTCATCGATCCCAGATGAGCCTTGTTCAATGTCGTGCAAATGAGTATATATAGTAGCTAGTGATCATCATATATAATTCGATCTTCAAGAGGCCGGCCGGGAATTAATGTATCTAGAAAAATTCATGCCAAGTACGTTAAACAAATTAAAAGCTGGAGTAGTAGTATTTTAATTTTTGCACCTCATCATCAAAATCCTTGTTAATTGTCCTTCCTAAGAAAGTGGTTACATGCAGTAGATATATGGATTTTTTGAAATTTGGACAATTAAGGAAACCAACCCATATATTCAATGCAAAAAACTACATTAATCATGCATGCATCAAAAAGTAAAATGGATCATAGATTAAAATGCAGTCGTCCAACTAACAAATTAAAATACTTACTAAATTTATTATGTATATATTAAACAAACCGCGCGCAAAGAAATTCCATAAGGCAAGTCAATTGAATTCATGAGCTTACTTCATTTAATTACTTGATTAGCAGGACCAAGCAATTGAAGGTAAACTGTTTTTCCAGCAGAAAGAAAGAATTAGGCAAAGCAGGCTCTATTAAAATGACCAAATTAAACTTCACTGCAAGCTGGCTGGTATGAATATATGGCACGCTACTATACAATGGTCCTTTCTAGCTTCTCGTTGATCAAGCTGCATGTGCAATTCTACTCATAACATAATATATATGAAGCAGCTAGCAGCACTATCGATCGAGACCATTTTTGTTGGTTCATGAAGAAATTAAAAGAAGCTTGGCCGGGTTAGTCAGGATCTCGATGCAAATGCTGACCCTTTGGCCGCCCCGGCCTAATTAAGGCCTTTCACACCCCATGCATCCTCCTATTCTTGTGTTCGTAGAATCTTGCAATCCCATCTCTCGAATCGTCGCGTACGTGTTTCTGCTCTCTCCTTAATCTTCTCTGATTTTGACGTGGAATTTGGTATATAGTTGGGGTTGAGCAGAATAGTACACAGCTCATCTTGAGTCTGGCTCATTCAAGGCAGAAGCAATAAAATAATTAAGAATAAAAATTGTATATATATAATATGACATCATCAAAATAAAAATAAATATCAATGTTTATACCTTTTAAAAAAAAAAAAATTCGAACGATTTGATAAATATCAATTTTCCAAGAGCTACAGATCGAATTAAGATAAACAAAATCAATTACAGTACGTAGTAACATTAACTTACCGAGGTTCCATAAGCCAAAACTTGTTTTTGACCATTAATCAGAATATTACGTACCACTCTGCATGCCTTGTGTTAGAAATTAATCTTCCTGCTGCAAACCAATCTTTTTTCAAATTAAAAACAAATTTTATCAGGCCGGGAATAGAATACGCACGATATATAAGTGAACAATATAATATTGCAATGATGAAATTGAAGCAAGCAGATTCTTAATTTATCAACATCGATCCAAGTATAAAACTTGATGATCAAAATGTGGTTGAGGGTGCTGATCGAGGAGGTGAAGCTAGCTCTGACTATAGTCGTTGTAAGTCCTTCGGTGATCGGAGCAAGTCGGTGAGTTTGACCAGGCCCCATATATGCAACTTCCATTAATCTAATTAATTAGGACTTTGTCAAACACCTAGTACGTACACAGTTTTCATTGCCCATTTTCCAAATACTTCCTTTAATTAACTGGACAAAGTACATAAGAAAATGCATTCTCAAGTAAGTGTAAAGTTTTGAAATATATGTTTTTACAATTGCCACGTGATTTGCATTGGAGAATTAAGCTCTAAGGAGCTTAATTAATTTTTAAGCACTAGCTATTGCTTTGAAATTCTTGTTTATTAATTTTATCACTACTACTATTATACGTATAATATATATATATATATATATATATGCCTCCACTAATTATCTAACGTAAATTTCAGTGCAAACTATATATTAGTGACACGACAACCTAAAATGGTACTCTTAGGTCACGAGTTAGCTAAAACTAACATATATTTTAAGTACAAAAGAACATATACAATTAAGTACCATTATATTTGGAGTAAAATAGAAGATCATACAACTTGTTACTGGCTCTAACAAAGCATGTTGGAAATACTAGTTCCACTCAATTTTTTACCGTAAAATACTCCATCCATATAGTTATATTTTACTTCACTTGTACATGATGCTTTCTGCACTTCACACGTTAAAAAAGAGTCATAAAAATAACATTTACAAACAAGTTTTGCCGCATTAACCAAAATGCATGCATGCTTCAATTACTGATTTTGTACGTTAATTTCAGAGTCTACTTAATTGGTTTGATTCAAATCAAACTTGCCTTTCTCTCTTTTCCTCCACTAGTTTGACAAGTATATATACATACCAGATATTGTTCAATACATGCTGTCTGTACGGAAGAGAGAGAGAGAGAGAGAGAGTATTTCTCTTAACCATTGAGCTTCTCTTTGTTGCAATTGTGTGAACAAGTCTGAACAGAATTGTTAATGTAAATGTCAGTGTCCATTCCACCTCAGGCTCTTTGGATGCATCAATGTTTGCATCGAAGTTAAGCATGATTAAGACTTGCTACTTGGACTAAATTAATCTCTACTCTCTAGGTCTTTGTCTTCTCTTCCTCGTTCTTAATTTCAATTCCTTCTTTGTTTTCTAAAAACACACCCACGCAAACAACAAAAAAAACAAGGTGGATGTCAAGAAGAAACTTACCTATATATATGGCGCCGGCTCTTTCCATATTCCACGTCTTATTTGAAAAGAAGGATATCGAAAGAGAATTTTATGATAAGACTTACACGTACGAGTCAAGTCAAGTTGTCAACTAGCGACGAATGAAAAAAGATGATGCTATTAACTGGAAAATGACTTCATTCTATAATAGAGTTCATTCGCATTTCCCATTCATTAATGTTCTCTCTTTCCGGAGCCTATTCCATAGTCATCCTTTCAGCATCAGTGGCATTATGCATCAACATTCGTTCTTCTTCACTGTAAAAATCACTGTCATCGGGTTCACCTTCTTTCTGGGATCTGTTCTTTCAGCAGACTGGCATTATGAGGTGTGTGAGCCTCAAAACTGTGGTAGTGGTCCAAACATAAGCTTCCCCTTTCGGATAACTAATGGAGGATCTGATGGAGAACATAAGTCGGATTTCTGTGGCTACAAGGGCTTTGAAGTAATCTGCAATGTAGATAAGCCCGTTTTTCGAACAGCCAATGATGATTACATCATTCAAGACATCTCCTACACGAGTCAATCACTTAAGTTGATCAATGCAGAGTTCAGCGGTACCACTTGCCTTGCTCCTCTTCGCAATTTCTCTTCTGATCGCTTTAAAAAAGACCCCGACAAGTACAGTGCTGACTACTTTTTGTATTTGATTCCTAATCGAGTTGCAAATCTCTACTTCTTTTACAACTGCACCACTCCAAACGACACAAACTTTACACTTACCTGTGCTGCCAATGCCACCGACCTTCATTCATTTGCTGTCCTTAACCCCGACTCGTCATATGAGACTGCTACAGCTCAGATGTGTTCGTCTTATGTTTGGCAAACTGTTGACTGGGACCCATCAAAGAGAAACAACTATACCAAGTTAGTAATGGGTGGGCTCACGGCAAGATGGTCAGAACCTACTGGTACATCTTGTCCCAAATGTGAACGAAGTGGTGGCCGTTGTGGGATGAAGTACAATGGAGTTATATGCTACTGCCCCGATGGAGACCATCCTTGGCACTGCCATGATAATGGTAAAGATACCGAAATTGTTA
The DNA here is from genome assembly GCA_016624345.1 of Platycodon grandiflorus. Taxonomy (NCBI): domain Eukaryota; kingdom Viridiplantae; phylum Streptophyta; class Magnoliopsida; order Asterales; family Campanulaceae; genus Platycodon; species Platycodon grandiflorus. The sequence goes on from CM028365.1 coordinate 6,867,287, forward strand.
GCATGTCATCTTTCTTCGAAATTCTTTTTCCTTGCAATTCTTTTCTGTCCTCTCTCCCTCTTTTACTTGAATAATACTGAACCCAATGCAATGGCTTTGTTGCAGAGTTGTCGAAGCGGGGACTGATTGGAATAGGTAAAAGAGTCTAGAATTAATCTTGTACTTTTGAACAGAAGCAAAAAGTTTAGTTTTTCTATGTTAAACCTAAATTTTAATTTTCATTTAAATGAATTGTAATGATTATAGAGCTCGCATGATTTGAATGCAAGTTTTAGTGTTAATTAACATAAAAAAGACTGCCCATGACTTTGTCAAGTTATTTTTAAATTGCAGCTGCTGCTTTTGGTGGAATTGTGATGATAATAACTCTGGCATTTTGCTGCTGCGCAAAGAATTGCTTGGTACAAAAATCTCTTGTAATCTGGAAGGATAACAAACACACAGTTTTCAGCTTTTTGGTTAAGATTAAGAGTTGTATCTGTTCTTATCAATCTAGTGTCAGGAAGAAGAGTAGAGAAACGGTTCTTGCCCTTGTGGTTAAAATCAAGTGTAGTATCTGTTCCCATCAGTTCAATATATGGAAAAAGAAAAGAGACGATAAGCAAGTCGAGGACTTTTTGAGAAATTGTAAGTTTGAACCGAGGCGGTATAGTTATGCAGACATCAAGAGAATGACTGCCTCATTCGCAGATAAACTTGGTGAAGGAGGTTTCGGAGATGTCTACAAAGGAAAGCTACATGACGGTACCCAAGTGGCTGTTAAAGTCTTGAACAAGTCGAAAAGCAATGGAGAAGATTTTATCAATGAGCTTGCCAGCATTAGTAGGACTTCCCATGTTAACATTGTCGACCTTTTGGGTTTTTGCTTCGAGGGATCCAGAAGAGCTCTCATCTTTGAGTTCATGTCGAAAGGATCTCTTGACAAATATATAACTGATAGCAACGACACAAATAGTAAGTTGGGATGGAAAGTTATGTACCAAATATCAATTGGCATTGCTCGAGGATTGGAGTACTTGCACCGTGGTTGTAATGCTCGCATTTTGCATTTTGACATAAAGCCTCCTAACATCCTCTTAGATGAAGATTTCTGCCCCAAAATTTCAGATTTTGGACTTGCTAAGCTATGTCCTAGGAAAGAAAGTTCAGTAGTCATGTCCAAGGGAAAAGGGACTGCTGGATATGTGGCTCCAGAAGTGTACTATAACGTTGGAGGGGTCTCTCACAAGTCGGACGTCTATAGTTATGGAATGATGATTTCAGAAATGGTTGGGAGGAGAAAGAACTTCGATGCTAATGCGGGTCATACCAGTCAAATATACTTTCCAAAGTGGATATATAGACGAGTTGAGCAAGATGAAGAACTTGGTCTTGGAGATATGGATGAAGAGGAAAAAGAATATGCAAGAAAGATGATCATGGTGAGCCTGTGGTGCATACAAACCGAGCCATCACACAGGCCAACAATTAGGGAAGTACTAAGTATGTTGGAAGGTAGTGTGGAATCCTTGAAGATGCCACCAAGGCCTTTCTTGTGTTCTCCTCCGAGATCAGAAGCTAATTCATCAACATTTGAAAGTGAGATTTCTTAGTACATCATATCGATCGATCTTAGTGTAAGGTAAAAATATGTTCCCTCTAGTTTTAAACTAGTTACACATTGAATGTGCTTCAATTCGTAGTGCTCTAAATTGTGTATTAGGGTAATAAGGTTGGTCTCCAACTAAGACCGATCGATCGAGATGCATCAGTTTATTGTTTTTATCTTCACACCTTTAAAAATGGTTCAAAATTTATAGATGTGTTTATTCCCAAGAAACGTTGTGCGTGAAAACTTCAATAATATTCATTCATCAAAATATGAATTAAGTACATAATTGGTAATCCCAATTGAAGTCAAATAACAATTTTCCTGAAACCAATCAAAGACCAATAAACTCACACACAGTAAGAGGCACCATAAAGTAGATCGATATCATATCCTTGTGAAATAAAAAAAATGCATACTGATGAAGAACCAAAAAACTAAGAATTTATGATACCTGTGTGCATGATTGATGAATGTGATGGAGATGTTGGAGGAGAAGGTAAGAAAGGCCAGGGTTGTTTTTGTAATACCCCGACCCAACTTCCTTCCTAGTTCACTCGTGGTCACTTAGTATCGACTTTGAAACCCTCGGAATATTAGATATCATGCTTGTTAAGTTGTGATCCGTGTTCAGCACGTGATTACTCTATGTTGAGTTATGCACTGTTTTCGTATTCCTTCGATACTATTCTCGACATCGATAATTAGTTTTTGTATACTCTGTATATTTCTCACGTTTAAGTGACCTAGCCTTGGTTTAGACTCATTCAAGATTGATGAGCATGTTGATCTTGTCGTTGACTCGTATGTTGAGTCAATTCGAGCGATGTTTCGCGTGTTTATCTTTGTGAGCAATCGGGACTTGTGTTCTTCATCATTCATGAATTAACACGGGGTGAGTTGGTTGAGTTTCGAGAGTGTTTCGAACTTGATTGAGGGATAGGATTATTTGGGAATACTTAGTAAACGTTTTGTTTTGACCTTAAGATAGAAAAATATACACACCAAAGCATGGATACATGCTTAAACTCGGAATTCTGCCCATCCAAACACCTTGTAGTAATTTGACCATAGATTAGTGCAGAAAACTCAGATTTGTAAACCGTTTGATTCTGTGTAAACTAGATTTAAAGATCTCTCCAAAGACATCTTATTTGTAATTTTTGGAGTTGTGGATCATCCTAGGCACGTCTTTAAAGTTGACTCAAAAATTACAGAATTTTATGCTAACAATTGATCAATGTTTTAATTAGTAGACAAGTTGACTATTTGACCCATTTGCTTTGACTAAAGTGGGCCATGAAATTGACCAACCATTTTACTCAGACCACAAGAGAGGCCCCAAAACACTCTCCATTCCATCATCTTCAACCTTGGACACTAGAGAGAATGTTGAGAGAGAGAATAAGAGTGCTCTAGAGTGAGAAAGTGAGATATCTTGAGTTTGGAGAAGACTCTCAACAATCCAAGCATACCATTTTGAAGGTCTTCACTAGAGGATCACTCTCCACCAATTGCATGTTGGTTTTCTTGGGTTTTCTTGGAGTGAATTCATCAAGAGGTAAGTAACTATAATGTTTTGTATGTTTATGAGTTGAATTGGAAGTGTAAAGCATGTAGAATGTGTAGTTGTTCATCTTTGTGTAATTTCTTGAAAGAAGTAAGTAATTGGTCATTCCAAATGATATTATGTTAGTTGATAATCAATAGCTATCTGTAGAGATTGTCATGAGATTTGATGAAGTGTTGGTAACATGGTAGAAAGTGAAACTCATGAATTTCAAGTTAGTTGCAATCCCTGTTTTGGGCTATTTTCGTGAAATTTCTGGTACTAATATACTATTGGGAATTTACTGAATTTTGGATATATTATTCTTATGTATGTTAGGTAGTTCTCTGTAAATTTTCATAAATTTTAGAGGTCGGAAAGTACCTCGTTTAAGTTGTGTATTATCGCTGCGCAGAGTAATCTGCTGCTGGAAATTCTGGGTACTAATTTCGGATTTAAGTGGCTGAATCTTGATTAATATAATTCCAAATGAGGTTATTCAAAGCGGTAAAATGTAGTTTAAGATATCTCTTTTTTTAGTATGCAATAATTGTAATTTTTGGGAGTACGTAAATATTTGGTGAATTTAACGGTACTGCTGCGCAATGCTGAATATGTATTGTTGTTGTTAGTCTCCAAGAATTAGAGACTCGTTGAGATATAATAATTGTCATTGTTAAACCTTGAGTATTAGTAACTTGTTGAGATTTTGTAAGTAGCTACTCACGATGAACTTGCGAGATTTCTATGAGTGGTAAACACAACAAATATGGAGTATTGCGATTAATGTAGTTAATTAGGGACAATACTGCGTTTCGTCCCGATGTTTCAAAACTAGGTTATGACTCTAGCAGAGTCGACATGAGATAGTATATTTATATTAAACACTATACGAACTATATACTAGTCATGACTGACTATGGCGAAGTCGAATAGGACATAATGAATAAATGTCGAATAATGTGATGAAATTATTAATTAGTATGATTGATTCAACGGAGTTGAGTAATGTGCAATATAATTAAATCCCTACCTAACGTATAATAGTCTTCTGCGATATAGGATAACGTATTGATGGGTTTATAACTCTGTAGAGTTTTGACCTTAATTGACTTAGTCAAATATTGGTTGACTATGAGTTAAGTTGAATAAGTTAAAGTACACGAACAATGTGACTTGTAATGAGTCGTGATATACATAATACACGACGATAATGATATGTGATAGGTTATACTATACATGTGATAGAGTGTCTTGAGTAATTATATGATATTGTAGAGATCCTAAGTTGAGTGTAATGGTTATATATTGATTAATGGTTGTAAGTACGAGTAAACTTGCTTATGTTGTGATTGTGAAGTCTAACATTAGTGGACTTAGATAATTTGGTTGGGTTGTACAATAGACCTACTTTGCTTATTATCTTGTTTTGTTTATATGTTCTGTGGTTACGGACATGATGAGATTGTTCTAGCTAGTATGTGATAGAACAATCATCCTACTTTGATGATTGATTGTAGGACAGTTATCCTACTTTGATGATTGATTGTATGTTTAGTATTTACAAGCACATTGAGTTATTTTGGTATGTGATTCAATAGAACACATGATGATTTGTTGAGAATGACGAGTAAATATCTACTTGTGCATTGCATTGAGCCATGTTGGTTCTGTTGACTAATCAAGGTGGGACGACCTATAATCTTTACGAATTTGTTTTGTAATCGCTCTAAGTCGTCGTACCGGAGATCACATACCCTCTTCTATTGGCCACAGTTGAGATGTAGCCTCATTGTTGTAGCAATAAGCATGACTTTGGCTTGCTAGAATTCTGACTGGTTTGTCGGAGGAATATCGATACATCCCACACGAGTATCGGTCCACGTATTTTTTTGTGTGTATTGCAGGAGCAACGCGAAGATGGAGAAAGAGAAATGATATCCTTTATAATGTGGTTTATTTACGAGCACTTATGTGGTTATCAAAGTTTTATGTAATTTATGAGAATTGTATATCAACAATGATATTACATGTTCAGTATGATGTATAAATGTCATTACCATGTTATTCCTATTGTTGAGCATTATGCTATGTCATACAGTCCCATGTAACATCTTGTTGATTAATGGTTAAGTTGCAATTGTACCTAGACTAATGATGTGCATAAAATGCAACTAGGGCAAGATTACCCTGCCGTACCAAGTAATAAAATGTACATAAGTACGAGTATCGATCCCACAGGGAATGCACGTAATTTTTACTCCAACTAAGTACCGAAATTGAGCTAGCTAATTATATTTGAGCGAAAATAAATTGAGAATAAAAACTTAAAAACTAAAAATAAAATAAAGCAATTAATATTTACATTAACGCAAAAATGGTTTGGCAACAACAAATCAAGATAGAAGATAGGATTTTAGGATTGCAATATTTCTAGTCTCGCTCGTGTCTAATTTAACCCTCTCTCTATTTTTCTTAACTTATGTGTCGGTAGTCGGGCGCACGTTAATAATATTACGGGCTATCGCTACGTATAGCGAATCTAGCTACCACTCTTCCTAGCTATGGGCACCATCGCAAACATAACATAGGAGAGAAATAACCGCATAGAGATCAAGCACCCAATGACTATCTACGCCCGTTTTCATCGAGCTACTTTCGTTGCGTAAACAATTATCACGATTTTCGGAACAATAGGAAGGGCTGTCGCTTCGTATCCTATCATTCTAGGGCTCATTTAATGATTCATGACTTCATTAAAAGCATTAAACACACAATGATAATAACCAACAACATGGGTAATACTTTAAAGAGAGAGAAATTTAATTAAAACACTACTTTTGACATAGAAAAATAATTGCTTTCCATAAATCATTAAGCACAAACCAATTCCACAATTACAAAATATTCAACCCTAGAAATTACACAATAATCTTAAGATATAAAAATTAGAGAGAATGAACCGATTAAAGTGTGGATCTGAGGTTGAAATCTCTTGCAAAGGCTTTCTTGGTACTTGATTTGAAGCTCCAAACCTTCAATGGTGATCAATCAATGGAGGAAATGGAGAGAAAATGGGAGAAGAGAGCTGCTGCCCCAAAGGGGCGTTCTTGCCCCAGAAGGGGACTTCTTCTGATTTGGGGATGCTTGGAGATATTTAAGTGAAGATAGAAGAGTATCAAGGAAGCTTGTGGCAAAATGGGAATTAATCAAGTTTTAGGGTGAAAAGAGCAGAGGAAATTGTGGGCGAAATTTGAAAGGGAAACCGCGATCTGGGTGGAGGATGGCCTGGGCGGATGGAGCTTGGGGTAGGGCGGTCCAAGGATGGCGATGGGTTGGAGTGTGAGTGGAAATGGGCCGAATGGAAGGAGAAATGGGCCGGATCGCAGGATCCATAAGGAGACCGCGGTTGAAGGCTTGAGTGGGCGGACACGTGCGCGCGCGGGCGCGCCACCACATTAATAAAAATTTTTCCTTATTGCTCCGGTGCCCCTAGCTTTCTCAGGTTGTCTCCCGAAGTCCTTCCCCTCCCAGGCTTCTCATTTAGGTCCTCTGTTAGCTCCGTTAGCCCACCGTTAGCTCATTTTGCCTTGCAACACTTGACGGACTTTAACGGAATACTTTGCAGCTCAACCTTGAAGCCCAAAATTGCCTAAAACCTTGTGCTAAAATCCATGAAAGCTCATAAATACCTTGGAAACCTACAATGAAGCACAAATACACAAATAATAATATTTCCAAGAATATTTAACATAAAAGTAGCACAAAATAAAAGGAAATAAAGGGGAAAATTCGTGGAAATCTTGAGCTCATCACACCCCCAAACTTAAGCTTTGATCGTCCCGAGCAAAGAAATAAAACATTTAAAATGAGCAAGGACTTAATGGTGGAACACGGCACTTGCTCAAGATCATATGCACATTACCATGATAGAAATCAAATTCAAGATTATAAACATGCATAATTGAGGTACAATGTGATTCAAATGCTAGCTAACTTTATCCTCAAACACTTTCCCACGTTACAAAACATATGCCCATCAAACAGTAACTTAGCTCTAGCAAGGATAGAACGGTCAATGAGATATCAAAAATGAGCAATCAAACCGAAAGAGTTTTAAGCTTCACAAGGCAAGGACTCGCATGACATAACAATATCAATAGGACTTTATTAAGCTTGTAATGTTGGCCAAGGTTTGGGCTACAAATGAAGGATAAGATAACAAGTCAAGAGAGCAAAGAAATTGAAGTCTTCACAAAATGACTTGCTTCATGAAAGCCCAACTTCTTCACATAACCACAACCTCATTTCAACAGCCCCTTAAACTTTAAATATTGGGTTGAATAAAGTGTCACTACCACAACAATTAAGCTCCACCCTTATGTCTCCTTGAGCATTTGAAGAACAATGGCAATTTCTTTTTTTTTTTTTTTTCTTGCCTCCCTTGACTTTTTCTTTTCTTTTGATTTTTTCTTTTCATTTTCTTTTGCTTGCCAAGGGGGCTCTTTTTCCACCATTCAACACTTTTCAAACACTAATATCATCAACAATAAAGCACAATACATCCATGAAGCAACACTTCCCAACAAGAATTCATAAATAAAACAATTCATTCCAAATCATGCTTCTCTTGAAGGGTGCCGGCAAAAGTGTATAGGCTCATGGGATAGGATGATGCGGGTATAAGAAAATGAAGTCGAATGGGGGTCATTGTGTGCTCTAGGCACACGCCATTCTATAAATAAGCTCAACGGGGACACAAGAGATTAATGAAATGGGTAGGATAATATGGCTCAAACAATACAAAGATGGCCTATATCATGCTCTTGTCATGCAAACAAGCCCAAACCAAGCTACTTTAATTAACAATTTTCAAGATCATCCAACGGTCATCAAAACTCACAACATGATACTCATCCGACATGCACTATCAAAGCTAGAGCTTAGCATAACAATTCAACTCAAATTCCAAACATGGGCATTATTAATCATGAATGAGGTGAAGATAGCATAAAAAGCACACACATATCCTCAACTATGCATATAATAAACTCAAGAAAAAGTCCAAGAAAATAATGCACATCTAACTCTAACAAGCGCCCAAAATTCAAAGCATTAAAAATAATGGGGAATTTCAAGCTCAAAACTTTCAGAATTTTCAAAGCTTAACCAAACCTAACCCAACCCCCAAACTTAAAGTAAACGGAGAAGGGAAGGAAAGAAAACTCCCTCAAAGTTGATTTCTTCTAAAGTCATGGCCCGAGAGTGAGCCTACTCCAAAGAATTTCTTCAAGCAACCCCGACTTTGAATGCTCAACCCCTGTATCAAATCAAGCTCAAAAGAAAAAAAAAAGTGTGAAAGCAATTATGGAAATAAATATATACAAAATAAAAAATAAAATCTTTTTGTGTGGGGACACTATATACACCTCCCTACAAACCCACAAAACTCGGGAAGGCTTCGACAAGCGACACAAGCATATAAATACAAAAGCAAGTAAACTAAAAAAAAATGCTCAAATTACAATTAGCTTCGCTTATTATCGATATTAGCATATAGGAGTGAAAATTAAATCATTCCCCGGCAACGGCGCCAAAAACTTGATGTGCATAAAATGCAACTAGGGCAAGATTACCCCGCCGTACCAAGTAATAAAGTGTACATAAGTACGAGTATCGATCCCACAGGGAATGCACGTAATTTTTACTCCAACTAAGTACCGAAATTGAGCTAGCTAATTATATTTGAGCGAAAATAAATTGAGAATAAAAACTTAAAAACTAAAAATAAAATAAAGCAATTAATATTTACATTAACGCAAAAATGGTTTGGCAACAACAAATCAAGATAGAAGATAGGATTTTAGGATTGCAATATTTCTAGTCTCGCTTGTGTCTAATTTAACCCTCTCTCTATTTTTCTTAACTCATGTGTCGGTAGTCGGGCGCACGTTAATAATATTCACTACGGGCTATCGCTACGTATAGCGAATCTAGCTACCACTCTTCCTAGCTATGGGCACCATCGCAAACATAACATAGGAGAGAAATAACCGCATAGAGATCAAGCACCCAATGACTATCTACGCCCGTTTTCATCGAGCTACTTCCGTTGCGTAAACAATTATCACGATTTTCGGAACAATAGGAAGGGCTGTCGCTTCGTATCCTATCATTCTAGGGCTCATTTAATGATTCATGACTTCATTAAAAGCATTAAACACACAATGATAATAACCAACAACATGGGTAATACTTTAAAGAGAGAGAAATTTAATTAAAACACTACTTTTGACATAGAAAAATAATTGCTTTCCATAAATCATTAAGCACAAACCAATTCCACAATTACAAAATATTCAACCCTAGAAATTACACAATAATCTTAAGATATAAAAATTAGAGAGAATGAACCGATTAAAGTGTGGATCTGAGGTTGAAATCTCTTGCAAAAGCTTTCTTGGTACTTGATTTGAAGCTCCAAACCTTCAATGGTGATCAATCAATGGAGGAAATGGAGAGAAAATGGGAGAAGAGAGCTGCTGCCCCAAAGGGGCGTTCTTGCCCCAGAAGGGGACTTCTTCTAATTTGGGGATGCTTGGAGATATTTAAGTGAAGATAGAAGAGTATCAAGGAAGCTTGTGGCAAAATGGGAATTAATCTGAAGTTTTAGGGGCTGAAAAGAGCAGAGGAAATTGCTGGGGGCGGAATTGCTGAAAGGGAAACTGCTGATCTGGGTGGAGGATGGCTGGGCGGATGGAGCTTGGCTGGTGGGGCGGTCCAAGGATGGCTGATGGGTTGGAGTGTGAGTGGAAATGGGCTGAATGGAAGGAGAAATGGGCCGGATCAGCAGGATCCATAAGGGAGACCGCGGGTTGAAGGCTTGGAGCTGGGCAGACACGTGGCGCTCTGTGGGCGCGCCACCACATTAATGAAAATTTTTCCTTATTGGTCCGGTGCCCCTAGCTTTCTCAGGTTGTCTCCCGAAGTCCTTCCCCTCCCAGGCTTCTCATTTAGGTCCTCTGTTAGCTCCGTTAGCCCACCGTTAGCTCATTTTGCCTTGCAACACTTGACGGACTTTAACGGAATACTTTGCAGCTCAACCTTGAAGCCCAAAATTGCCTAAAACCTTGTGCTAAAATCCATGAAAGCTCATAAATACCTTGGAAACCTACAATGAAGCACAAATACACAAATAATAATATTTCCAAGAATATTTAACATAAAAGTAGCACAAAATAAAAGGAAATAAAGGGGAAAATTCGTGGAAATCTTGAGCTCATCAACTAGTTACATGTAGAGTCGTGGTTTACTGTTGCATTCATATTCATAGCATACAATACATTATAGTGGCTTACGGAGTCTTTTAGACTCACCCAATAATTTCCTTAGTTTACAGGTTATAAGTTCCAGCGCTGTGAGACTAGAAGCTTGGAGTTTAGCAAGTTGTTTTTATGTTGTCATTTCCTATTATTTCTTGTATTGTGAGATCGTGGGTTCAGTTAGGTTAAGTAAAATTAGTATGTTGGGTAGAAATATTTGTATTCTTTAGATTTGTATTTCGAGGCAGACTTGAGGTTGTGCTGATTGTAGTACTTTATAATATTAGATTACCGACTCGTGGTTTTGGTGTGACCTTGTGCCGTTGATATTTTATTAGTAGTATTCCCGAGCGTGTTAGCTCGTGGTGTTCAGTTTTGTTATTCTCTGGCATTTGTTATAGCCGTGGAGGTTGTTTTATTAGTGAGTTGTACTTCGAGTTTTTGAAACTCATATTTTATCATGTTTTCCGTAGCAGAGTTTTGGTTTTGAGCTTTTGTAGCTCGCTCTTTTCGATTGTTCTTGTTAGTTTGGCGCAACGAGTTGGGGTTCAACATCGGATCTCGGACTCGGATTGTCACAGTTTCTGCAGTGATTCAATATTATCTGCATCAATCTGATCATTGGTGGCATGTTTGAGGGATCAATTTGACAGTTTGTATTGATGAACATATTTTGGACCTGCTAGATTGTATGGGCCTCACCCCAGCGAATGGGCCCGAAATAAATAGAGGCCCGGCTCATACAAGTATATATATACTCCCTCCTATGCCAAGGAAAGGTAGGCCACATTTTATACGGGAAATATGTATTCTAGTCAATATTCTCTAATAGCCGATATACTGATTATCATGCCGGAGGGCTTTGGCGGGGACCCTCCCCGCCCCTCTCACGGTGTCTTTTTTGCAGATAATTATATGCCGGATATCCTACGTTCGCGACGGCTCGGCACCCCCGGTGCCCCTGATTTTTTGGCATCATCAGTTGGTTCGTTGCCGGGAAACACTTTGTGCGGCCATCGCGAAATTTTGCAATTTTGTCTACACTTCTATCAGAAATCAGTAGAAAACTATCTGGACAAAAGGGGGCATGGAAAAGTAAAAAGGAAGGGAAGGAATTGTGGAAGGACAGTGGCCACAAGTTTGCTCTTATCATTCTTCCAGGCCCCACCTCTAAGCTTGAATGGGCTTGCTATGGATTTGAAACGAAACGGCAGTAGCTTGACATTTTTTGTTTTGTACTCAAAGTATTGAATTATGGAAATCAAAGCGAAGAGGAAGCATAACCCAGTGGCGAAAGAAAAGCAGCGGCAGTCCATTCATGTAGGTGAAGCACGAAACACAATTTTTCGATCGGGCATTTTAGCAAACAGTTGGAATGCACTGTTAGCAAGCAGCAAGCTTGGCCAAGACAAAGCACGGCACCCACACGGCTGGGGGACTCAATCAAAAGGAAAATAACAAATTCTTTTTTGGCTCAACCAAGAAATCATCATTAGAAATTATGATATCTTGTGGTCTTACAGAAATAGTCTCAGTGCGAAGATGAGAAGAACGCCAAAATGGAATCGATGGAGCCAGTCACGGAATTGAGGACTAGAAGGACGTCAAAAGAGCGCCGACGGCCATGGCTGGCCATTAAGCGAACTGGGTTAAGACGACGAGTAGCAGGCTGTGAAAAATGAAAAGATATCCGAGCATTCTAAACTCAGTCCGGGAAAATTTACAAACTGTGTGCATAACAGGACTTAGCACGGATCAAAAATCGAGCACCACAATAAGCTTCGCCCAGTCAAAACGACGCTGGCACGACAAAAGCCGCCCCCAAAGAACGCTGGACGTGCCCCACGCGCCACCGGAGACGGCTGTTACTAGTCTCGCCTTGCCACGCACTGGAGAGGTGGGATTGGCGCACCGGATATGCTCCCCACGCTTCGCTGCCATTACGTGACGGTTACGAACACGTCTCCAGGCAGCTATAAAGAAGGCTCCTCCATTGTTGAGCAATTTCAGCTTTGACCCATTTTATGTAAAGGAGTTACGGCTTACTCCATTAACAGTTGGGTCCAATGTGCGTATCACGCTCGCTATTCCCCCCTCCACGATGCGACAGTTACAGATATTAGATCTCGCGTTTGGAATTTACATTAAAAAATAAACGCTACAGGCCAAGTGCTGCTGCCCAGTTAGATGTTATTCGCCTCATACACCTTTATTGTGCAACAGTTACAACCATGGCCCCTCCACTATGAGTAATTATAGCATGGCCCATTTGGTGCTAAAAAATTACAGCTTGGTCCTTAAATTGCTGCATAGTTACAACTTGGTCCTCTAAATGCAGAATGGTTACAGCTTGGTCCGTTAACTGTTGGACAATTACAGTTTGGCACCTTCAATGCAGAGTAGTTACATCTTGGTCCCTTGATTGATGGGAAGTTACAGCTTGACCCTCTAATGAAGAATAGTCGTCAATGGACCCTTCCACTATCGGTCAAGCTCCGTTAAGTAATGGTCAAAGCAAATGATCCTCTCCACTCGAGCGGAGCTCGTGGTTGAGTAGATTACATCCTCCCCGCTTGAGTGGAACTCGCGGCTGAGTCGATTACATCCTCCCCGCTTGAGTTGAACTCGCGGCTGAGTCGATTACATCCTCCCCGCTTGAGTAGAACTCGCGGCTGAGTCAATTACATCCTCCCCGCTTGAGTTGAACTCGCGGCTGAGTAGATTACATCCTCCTTGCTCGAGCGGAGCTCGCGACTGAGTAGATTACATCCTCCCCGCTCGAGCGTTGCTCGCGGACGAGTAGATTATATCCTCCCCGCTCGAGTGGAGCTCGCGGCTGAGTAGATTACATCCTTCTCGCTCGAGCGTTGCTCGCGGTCGAGTAGATTACATCCTCCCCGCTCGAGCGGAGCTCGCGGTTGAGTAGATTACATCCTCCTCGCTCGAGCGGAGCTCGCGGCTGAGTAGATTACATCCTCCCCGCTTGAGTGGGACTCGCGGCTGAGTAGATTATACCCTCCCCGCTCGAGTGGAACTCGCAGGTCGAGGTTGAAAACGAACCTCGTAGGTCGGGGTCCCTCCCAGGTCGAGCTGGTTCCTTAATTAACGTTTGAGGTCATGTGTTGCTCGAGTGACGAGCACATGACTAAGTTAATTTCAAGGATCATTGTTATGCTCCCAGGTCGAGTTGATTTCCTTAATTAATGTTTGAGGTCATGTGTTGCTCGAGTAACGAGCACATGACTTAGTTAATTTCAAGGATCATTGTTATGCTCCCAGGTCGAGCTGGTTCCTTAATTAACGTTTGAGGTCATGTGTTGCTCGAGTAACGAGCACATGACTTAGTTAATTTCAAGGATCATTGTTATGCTCCCAGGTCGAGTTGATTTCCTTAATTAATGTTTGAGGTCATGTGTTGCTCGAGTAACAAGCACATGACTTAGTTAATTTCAATGATTATTGTTATGCTTCTAGGTCGAGTGAATGCATCTTGGCAGGTCCAAGGTGAACACGAGCAAATAGTACTCCTCACCCTCGAGGTGAATCTCGAGGAATAAGGAGTGGGGGGCTTCTGATGAACATATTTTGGACCTGCTAGATTGTATGGGCCTCACCCCAGCGAATGGGCCCGAAATAAATAGAGGCCCGGCTCATACAAGTATATATATACTCCCTCCTATGCCAAGGAAAGGTAGGCCACATTTTATACGGGAATATGTATTCTAGTCAATATTCTCTAATAGCCGATATACTGATTATCACGCCGGAGGGCTTTGGTCCCCGCCCCTCTCACGGTGTCTTTTTTGCAGATAATTATATGCCGGATATCCTACGTTCGCGACGGCTCGGCACCCCCGGTGCCCCTGATTTTTTGGCATCATCATGTATGCACCACATATGCTCGCTATTATCATATTCCTTGCATATGCTTTATCCTCATCCCAGTTTACATCATCCAGCTTTACTTGTTTTATATCCATATTGGAAAGTAAAGGTCTCTGGTACGATCATCAACACAAATATGGTGTTTAGCTCACAAACGCTTTGCTGCCTCAACCCAGCAGCCCCAATCACACCTCAGTTGACCTCATTATGCTTCTTCAAAGCAACAGCACCTCGTGTACAGCCCCACAGCGGTTTGCACCTCCTCACTTTCCTCGTAGCTAGGTTCACCAAAGCACATCCTACTCATTAAAGCTAGAATGGAAGTAAATAATTTTTGGCTACTTTGTTTATGTAGGCAATTGCTGAACCATGTAAATTCTAGTCTACTTTGTTTCTGCATTTATTTTCATTTGCTATTTTGTGGTTCAATTTCAATCATTACTGCAATTTTAACAGATTACATATCCAGCATGTTAAGATTATGAGAGCAAAACTAGCAACTTGGATAAGTTTCCATATAGAAGCACAATTGTACTACATATGGAAGAGCCAACATCTTTAAAAGTTTAGGAGTGATTTCAAGTTAATGGAACACTAAAAAAGTCCATTCTTTCCCAAAATAAGAAAAAATGCATTGAGATATGGTGTCTGTATAGTATGTAGCTCAACATAATCATTCGACCGCTCAACATAATTATTTTGCACTATTGTGCAACGGTGAACACCTTCAAGAGATGATCATCTCTTCCTTTTCTTTGCCCACAACAATGACATGGTAAGACACTTACCTGTGCCTGCTTTCAACTAAAGGGACAAAGGAACTACGAAGCAAAGAAAATTATGGGATAAACTACTGAGATAGTTTGCAAGTTTCAGCAAATAATAACTCTAAAAGAGACCCAACCATTATCATTATAACAATGTCCCTCATTATAATGATATGGTAAAAGTACTTTGAAACTAAGAACAAGTGAACAGCCTTCAACCTGGGTCATTTATGTTTTTCCAGGCCAGCGTGCTCAAATATTACCAGGGGAAGCAGCAAAATCAAGTTTAAGATGTTGAACATTACGTTCTAGTTATTATAGCATCAACAAAAAGAAAATAATAATGAAGTCTCCTGGTGTAAATAATTATTAAGCTAAATGGTATTGCCTTCGATCAAACATTGAAAACGAAAGAGAAAGAAAACGAATTGAGGTTGTAGAATTCATTGGGCCAATTTGAACAACACCTGGTGTGCATGCTGTTAAAGAAGCATAGAGAAACAGTGGGTGCCGAAAATACGCTAATTGAGGAATCAGCTTCAAACTGGATCATTGTAATTCTAGACACCAGTTCTAACACATCTTATCGTCATTCCTCCTAGGAAAAAGTCTCAAGGAGTGGCCGGCTCAGGAGTCGACTGAGGAAACTTGCACTTCACCTACATCACACACACACAAACACACACACACACACACGTGCACACAAATTGGAAAAACGATTTCACCTCACTGTTCAACAATCAAAAGTCTCGTCACTCCTTTTTAAAGCCGTTGGCCTTAACCATACAAAAAGAGGGGAGAGGGGAGGAGGTCTCATTTACATACAGATCATAATTTTATTGTTTATGTCTACTCGATGAATCTACTGGTGATCTCGGAGGAGAAGACAAGAAAGGCTTGTATGGGTCTGTTTGTATGCACCATAAGCTCACTATTAACAACTTCCTCACAAGTTCCTTTTCCTCATCATTCATATCCCCGTGGAGTCCAAGTTCTTCATCTAGCTCGAGCCGCCTGTTTATCCAATGAGGAAAATATATTTCGCTTGAATGATCAACAACATCAATATTCTTTCTTCCCCCAACCATTTCTATGGCCATCATTCCATAGCTATAGACATCAGATTTGTGAGAGACCCCGCCAAAGCTTCTGCAGAAGACTTCCGGAGCAATATACCCTGCAGTTCCTCTTGCCCCAAACATTGATATGATACTTTCTTTCCTCGAACATAGCTTAGCAAGTCCAAAGTCTGAAATTTTTGGGCAGAAGTCCCCATCCAAGAGAATGTTATGAGGCTTTATGTCAAAATGCAGAATACGTGTGCTGCAACCACGGTGTAAATATTCTAGTCCTCGAGCAATGCCAAGTGATATTTGGTACATCATTTCCCATCCCAATTTCTGATCTGTAGCCACTAGATTTTTTCCATACATGAACTTCTCAAGAGATCCATTTGACATGAACTCGTAGATGAGATCAAGTGAATGGTACTTTGATTACTTGAATTCCATATACACATAAAGAAAGGAACAATGCTTACTTACAAGTGAAGCCTTTCCTTTACTCAAGTCTAAAGGTGGCCGACTCTGAGGAGTGAAATAAAGATACATATTAGTAGACTATTACTGATCAGTCACAGCAAGAAACCTCCTAGATACATTCATGTTTACCTTGCAAAGTTTCTTAAAGACAGGGAAAACGATATTATCATCTGCAACCACCTCAGCATGCCTTCTAACCAAAGTGATCCACTGAAATAAAAACGATCATTCAAGGTAAGATTACTGTAATGGTGATGTCGAACCTAACTCCAAATTATCCTAGTTTGAGTAAGATTTTTATCTTTGTTCTCAGCTTGAAGGTAAACTCTTTACAGTAATTGATTTTATTATTTGCTCTATGTTTTTCTAGTATACAAAGTGCCATTTATGTGTTCTACTTTGATATTAGCTGCTTATGATTTCCCAGCCATGGTTACTTAGATCTAGGGATTTCCATCTTTCTATTGCTCAGATTTGTTCAGATATGTTTTTTGATTTTGATTTTTTTGGATTAAATATGCAAAAATCGATTGATAATTTTAATTTTTTTTAGTTGTTTTCCTTATTCAAAAAACTTTGTCCAAGTAATTTTTATTTTTACATTATTTTAAAGTTTATTATGCATTTGAGTTTTTTATTCTAGTTATTAGATCTATATATAAATAAAAATTAATAAGCAGTCCGTAAATATAAAAAGTATTATAAGTCAAAAAACTAACAATAATGAATAGTTACAATTAACACTAATTTAATAACTCGGGATTGAAACCACATAGAACATCTGTAACTACTAACCAGTTTTATTTCTTAGAGTTCCAACCCATCATTTTATAGCAAACCATCCCAAAAGGAAATAAACTCCATAAAATACTTTAATTAAAATCCTTAAATCTTTCTCAATCTGCACAACAGCCTTTAACTTCCTTGTGAAGTAGATGAAAATTCATCAATAAGCTACCTCTGCAACAAGCTCCCCAGAATTAGATTTATTGTTTAACTGCTTTGAAATTGAAGCCTCATCCTCAAACGAACGCAACTAAAACAAAAATAATAATAATAATAATAAAAACAAATAAATATAATTAAAGGGAGATAATAAACTAATTACAAAAAGTTCAAAAAAAGCTCCCTCGTTGATCTTCCGACAATCCCAAATACTTCTCATTTCAACTTGGCTCATCTAGAGTCAAGAACTCAGTTCCTCTCTTGGCTCATCAAGGAGTTTATACTGGTAATTTTTTCTGTTATAAAATTAATTGTGGACAATTCAATGGTTAATGAAATACATTTTTTTTCATTTATGATATGTACAATAAAAAAATTAAAAAATCATGTTACCTTGTACGAAAATTATTTATTTCGCCTATTTCTTCATTTATGATTACCTTGCTAATATAATGTGTTGGAAACTGGAATTTCACCTTGAAATACTTTGACCCAAAAAAATTACAGAATTATGATAACATGTGCATTAGAAGAAACAGTAGCCAAGTAATAATGCAGAATAGTGTAGAAATAAATTTGAAATGAAACAATCAATAAGAACCAAATGAAATAAATGAAAAAAATAGTCTGATTACATAAATGACAAATAATTTGGTTAGAATGAAATAAGCATTTTTAGATTTTACCTCCGAATCCATGGAAAACACATTTCAATGAATTTTTATTTTAATGAAATAAGCATTTTTAGATTTTACCTCCGAATCCATGGAAAACACATTTCAATGAATTTTTATTTTAGCCTTCACCATATGAAGGTACATCGTAAACTCGTACTAATCTGATTTTTATCGCGCATTGCAGTTTGCTTGGACTTGATATGGGCGACATCTGGAGAATGAAATTATGATAATCTGAAGCTGTTACTCAATTGAGTTTAGAATTGTGATTATCTGAAAATGTTACTCAATTGAGCTTGGACTTGTTAGTAGTATTATTTATAGTTATTGTGTGAAGATAATTTGATCAGTTAAATTAATTGTATTTGTAATGCTTGGCATACCCAAAAGGACCAGATACATTAATTCTCATTGTATAGATTCAATTATTCTTAATGTACAGAATCTATAACAATGCAGAAATTTTACATTTTCAATGCAGTTCTCGGCTGTTCAATTAACACATCAGTTTCCAATTTTGGAAAGAAGGCTTTGGCGGGATCTTTCCAGAATTGGACACTATTTTGCTTTTATATATATATATATATATATATAGATATATAGATATAGATATAGATACTTAAAAACTCCTTTTAAAACAACAATTGATTGGTTAAATAGTGTAATGGACTTCATTGTTTGAGGTTTAGATTTTATTAAGGAGTTGTTAGATTTGAGTTGCCCAATTGAATTAGAAGGTTTTGCGGAACCCAAAATCATTTTAGTGGGGTGCGGCCGGTCACTCCTGGCTCTTTGGTCCGACTGTGGGTTTGGGGTATGACAGTTACAAATCTCTCGTAATCTCTCTCTCTCTCTCTCTCTATATATATATATATATATATATATATATATATATATGTATATTATATCAAAAACCTAACTTACTGATTTTAGAGAGAAAAATGAAATTAAATATGGAGGTCACAAAATAGATATAATTATGGTTCATTTGAAACGAATTTAAAGAAAAAAATAATTAAACTTGTTATTAATCACTTGAAAAAAGTTTTTGAGTGAGTATTGTCATAGAGTTCTTAAGTTAGTAATTCTTAATCAATAACAATAGAAAAAGTGTCTTCTCACTACCTAATAGTAATACCTAATAATAATTCTTATAAGATTAATATTATTGAATATCTAATAGTAAGATCTAATACTATTATGTAGTTATACGCTACCTAATAGTAATACATATAAAATTAATATTATTAAATATCTAATAAGGTATAAATAATATATGTCAAATCTATTATTATTTGGTATAGTTATTAGCTAAGGATATACTATTAGTAATTATAATAGGGTTTATTACTCTCATATTATAACTATTATACTATTAGTAATTATAATAGAGATTATTATTAATTATAATTATTAGGTAATGACAAAACAATTATCAATGTTATAAGTTGAAAGCGCACACTTGCTAGGAGGTTTGAGATTGCATCCTTAAGAAATAGATGTGATGTGTCACAATGTGATGCTCTTCACCAACTTTAAATATATTTATATATAGATTTTATCCGGCAAGAGAAGGTTGCCATGTTTGCATTTATATACCGATTATGATTTTGACACGTAAAAAATTAAAAAGTACTTTCTCCATCCTTAAATGAGTTTTTATTTTTAATTTTTTAAATAAAATTAAAAAAGTTGACTTTTAAAATATTTTATTAGTACATGTACATTAATCACATTAAGACATGATATGTGAAAAAGATAAAATTAATAAATTTATACAAAAAATAAACACTTTTTTGAGATCAACAAAATTTAAAAATGAGCAATTATTTAGGGATGGAAGGAGTACATAAAATGATCAATCTCCAGAAAATAAAATAAAAGCAAAATTAAATTATTGTATATATTATACTCATACTACAATTTAAAAAGAGGACGATTGAAATGTTCTGGATAAGAGCAACCACAGTGGGCTCTTGCATACACACTCTAAAAACATAGTTTAGAGATTTTTAACATCCATTACACCTACAATGACATCCATTACTAACTCTCTATCTCTAAAATCAGTTAAATCACTCTCTCAATATAGAGAGTGATTTAGAAAGAATAGTAACTGTAAATCCCAAAATTATTATATATATATATATATATATTGTCTATCCCAAAATAATTGTCTTATTTAAAACTTTTCTTTTTAGTACATTACTTTTACCATTTTACTCTTACTTTTTCTCCCTACTTTAATTATAGGCCACATATAAATGTGAGTTATCACTAAGCTAGCACAGGGGAAACAATAGTACAGTAGTAAAATTTAAATTCTTGAAACGACGTAGCATTCAGCACGAAGCCTTTGGTAATATTCTAGTGCATCTTCGTCACTTTGCCCTGCTTCCGAAAAACCTCCAAACCCTTCCACACATACAAACTTTCTCGTTCAGTCTCTGTCTCTGCATCGGAGCATCGAAGATGAGTCTCTTCCAGAACGCACTGAAAGCAAGCCGTCTGATTCGAACGGTCCATCCAAACCAATTCCTCCTCCCCCTTCTCTCCGGCTCCGCCAGACATTTTTCGACCGAAGCTCAGCCACCAAATCAGCAGACCTTCGCTGACCCATTTCTCCAAACCCCTCTCTCAGGTCTTCTCCAAAACTTTCCCAATCCCTGTTTCGTAATGTTTGTGATTGTTTAAAAACCCCTTCCTTTAATTTTTAATAAACTTAATCTAATTCCTTTACTTATTTTGACTTAATTTATCCTCTAGGGCTCTTGGTTTTCGGTTTTTGGGTTTTGATAAAAGTCTGCAAAATCTCAGAATTTCGATATATTAACTACGATAAATAGGGTTTTAAGTAAATTTAGCTATGATTTGAGATTTGTTTGTAAATTGTAATCACTCCATCCCATAAAAAGAGTTGTATTTTGATTTTTCAAGGTCAATTTAACCATTTTTGGATGATTATTTGACACATGAATAACTTTTGCTTAATACATTTTTAAATTATACTGTATAAAATGTACTATAAGCACAAGCTTTAAAGTTTTGGAAAATTAAGTAATCCTTATCAAATCTTCATTTGTAAAATGGTCAAATTGAATTTGACAAGTCAAGATTTGACCCTTCTAATGGGAGCAATTCTTTTTGGTCATTGTGGTTTTCTTTAGGATGATTAGCTTTTACTACAATAAAGAATGAAACTTTTATTATCGAATGAGTTATGCATAGGTGAAATCGTGTCAAAAGTCGCACACATTTGGTTTTGGTTTGGCCCTCTTTCCATAATAAGTTGTTGGACTAAATGAACTTTCAAATTTTCCCTATAATAGTAGGATTAGTTGGTGCATATCTGATATCCTTGAAGAATCATTGACCTGCAATGGGTGGTGATAGAGGAGAGCGAATAATTGGAAAGATCTGAGTGTTGCCAGTATAGAGTCCGGCACCTGACCTGTTCACAGCAAAAATTAAGTGCATTTTAGGTGAAAACGTAATTCCGTATCAAATCTTCATTTGTAAAATGGTCAAATTGATTTTGACAAGTCAAACTGTGACCATTCTAATGGAAAGGAGGGAGTTTTTCTTTTTGGTCATTGTGTTTTTGTCTAATTAGCTTTTACTACGATGAAGAATGAAACTTATGTTATAGAATAAGTTATGCATCGGTGAAATAGAGTCGCAATTCATGTATATTTGGTTTTGATTCAGTCCTCTTTGCTTAGTAAGATATGCAATTACATGAACATTCAAATATGAGTAATGCTATGTGCACTAAAAATGTGCACTCAAATCCTTGTCGGCATGTTTTGGTTGGTCAGAACATTGTTAAGTGGTAGGACCCACAACATGCCAACTAGGATTTGAGTGCACATTCTTAGTGCGCATAGCATTACTCTTCAAATATTCCCAAATGGTAGGAGTTGTTAGTGGATATCTGATAAAACGGCCTGCATTGGGTGATGGTTTAGGAGGAGAGCAAGTAATTGCAAAGATTCGAGTAAACCGAGTGTTGCCAGTATAGAGTAATTAGGTGCATTTTAGGTGTAACATTTTAAACAAGCACAATTTGGCCCCAGAATTTACACAACCACTAGATTCCACTCATTCCTCAGATTTCCACATTGGTTGAGTATTAACCATGTAATGTCTTTATATATGGATTGATAGGTCGGTGTGAAGGGCCGACATTCACTAATGTCCGCGACCACATGGAAGTCACTGGAGGAATATTGTACGAGTTAAATGCAAAAATAACCTTGTGCTAGTTTTGAAATTTCAAATTAAACCTCTTATTTTTTTTCCGACCAATTAAACCTTCACCAAAAATTATTTTTACAATTAAAACCTTCCTTTAGTATAATGTTATCTACCGTAACGGAAAGTTGAGTTGCTATCTGAGTGACGCATACGTGACTCATTTCATCCTAAAATTTCAAACAAAATAACCTTTTTTCAAGTTACATTATTTATAATAAGTAATTTTTTTAAATATCCTCAATATTTTTTCTAGTAGTGTTAAATTAATGTGTCTTATTATTATTAGCTCACAAGCAATAAATGTATTATAGTCAAATAACTTCAAAAATCTTTCTAAAAAAAGGATTATTTATTTCGTGGCATCCCAAAATATAATAGAGAATATTAGTTTTAAGACAGAAGGAGTAATTTTTTTTTATTTGAAAAAAAGAATAACCATTTTCAGGTCGACACATTTTTATTGTCTAATTAATATTTTAATATGGAGTAATAAATAATGAGGCTCACAACACTAATTAACACACCTGTCTAGAAAATTGACAATTTAGATGACTGTGTATATGAGTCGTAGTAAAAAACATGATGATCGTTGACTATGGACATAGCCTTGCTCATAGTTATTAAAGGCCACCCAGCGCCGACCGGAGGCGAGAGGCGAGGCAAGGCGAGGGTATGTCGCCTCAAAAATCTTAGGCGAGGCGATGTTAGAGAGGCAATCTCGGGCGACCGCCAGTTTTGCATAGGCACGAAGCGAGAAGCGATCAAAGGCGACACTTGATGGAACTTTGGCCGGATTTCGATTTTTTTTTAGATCTAGATATATTTTCTTAGATCTAGGCAAATCTACTAAATATTTACCCAATCCAAGGCCACATTCGTCATCTCCTGGAGAAGGTGATCAAATCCATGTAATTTTTATTGCCAGATCTCGCCGTAAAAGTTTGCCCGTGGCCGGCGCCAGATTCTCATCTGAATCTCATCGGATTGAACAGACAGGGTCGCCGGAGAGTTTTCAAGTCAGATTCAAAGTTGGATGGCTACATTGAAGAAGATATAGATGGTTATTGTTTATATTTTTGAGAATTCACCTTTAACCTTTGAGTTTTCAAGAAAAAAATGTAGTTTTTTTGTTTAAATACATAACTTAAAAGTTAAAAATAGTGTTATTATTATTATTTGTGGACTAAGTTACATAAAGTATTTTTATTTATAAATAGTTTATGAAAAAATCTACAAGATATAATATTTTTAAATTATTGCCTTGTTCGCCTATCTCTCGCCCGCCTCTCGCTGTCCGCCTTTAATAACTATGGCCTAGCCCATTGGTTGTACTCTTGTGCCATAAATTATCCCATTCGTTCTTTTGTAAACAAAAAAAATTAATAAAAAAAATATTATTTCCTTTAGGTTGTTTTTAAAAATAAAAAAATGTAATTTTTTTTAGATTTTATTTTTATAACTTTATTGACTTGCTTGTTAATAGTTCTACGTCATAAGAGCATTATTAGATTGTGTACTAATATTTGCAATAAAATTAATTAGATATTTTTTTAGTTTGTATGCCTAATAAAATATGACTTATTTTTATAATGAAGGGGAGTACAATATATAGGTTATCGTTGATCAGAAAAAATGTTGTTTCCACTATCGCAAAAAATAGTGTTGTTTAAAAAAAATTTAAAATGGGTTACCTTTTGTCAATGAAGCTACATTTCGTGGTGGTCAACCGTCATGTGTATATTTGTAATATTTCTTACAATAATTCAAACTTAAAAAAAACTAACTTTACTTATTTGTATATTTTTAAAATTATACTATAATTTTTCTCTTTTTAGAAATTTGTTTATTTTTTTGTGACATGTCAGAAAGGAAGTGAGACTATTTTCTTGAAACTGAAAGAGTATTATAATATAAATCTTAAAAGCATTATTTATTTTGATAAAATGTGCAAGCAAGAAAAGGGTTATTTTGAAATCTAAAAAATAGTAAAAGGTTTTGAAAATATTTTGGAGGGAATCTGGCTATTTTTCCTGCCTCTGCCATGTCAACGCCACGTATGCATCCAGATGCCAACTCAGCCTTCCATTATGGTAGAAAACATTTCACTAACTGAAGGTTTTAATTGCAAAAATATTTTTTGGTAAAGGTTTAATTGGTCAAAAAAAGAAACACGAGGTTTACTTTGAAATTTTGAAACTAGTACATGATTTTTTTTGCAATTAACTCAATATCATACTCTCGTCCACTTTGTTTAATTAGTGTAGGATAGCCATGATTTACAAAGGGTATAATGGAAAGTTGAAGTTGGAGGAAACACGCGCCAGGGCTATAGTATCATGTGTAGTGGCTATGTTTTCTTGTCTCATTTCTGGTGGTGAGGTGAAAGTAGAGTAAGGGTGGCAAAAGTGGATTAGTGGTAATGATTTATGCTAAAACGAGCTTGGGGGTTGGTAGTAGTTAATCATGGCCGGAGGAGGCAGAAGACTTCCCATCAAGGCAAGAAACGTACAGCCCATCAAAATTTACATTGCCCTTTGTTTGCGGCCTGTGCAAGGCACATTAGTTTTTTCTTTTCTTTTTTGGGTGATTGCCCATTTATGCTCATCATTGCAATGATTTCGATACTTTGGGTCTTCATGAGTAGGATCAGTATGGTCGTGATGTGCAACTTTGGGTAAATGTTTCAAGTATAGAAATGATATTAGCACTTCGTATTGGTTTTCTCAAATTATTGTGGTATTTACTTTTTCTTTCCACTGTAGGCAATGAAAATAATGAGGAACTGTGCAACCATTCTCTCGGTGTTGGAACCTAAAATCTTAATAATACCAATCTAGGGTCAGGAGTCGTTGCATCTGATGTTGTGTTTGGGTTTTTAGAAAACTTCTAATAGGAATGATAAGAGTTAATATCTGGGAACTGATTTTCTCACTCCAAACAAGCCTCATACTCTTCATACTGGTGGGTACTTGGGATTTTGGTAAAAGTTTTGGTTTAATATCTCTATTTTGTTAGATTAACAACTTTCTGGTTTTTGTATTGATAAATAAATAAACATCTTCTGAGAAGTTGATTGTTGATTCGTGCATACTTATTTCTTTAAGTTGAGCTGTGTCTAATGAGAAACTTGGTGACAATTAAGGTTCAGAGTATTAAAACAAAAAAAGAAAAAGGAGGTTTTGGTAGTTTCTGTTAGAGATGACTTGTTTAGCTCAAGAACTACGCCGGTTTTGGAAGGCAGCTCTTGGTTGTTCGTCCATGTCTTTTTTTTTTTTTTGTGTGTGTGTGTGTTGGGGGAGTCTTTTCATTGTTGTTGTAATGTTGGATTTCTTATCCACTTCTGTTCATCCTTCTTATCTATGAAATCTTCTTTTCCTATCCAAAAAAGAAAGAATGAATGAAAGAAAGAAAGTGGAAGAGTTTATTGGTTTTTCATATTACTTGAGATATTCAAAGCTGCATTTTTTTCAATTGGTTTTTGTAAGCATCAAGTCCATCATTAGAGTTCATAAGAGTTCATAAGAGTTTTGCCTTTGTCATGACACTTGAGAAATCTTTAGGGCTGCATCTTCATGGTACATAGTTTCTATTTTAATACTCCCTCCCAAAATGAGTGTTTCTTAAAAAAATAATTTGTCCCAACATGTCTCTTTTACTACGAGTGCATATGACGTCCTTGGTCGCACTTGCAATTCTGTGATGCTCCTTTTAAAATTTTATTGTCCCAAAATTAGTGCTCCTTTTTTCTTTGAATTTACTAAATTTACCTTTGTCAACTATCATAACTGAACGTCCTAGCTGGATTTGCAATGCTAGAATATGGACAAAGAGAGCATTCATGTATGTACAACTCATTTCAACTTAAATCAGCCGTAGTCTCAAGTGATTTAGTCGGTTACATGAATCCTTTTACATCATTCAATTTGGTTCAAAGTAATGTCATCACACAGTGTCGACTGATTCATATCTTTCTTTATTACCGATGTTCATGTTAGTTTTGGTCTTCCACTATTTATATTTTGGTTGATGTTGATTCCATCACAGTTCAGGTGCTCTTAGCGGTCTATGTTGAATGTGCCGAAAGATGCATCTTAAGCGATCTTCTCTCATTTTATCTGCTATTAAAGCGACTTCTACTGTCTTACTAATTTGTTTGTTACGAATTCTATCGTTCCTAGGTTTACCACATATCTATCTTAAGGTTCAATATGTGTTGTAGCTAGAAGGATGGGATTATAGGTCGTCGTTGCCAAAGGAAGTCATACCGCCAATCAACTATTTGTGAGAGTCATGCCCATTTCATGATCTCCGAGAAGCCTATTTCTATTTTGAAAGATCTGGATCCTCATCGCAACATTAGCTCCTCTCTTTTAGTCTTACACACCCATCGCCAGCCCTATAATCTCCAGACCCAACTTCAAAAATAGGAATGAGACTTTTTCATCTTTTTATATCTTGCCTACAAGTGAAAGATCCTCAACACCAAGATTCGACTCTTTTGGGGCAGAGACAGAGCAAGTAATCCGCATCTTGAAGAAGCCTATCCTCATTCTGAGCCTCATCTCCAAAATCAGCAAGAATAAGAGGAGAGAGAGCTAAAGGAGGAAGGAGATAAGTAACTTGGGCACATTCACATTTCAGCTATACCCATTTTGTTAACAGGCTCTTTCGTAGTTGCCCAACAGTGTTCCATAAACTGACTTGGGTCTAATAGCTGTCCTATAAAAATTTCCTTTCAACTTAATGGTTATACATCGATCACATATCATTCCGGATGCACTTCTCCATTTCACCCAACTTGATTTTATTCTATAACTAACATTATCTCTTACTTCCCCATCTTGATTAATAATTGGTCTGAGATATTGAAATTGTTTCCTTAGCTGTATTTCTTGAGCATCTAGCCTAACTTACACTAAAGGGTATTCCTGTATATGTATTAGTAAAATTGCCTTAAAGTCAACTTCCATAATTTCCGCAAAAACTAAAAAGGGACACTCATTTTGGAATAGAGTGGAGTATCTTACACGTAAATTGAGTTGTTGACTGGAAACTTGTGATGATCTTTATTGGTAAGTGACTCCTTGACACTGTAACTGTACAAAAATGGCTCTCTCTCTCTCTCTCTCTCTCTCTCTCTATTATTTGAACATATGGAATGGTTTAACTGAAGTTCTAACTCATACGTCTCTCTCTCTCTCTCTCAAATTATTTCAGGTTTGCTTTTTGGGAGATTGTCTGGTATCGCTCCAAAAAACAACATTACAAAATATACACTGAAAAGTGATGTCATCCGTCTGTTGGAGGAGAGTGGTTTGAGTCCAGATGATATCAAATTCAACTACGACCGGCTTTACGAACCAACTGGAGTGTAATCTTCTGCTTTTGCTGCACAGTGTACCTGTGATATGAATAGGATAACTATGTACTATACAAGTCATTTCTTTAGCTTCAGTTCTTAGTTTCTTCTTGTTTGATTCTTTCTTTCAAGTTTCTTGTTTGGAGTTAGATATAACCTAAAGGTGTCCACTGTCCAGTTAGCTACACGTGAACATACATGCATTAGATTTTTATTTTATCTATTCCTTTTTCTCTGGTGATTGTGAGCAGGATAATTCAGTTCCCTTCTCGTAATGCTTATGATGCTGCTATTAGGGCAATTAATAGGAAAGGTCGCTTGTATAAACTGGAGAAGGTAATGCCATTATAATCACAATTGAAAAGTATATTTAGCTGCTTCTTAAGAGTTCCATTTGGTAATAACCTTTTTTCACGAAATCAGGTTGATCGCTCACTCTGGGATAACACAAGACCTTATGATGGAAAATTTGTAAGTGGAATTCTGCTTCTTTTACCTGCTTTTGTCTTGGTTAACATCAAACCATCATGAGATTCAAAATACATTTAAATGAGTTGCATGACTTTGTGTAATGATAATAATGCTAAGCATTTCAATTTTTAGGTGTTACTGCAAGGACTCCCTCGAGAAGCACAAATAGTTGACGTAGAGCGATTCCTTTCTGGTTGTCAGTACGATCCATCCTCGCTCCAGTTATTTTTCAAGTCAGTGCTGCATAGGTTGCAATGAACCGTCTGTTTGTTCCTTTTTTGCATCTTAATCTAACGTGAAATCCTTTTGATCCCACTTGCAGACAGGACGCATTCCCCAACCCCATAAGAATGGCAACCGTTCGTTTCCCTTCTGCGACCCTGGCCATGGATGCATTCATCACCAAAAACAGAAGTTTTTGCCGCAATGCTCAGATCTTGATGCAAGTTCTCCAATAAGTTCGCCCCCCACCCCCCCTTGGCATAACTTCATTTCTTTCTCATCTGGCGAACAAGCCAAAATATAAAGTGAAGTTAGAAATTAGAAGTACCTTCAAGCTACACTATTTATGTACTCACTATTTCTTATGTTAAGTTTCTCCTCGTTTACTACTCCCTCTGTTGCAAAAAAGTAATCTTATTCGACGAGTCAAATTTTTTAAGATTGTAGCTTTGTTTACTTGTACGTTCTTCAAATTGCACTAGAATTATTATTATCATTAGAAATGGGACTAATTTTTTTGGGAGAAACCAAAAAGTAAAGAGGGACTAGTTTTTTTGGGATGGATAATTTTCGTTTGCTACATTTTCTTTGGTGGTAAGAGGAGATTGAATAGACTTCCAATGTGCGGTGTCAATTGCATATTGATGCTGGGAAACCAGCATACACATCTCATATTAGTAGCTGAAGAAAGGCACAGATTGGCTTTTGGGCCCTCTGCTAGCTTAGGACTTAGGAGACATATCTGGACAGGGTGCAGGAGGTGCCAGCTATGACAATCTCCTAAAAAACCAAGGCAATGTTACATGGCCAGCTTATGCAGACAAATGTGTAAGATTGATATTCAACTTATACAAATAACTTTTTGTAAAGGTATTAACTCTTATTTATCTTCCACAATGGAAATTGTAACTGAGATTGGCTATTTTATGATGATCTTGGAGATTCTCGTCCGTCCGAGTGGGGAAGGGAATGCAAATGAATGTAGAGCAGTTTGGTTATAGCACCACAATTCCAGAGAGAGAGAGAGAGAGAGAGAGAGAGAGAGAGAGAGAGAGAGAATCGCCAAATTCAACCTTTGACTAGAGTACAAGGTTGAAGGATTGGTGTTGACCATTCTAAGACTTGAAGGGTTGATGGATGCGATGCGGCTTAATTGACTCAACATGTGACGCAAGCAAAATGAACACCCCCAGTGCAAAGGAGTTAAGCCTGCGGCTTAATTGACTCAACACAACACAGGGATGCAAAATGAAACCCCAGCGCAATCAATGATAAGAAAACCAACTCGTTCCCCCATCAGAATATATCAAACTTTTGCAATTCTATACTATTCTAGTCTACATGAGATTTCATTCCCACTGATCTCACATCACCATAGGATATGTCGCGACCCGGCCCGAGATCCGATGTGAATCCCGTTCGAGCCGCGAGACAAATGCGGAAAACACGAAAATAGCAACTCAAAAATTTCATTTAAAAGAATGCAAAGTCATGAGAAGACCCTGTAATGCACGTGCAAGCTTTCTTTTAAAATAACAAAACCATTTTTAAACAATACTACACCTCGACGGCGAAACAAGCCGGAGAAACAACACGTTAGCTAGCAACACAAACTCGAGCGAACATGCTCGGTACATATCTAAACATATCAGAGTAAGCGGAATAAAAGTTAACCATTATACATACAACCGTACGGCAACCATGCCGGCACAACAAGAGAATATAACATACAACAACCAAGACATCTACCCAACAAATACATTGTTTAAGTAACAAGTACACCCTCGGCCTCACCAAAAGAAAACACTTAGGCACAAGGTGCACTACCAAAAGATGTCGCCCCAACGGACCCGAACACGAACTCTAGGGATTCCTTGCCGGCGCTTGATCTAAGGAAAACAAATGAAAACAAACGGGGTGAGTTGAAAACTCAATAAGCTACCAATGCAACAATATGGCATGCTAGATGCAAGACATTAAGGATAACAAATAATCATGTCATCACAGAAATCATTCGAATTCCAAATGAAAATAACATGTATTGCACATAGCCCAAACAATCCCATATGACACGAGAGGTTCGACGATCGCCAACCGTCCCATACCGGTTGGAAACCATGACCAACATTCGTTCATATAGGAAGCACAATAGAACTATAAGTAACAAGTTACAAAGGATACGGTGCCGAGGTACACCTCCGACCAAACCAATACTTCCAACCAACCAACCAATAATGTACCAATTGTAGAGCCGTTGTTGACGTGCTCGAACCATAACAAGACCATAATCTTCCAATAAAGAATTCGTGAACCATTTTATTTGAAATTCACTAAAAGAAAACCCGGTGCCACCGGTCACTACAACCGGAAAGAACACCCGGTAAAATAGCTTACCAACGTTGCGTTTTTCGCCTACAAACACTTGGCGCCATTTCCCTACCGTGGCCAACGGTAGGGCGAGAACCCAATGTATTGGCCTTCGACTATTACGTAGCCCCGCTCTTGTAATAATCGCGCCAATACACCCTCTCTAACAATTAAGCCATGGACTAACTAAATGCTCAAGTAGAATATTTACTCGACATTTAAATATAAAAGGTCATACTCCAAAGTAGGGAGTATACCACAACAATAACCATTGACAATAACATGAATGTCACAATAATTA
This sequence comes from Platycodon grandiflorus, assembly GCA_016624345.1. Taxonomy (NCBI): domain Eukaryota; kingdom Viridiplantae; phylum Streptophyta; class Magnoliopsida; order Asterales; family Campanulaceae; genus Platycodon; species Platycodon grandiflorus. The sequence continues at coordinate 6,898,538 of CM028365.1, forward strand.
CGATAATTCACGTAATATCAAACACACAATCGGTGTAGTCAAATATTCTAACGAATCACTCGAATCTTTCAAGTAATCCCAAATCACACACGTGGTCTCATTGATTATGAAATCCTAACGAACTCCGTTAGAGTCATTTTCGGTTTCTAATGAGTTCGAATTTACGCGAATTAATAATACCGTAAACTTATCAATTAATAAACATACTCCACATCTCTAACATGTAAACATTAGCCTTTAAACACAACCAAAAAGTCAACCACGAATTTGGAAAGTCAACATAATCAAATGTACTCAAATTTCATAATTTCTAACATGTATCACCAAATAACAAGTCTAACATATGATACAACTCATAATAGGGGAAGAACAAGGGATAGTAGCTTACCTCTACAAGATAATCCACCCAATGAATTCACAAACCAAGCTTAACAATGGATTCCCAAGCCTTAAGCAACTCAATGGTGGTGTTGCATGCAAGAATCTATGGTTGGATGAGGAGGAAGTGAAAACACACACTAATCTCACACTATGTCTCTCACACTTGCTCTCTTTCACACCATGGATGAAAGAAATGGAAGGAATGATGTTTGTGAGATGTTTACTCAGTGTTTTAGGTGTAAAAATGGTGGTCAAACAGTCAAGGTACGTCTAGTTGGGTCAAAGGGGCAAAACAGTCACGTTTTTACAAAGCAGGAAAAACAGAGCAAACAATCTGGAAGAGGCGCGGCCGCCTAGGCGGCCGCCTAGCCGCCCGCCTCTGCCAAGCTCGACTTTCGCAAATGCGCGCGCCTGTGCGCCGCCCAACTTCCTGTACTCTAAAATCATAAAATGTGGTCTAGAAAAGTCCCAAAATGTTGCTCAAAGGTTCCATGATGGTTCTAACACTTAAGTGAAGCTAGAACATAAAGTAAAGGTCTCCGAGAGGTCCCAAAACCAAAGTAAACAAATAACATACCAATTCAAGTGTAACGATAATGAAACTTCTAACACATTTTCATACACTTAAAAAGTGTATAACAATCTCAATTGCGAGTACATACGAACGATATTTGCACATGAAATGACGATGTTAAGACATAAGTCGTAGCATAGAACAAATGCAAATGATGTATATGATGCAAATGGTGCGGGCGTTACACCTCACCCCTTAGAATAAATTAGTCCACGAATTTACTTACCAAACTCAACAAACAAAGAAGGGTACTTTTCTCGCATCTCATGTTCTAACTCCCAGTGGCCTCCTCGATGTTATGACTTCTCCACAAGACTTTCACAAGGGAATGGACTTCGACCTCAACACTTGTTCTTTGGTGTCGAGTATCCTCACGGGCTGCTCAATATAGGATAGATCGGGTGTCAAATCTACCGGCTCATACTCCAAAATGTGCGATGCATCCGACAAGTACCTCCTCAACATGGACACGTGGAACACCGCATGAACGCCCGACATCGATGGTGGTAGGGCAAGTCTATAGGCCAACTTCCCAACCCTTTCTAAAATCTCAAATGGACCAATGAACCTTGGCGTCAATTTTCCCTTCTTACCAAACCTCTTGACTCCAATCCGTGGCGAAACCTTCACAAACACATGATCACCCACTTCGAATTCAAGGTCTCTCCGTCGATGATCCGCATAGCTCTTTTGCCGACTCTGAGCCGTCCTCAATCTTTCCCGAATGAGCTTCACACTCTCAACCGACTCGTGCACCATGTCAGGACCCCATATCTTTGCTTCGCCGACTTCATCCCAACAAATTGGAGAGCGACACTTTCTCCCATACAATGCTTCATAAGGAGCCATCTCAATGGTCGACTGGTAGCTGTTGTTGTACGCGAACTCTATCAATGGTATGTGTGAATCCCAAGCTCCCTTGAAATCCATCGAACAAGCTCGCAACATGTCCTCAAGTATTTGTATAGTCCTCTCCGATTGTCCGTCCGTCTGTGGGTGAAAAGCCGTACTAAGCGTTAACTTCGTACCCAAAGCCTCCTGTAGTGACTGCCAAAACCGCGATGTGAACCGTGGATCTCGATCCGACACTATACTAATCGGTACCCCATGTAACCTCACGATCTCCTGTATGTACAAGGTAGCAAGTCTATCCATCGAGTAAGTCATCGCAATCGGAAGGAAATGTGCCGATTTGGTCAACCTGTCAATAATCACCCAAACTGCATCATGACCCTTACGAGTCTTTGGCAATCCTGTCACAAAATCCATCGCTATATTCTCCCATTTCCACTCCGGAATCTCCAATGGTTGTAGCAAGCCGGTCGTTGATGTTCGCTTTTACTCGTTGACATGTCAAGCATCTCGATACAAACTCGGCCACTTCTCTCTTCATACCACTCCACCAAAAATTTCTCTTCAAGTCTCGATACATCTTAGTACTCCCCGGATGAATTGTGTATCTAGACTTGTGAGCCTCCTCCAACACTTGTCTCTTCACTTCATCTATCGCCGGTACACAAATTCTGTTTCGAAACATAAGGATTCTATCATTGTTCTTCGCAAAATCTTTCATCTTTTCTTCATTCAACCCATCAATCAACGCCTTCAATTCCGGGTCGTCCTCTTGTGTCCCTTTAATCCTTTGAATCAATGCCGGCGTAGCCGAAGGTTCGCAAAATCACCCCGTCTCGATCTACACGGACTCCAATCTCGAATATCCTCAAGCATCTTCCATTCACGGGTCATTAAGCAAGACATGTACGCCCTTCGACTAAGCGCATCCGCTACCACGTTTGCTTTCCCCGGATGGTACAAGATAGTGCAATCGTGGTCCTTAAGCTTTTCAATCCATTTCCGTTGTCGGTTGTTCAACTCCTTTTGGGAAAATATGTACTTGAGGCTTTTGTGATCGGTGAACACTTCAAACTTGGCCCCGTAGAGATAGTGTTTCCACTTGTGTAGAGCAAAGATGATCGCAGCCAACTCAATGTCGTGGGTAGGATAATTTTGTTCAAACGAGGTCAACTTCCGAGAAGCATACGCAATCACTCTCCCATTTTGCATCAAAACACAACCCAATCCTTCTTTCGACGCATCACTGTATATCACCAACCCATCCTGTCCATTCGGTAGTGCCAAGATCGGAGCTGTGGTCAACCTCTCCTTCAGTTCTTGGAAACTCGCCTCGCATTTGTCATCCCATACAAAAAGTTTATTCTTTTGGGTCAAGTTAGTCATCGGAGTCGCAATCTTTGAAAACCCCTCAATAAACCTCCGATAATAACCCGCCAAACCCAAGAAGCTTCGAATCTCCGTTACCGACTCGGGTCTCTTCCATTTCACCACCGCCTCGACCTTAAGCGGATCTACCGAAATACCATCTCCCGAAACTACATGGCCTAGAAACGAAACTTCCTCTAACCAAAATGCACACTTGCTGAATTTTGCATACAACTTCCTTTCCCTTAACACTGACAACACAATCCTCAAATGTTTCTCGTGCTCCTCCCGGGATTTGGAGTACACAAGAATATCATCAATAAACACCACCACAAAACAGTCTAGATAAGGCAGAAATATCCTATTCATCAGATCCATGAACACTGCCGGTGCATTTGTCAACCCAAATGGCATCACAACAAACTCGAAATGCCCGTATCGAGTTCGAAATGCCGTCTTCGGTATATCCTCCGCCCTAACTTTCAGTTGATGGTAACCACTTCGAAGATCAAATTTCGAATACACAACTGAGCCCTGAAGTTGGTCAAACAAGTCGTCGATGTGTGGCAAAGGATATTTGTTCTTAATAGTCACCTGATTCAGCTCCCTGTAGTCAATACACAATCTCAAGGACCCATCTTTCTTCCTCACAAACAAAACCGGCGCACCCATGGCGATACACTCGGCGATGAAACCCCGTTTCAATAACTCCTCCAAGCTGTACCTTTAACTCTTTCAATTCTGCTGGTGCCATACGATACGGTGCCTTTGACATCGGAGCGGTACAGCAACAATTCTACACAAAATTCCAACTCTCTATCTCGGAGGCAAGTCATACTCCGAAGAAAACACATCCGGAAATTCCCGCACAATTGGGACATCCTCCAACATAACAACCTTCTTAGACTTATTAACTACACATGCCAAATACCCGGTACACCCATGTGACAACAACTTCCGGGCTTTCAAAGCCGATATCATACGAACACCACCCATGCATTTATCACCCTCAAACATAAATGGAAGCATATGAGGCAATTCAAAGGTGACGGTTTTCTTACGACAATCAACTATGGCATGATGAGAGTGCAACCAATCCATGCCCAAAATAACATCAAAATCACGGATTGGCAACACTACCAAATCCGCAAGCAAAACATGATCATCAATAACCGCATGCACGATGAACATCGAAGCAACCAGGCACTCTCCCATCGGAGTAGACACCTCTAACACATAAGACAACATTTCGGGCATAGAATGTAAATGGCATGCAAAGTGAGATGCAATGTAGGAATGCGATGACCACTGGATCTATAAGCACTCGGGCTCGCTCTCTCGAGACAAACAATGTACCTCCTATCACGTTGGGAGCATCGGGACACCCTCGATCTAAGGCAAACACTCGACCTTGGACTCTCGGTCGACCTTCGTGGTCCCTCTTTACCCCCACGTTTGCTTGTGCACCCGCCGCCGCACTTGTTTCTCGGGCAATCTTTTTGAAAGTGCGTGCCATCACCGCACAATATGCATTTGCCTTGCTTCTTCCAACATCGCTCTTACGTATGTCCTTCCTTTTTGCAAAACCCACAAACATAATGCTTATTCCGTTGTCCACGATCTGCTCCCCTTGATTTCTTGCTTGTTGTTGATTCGACCTCCCGACGATTAAAGTTATTACCCTTACTCGAAGTTCCTCTATTTCCATGTCCCTTCCACGTGCTGCGATCCGTGTTGACTCCCACTTGAGCTTCGACTTACCACGGTGTTCCTCAATGTCGTGTTCAATCTTGTACGCCTTATCCACTGCATTCGATAACTCGGCAAGTCCATTGGTAATAGTTTGCGGTATTCGATCCTCAAGCCTTTCACAAACGGTACACTTTCTTCTCTTCGTTGGAACCAAGTGGGTACAATACCTTGCTAGTCTTTGTAAACTTAGCGAGAATATTGTGCCACCGATAAAGTTCCCTGTTCAAACCGAGAAATTTCACCTCTTTCTTTGCTTGCACCACATCGGAATGAAGTGGTTTCGAAGCTGTCCCAAGAAAAGCTCCCATGTACGAACTACGCTCCTGAATCCAGTTAGCTTCTAACACTTTCCACCGGTGTTCGCTGCATCCTCCAATTTGAATGTTGCAAACTTGACTTTATCTTCATCGAACACCCAATTGCCACAAAAATCTTCTCAATTGATTCAATCCACTTTTCGCTTTCATGGGATGCGGTTCGCCATCATAAGCTGCGGCTTCATCTTCAAGAATCTCCCAAGCCTACGATCATAATCCCCATTATCTCCAACTTGTTGACCCACTCTATTTCCTCCTCGCCGGTCCCAAACTGCCATTGCTGTCTTTGTAGCTCTATATTCGCCTATTCATTTCCATCATTGATGCATGAATCCTGCATCACATTCACTATCCCTCATTCGATTAAGCGGCCTCTCGAGCCGTACCCCGTCTGTCCGTAGGTTGAACTCTAGGCGTGTAGCGGTGGTGTACCCTGTTCAGTGCGGGATTCTCGGCTCCACTCGAGCCACCATCCTCGATATTAATGCCGTGTCTAGTCTCAACCATGATGAATCACCTGCAATAAACACTCGACGTTAACGACTTAAACACACAACCAACCCTCCTAAGCCAAAGATTCTCTCCGGCTAGCTAACTTATGCTCGATACCAAGCTGTCGCGACCCGGCCCGAGATCCGATGTGAATCCCGTTCGAGCCGCGAGACAAATGCGGAAAACACGAAAATAGCAACTCAAAAATTTCATTTAAAAGAATGCAAAGTCATGAGAAGACCTGTAATGCACGTGCAAGCTTTCTTTTAAAATAACAAAACCATTTTTAAACAATACTACACCTCGACGGCGAAACAAGCCGGAGAAACAACACGTTAGCTAGCAACACAAACTCGAGCGAACATGCTCGGTACATATCTAAACATATCGAGTAAGCGGAATAAAAGTTAACCATTATACATACAACCGTACGGCAACCATGCCGGCACAACAAGAGAATATAACATACAACAACCAAGACATCTACCCAACAAATACATTGTTTAAGTAACAAGTACACCCTCGGCCTCACCAAAAGAAAACACTTAGGCACAAGGTGCACTACCAAAAGATGTCGCCCAACGGACCCGAACACGAACTCTAGGGATTCCTTGCCGGCGCTTGATCTAAGGAAAACAAATGAAAACAAACGGGGTGAGTTGAAAACTCAATAAGCTACTAATGCAACAATATGGCATGCTAGATGCAAGACATTAAGGATAACAAATAATCATGTCATCACGAAATCATTCAATTCCAAATGAAAATAACATGTATTGCACATAGCCCAAACAATCCCATATGACACGAGAGGTTCGACGATCGCCAACCGTCCCATACCGGTTGGAAACCATGACCAACATTCGTTCATATAGGAAGCACAATAGAACTATAAGTAACAAGTTACAAAGGATACGGTGCCGAGGTACACCTCCGACCAAACCAATACTTCCAACCAACCAACCAATAATGTACCAATTGTAGAGCCGTTGTTGACGTGCTCGAACCATAACAAGACCATAATCTTCCAATAAAGAATTCGTGAACCATTTTATTTGAAATTCACTAAAAGAAAACCCCGGTGCCACCGGTCACTACAACCCGGAAAGAACACCCCGGTAAAATAGCTTACCAACGTTGCGGTTTTCGCCTACAAACACTTGGCGCCATTTCCCTACCGTGGCCAACGGTAGGGCGAAACCCAATGTATTGGCCTTCGACTATTACGTAGCCCCGCTCTTGTAATAATCGGCGCCAATACACCCTCTCTAACAATTAAGCCATGGACTAACTAAATGCTCAAGTAGAATATTTACTCGACATTTAAATATAAAAGGTCATACTCCAAAGTAGGGAGTATACCACAACAATAACCATTGACAATAACATGAATGTCACAATAATTACGATAATTCACGTAATATCAAACACACAATCGGTGTAGTCAAATATTCTAACGAATCACTCGAATCTTTCAAGTAATCCCAAATCACACACGTGGTCTCATTGATTATGAAATCTAACGAACTCCGTTAGAGTCATTTTCGGTTTCTAATGAGTTCGAATTTACGCGAATTAATAATACCGTAAACTTATCAATTAATAAACATACTCCACATCTCTAACATGTAAACATTAGCCTTTAAACACAACCAAAAAGTCAACCACGAATTTGGAAAGTCAACATAATCAAATGTACTCAAATTTCATAATTTCTAACATGTATCACCAAATAACAAGTCTAACATATGATACAACTCATAATAGGGGAAGAACAAGGGATAGTAGCTTACCTCTACAAGATAATCCACCCAATGAATTCACAAACCAAGCTTAACAATGGATTCCCCAAGCCTTAAGCAACTCAATGGTGGTGTTGCATGCAAGAATCTATGGTTGGATGAGGAGGGAAGTGAAAACACACACTAATCTCACACTATGTCTCTCACACTTGCTCTCTTTCACACCATGGATGAAAGAAATGGAAGGAATGATGTTTGTGAGATGTTTACTCAGTGTTTTAGGTGTAAAAATGGTGGTCAAACAGTCAAGGTACGTCTAGTTGGGTCAAAGGGGCAAAACAGTCACGTTTTTACAAAGCAGGAAAAACAGAGCAAACAATCTGGAAGAGGCGCGGCCGCCTAGGCGGCCGCCTAGGCGCTCGCCCAGCCTCCAGAATTGCCAAGCTCGACTTTGCGCGCGCGCCCGGCGCTCGCCCAACTTCCGAGTGTACTCTAAAATCATAAAATGTGGTCTAGAAAAGTCCCAAAATGTTGCTCAAAGGTTCCATGATGGTTCTAACACTTAAGTGAAGCTAGAACATAAAGTAAAGGTCTCGAGAGGTCCCAAAACCAAAGTAAACAAATAACATACCAATTCAAGTGTAACGATAATGAAACTTCTAACACATTTTCATACACTTAAAAGTGTATAACAATCTCAATTGCGAGTACATACGAACGATATTTGCACATGAAATGACGATGTTAAGACATAAGTCGTAGCATAGAACAAATGCAAATGATGTATATGATGCAAATGGTGCGGGCGTTACACCTCACCCCTTAGAATAAATTAGTCCACGAATTTACTTACCAAACTCAACAAACAAAGAAGGGTACTTTTCTCGCATCTCATGTTCTAACTCCCAAGTGGCCTCCTCGATGTTATGACTTCTCCACAAGACTTTCACAAGGGAATGGACTTCGACCTCAACACTTGTTCTTTGGTGTCGAGTATCCTCACGGGCTGCTCAATATAGGATAGATCGGGTGTCAAATCTACCGGCTCATACTCCAAAATGTGCGATGCATCCGACAAGTACCTCCTCAACATGGACACGTGGAACACCGCATGAACGCCCGACATCGATGGTGGTAGGGCAAGTCTATAGGCCAACTTCCCAACCCTTTCTAAAATCTCAAATGGACCAATGAACCTTGGCGTCAATTTTCCCTTCTTACCAAACCTCTTGACTCCAATCCGTGGCGAAACCTTCACAAACACATGATCACCCACTTCGAATTCAAGGTCTCTCCGTCGATGATCCGCATAGCTCTTTTGCCGACTCGAGCCGTCCTCAATCTTTCCCGAATGAGCTTCACACTCTCAACCGACTCGTGCACCATGTCGGGACCCCATATCTTTGCTTCGCCGACTTCATCCCAACAAATTGGAGAGCGACACTTTCTCCCATACAATGCTTCATAAGGAGCCATCTCAATGGTCGATCGGTAGTTGTTGTACGCGAACTCTATCAATGGTATGTGTGAATCCCAAGCTCCCTTGAAATCCATCGAACAAGCTCGCAACATGTCCTCAAGTATTTGTATAGTCCTCTCCGATTGTCCGTCCGTGCGTGGGTGAAAAGCCGTACTAAGCGTTAACCGTACCCAAAGCCTCCTGTAGTGACGCCAAAACCGCGATGTGAACCGTGGATCTCGATCCGACACTATACTAATCGGTACCCCATGTAACCTCACGATCTCCTGTATGTACAAGGTAGCAAGTCTATCCATCGAGTAAGTCATCGCAATCGGAAGGAAATGTGCCGATTTGGTCAACTGTCAATAATCACCCAAAGCGCATCATGACCCTTACGAGTCTTTGGCAATCTGTCACAAAATCCATCGCTATATTCTCCCATTTCCACTCCGGAATCTCCAATGGTTGTAGCAAGCTGCCGGTCGTTGATGTTCGCTTTTACTCGTTGACATGTCAAGCATCTCGATACAAACTCGGCCACTTCTCTCTTCATACCACTCCACCAAAATTTCTCTTCAAGTCTCGATACATCTTAGTACTCCCCGGATGAATTGTGTATCTAGACTTGTGAGCCTCCTCCAACACTTGTCTCTTCACTTCATCTATCGCCGGTACACAAATTCGTTTGAAACATAAGGATTCTATCATTGTTCTTCGCAAAATCTTTCATCTTTTCTTCATTCAACCCATCAATCAACGCCTTCAATTCCGGGTCGTCCTCTTGTGTCCCTTTAATCCTTTGAATCAATGCCGGCGTAGCCGAAGGTTCGCAAAATCACCCCGTCTCGATCTACACGGACTCCAATCTCGAATATCCTCAAGCATCTTCCATTCACGGGTCATTAAGCAAGACATGTACGCCCTTCGACTAAGCGCATCCGCTACCACGTTTGCTTTCCCGGATGGTACAAGATAGTGCAATCGTGGTCCTTAAGCTTTTCAATCCATTTCCGTTGTCGGTTGTTCAACTCCTTTTGGGAAAATATGTACTTGAGGCTTTTGTGATCGGTGAACACTTCAAACTTGGCCCCGTAGAGATAGTGTTTCCACTTGTGTAGAGCAAAGATGATCGCAGCCAACTCAATGTCGTGGGTAGGATAATTTTGTTCAAACGAGGTCAACTTCCGAGAAGCATACGCAATCACTCTCCCATTTTGCATCAAAACACAACCCAATCCTTCTTTCGACGCATCACCGTATATCACCAACCCATCCTGTCCATTCGGTAGTGCCAAGATCGGAGCCGTGGTCAACCTCTCCTTCGTTCTTGGAAACTCGCCTCGCATTTGTCATCCCATACAAAAAGTTTATTCTTTTGGGTCAAGTTAGTCATCGGAGTCGCAATCTTTGAAAACCCTCAATAAACCTCCGATAATAACCCGCCAAACCAAGAAGCTTCGAATCTCCGTTACCGACTCGGGTCTCTTCCATTTCACCACCGCCTCGACCTTAAGCGGATCTACCGAAATACCATCTCCCGAAACTACATGGCCTAGAAACGAAACTTCCTCTAACCAAAATGCACACTTGCTGAATTTTGCATACAACTTCCTTTCCCTAACACCGACAACACAATCCTCAAATGTTTCTCGTGCTCCTCCGGGATTTGGAGTACACAAGAATATCATCAATAAACACCACCACAAAAGTCTAGATAAGGCGAAATATCCTATTCATCGATCCATGAACACGCCGGTGCATTTGTCAACCCAAATGGCATCACAACAAACTCGAAATGCCCGTATCGAGTTCGAAATGCCGTCTTCGGTATATCCTCCGCCCTAACTTTCGGTTGATGGTAACCACTTGAAGATCAAATTTCGAATACACAACCGAGCCACGAAGTTGGTCAAACAAGTCGTCGATGTGTGGCAAAGGATATTTGTTCTTAATAGTCACTGATTCAGCTCCCTGTAGTCAATACACAATCTCAAGGACCCATCTTTCTTCCTCACAAACAAAACCGGCGCACCCCATGGCGATACACTCGGCCTGATGAAACCCCGTTTCAATAACTCCTCCAACTGTACCTTTAACTCTTTCAATTCTGCTGGTGCCATACGATACGGTGCCTTTGACATCGGAGCGGTACTTGGCAACAATTCTACACAAAATTCCAACTCTCTATCTGGAGGCAAGTCATACTCCGAAGAAAACACATCCGGAAATTCCCGCACAATTGGGACATCCTCCAACATAACAACCTTCTTAGACTTATCAACTACACATGCCAAATACCGGTACACCCATGTGACAACAACTTCCGGGCTTTCAAAGCCGATATCATACGAACACCACCCATGCATTTATCACCCTCAAACATAAATGGAAGCATATGAGGCAATTCAAAGGTGTTTTCTTACGACAATCAACTATGGCATGATGAGAGTGCAACCAATCCATGCCCAAAATAACATCAAAATCACGGATTGGCAACACTACCAAATCCGCAAGCAAAACATGATCATCAACAATAACCGCATGCACGATGAACATCGAAGCAACCAGGCACTCTCCCATCGGAGTAGACACCTCTAACACATAAGACAACATTTCAGGCATAGAATGTAAATGGCATGCAAAGTGAGATGCAATGTAGGAATGCGATGACCCTGGATCTATAAGCACTCGGGCTCGCTCTCTCGAGACAAACAATGTACCTCCTATCACGTTGGGAGCATCGGGGACACCCTCTCGATCTAAGGCAAACACTCGACCTTGGACTCTCGGTCGACCTTCGTGGTCCCTCTTTACCCCCACGTTTGCTTGCACCCGCCGGCTGCACCCCTTGTTTCTCGGGCAATCTTTTTGAAAGTGCGTGCCATCACCGCACAATATGCATTTGCCTTGCTTCTTCCAACATCGCTCTTCTGTATGTCCTTCCTTTTTGCAAAACCCACAAACATAATGCTTATTCCGTTGTCCACGATCTGCTCCCCCTTGATTTCTTGCTTGTTGTTGATTCTGACCTCCCTGACGATTAAAGTTATTACCCTTACTCGAAGTTCCTCTATTTCCATGTCCCTTCCACGTGCTGCGATCCGTGTTGACTCCCACTTGAGCTTCGACTTACCACGGTGTTCCTCAATGTCGTGTTCAATCTTGTACGCCTTATCCACTGCATTCGATAACTCGGCAAGTCCATTGGTAATATGTTTGCGGTATTCGATCCTCAAGCCTTTCACAAAACGGTACACTTTCTTCTCTTTTTGGAACCAAGTGGGTACAATACCTTGCTAGTCTGTAAACTTAGCGAGAATATTGTGCCACCGATAAAGTTCCCTGTTCAAAGCGAGAAATTTCACCTCTTTCTTTGCTTGCACCACATCTGGAATGAAGTGGTTTCTGAACTGTCCCAAGAAAAGCTCCCATGTACGAACTACCTGCTCCTGAATCCAGTTAGCTTCTAACACTTTCCACCAGTGTTCTGCTGCATCCTCCAATTTGAATGTTGCAAACTTGACTTTATCTTCATCGGAACACCCAATTGCCACAAAAATCTTCTCAATTGATTCAATCCACTTTTCGCTTTCATGGGATCGGTTCGCCATCATAAGCTGCGGCTTCATCTTCAAGAATCTCCCAAGCCTACGATCATAATCCCCATTATCTCCAACTTGTTGACCCACTCTATTTCCTCCCGCCGGTCCCAAACCTCGCCATTGCTGTCTTTGTAGCTCTATATTCGCCTATTCATTTCCATCATTGATGCATGAATCCTGCATCACATTCACTATCCTCATTCGATTAAGCGGCCTCTCAGCCGTACCCGTCTGTCCCGTAGGTTGAACTCTAGGTGTAGGCGGTGGTGTATTACCTGTTCAGCGGGATTCTCGGCTCCACTCGAGCCACCATCCTCGTATTAATGCCGTGTCTAGTCTCAACCATGATGAATCACCTGCAATAAACACTCGACGTTAACGACTTAAACACACAACCAACCCTCCTAAGCCAAAGATTCTCTCCCGGCTAGCTAACTTATGCTCTGATACCAACTGTCGCGACCCGGCCCGAGATCCGATGTGAATCCCGTTCGAGCCGCGAGACAAATGCGGAAAACACGAAAATAGCAACTCAAAAATTTCATTTAAAAGAATGCAAAGTCATGAGAAGACCCTGTAATGCACGTGCAAGCTTTCTTTTAAAATAACAAAACCATTTTTAAACAATACTACACCTCGACGGCGAAACAAGCCGGAGAAACAACACGTTAGCTAGCAACACAAACTCGAGCGAACATGCTCGGTACATATCTAAACATATCGAGTAAGCGGAATAAAAGTTAACCATTATACATACAACCGTACGGCAACCATGCCGGCACAACAAGAGAATATAACATACAACAACCAAGACATCTACCCAACAAATACATTGTTTAAGTAACAAGTACACCCTCGGCCTCACCAAAAGAAAACACTTAGGCACAAGGTGCACTACCAAAAGATGTCGCCCAACGGACCCGAACACGAACTCTAGGGATTCCTTGCCGGCGCTTGATCTAAGGAAAACAAATGAAAACAAACGGGGTGAGTTGAAAACTCAATAAGCTACTAATGCAACAATATGGCATGCTAGATGCAAGACATTAAGGATAACAAATAATCATGTCATCACGAAATCATTCAATTCCAAATGAAAATAACATGTATTGCACATAGCCCAAACAATCCCATATGACACGAGAGGTTCGACGATCGCCAACCGTCCCATACCGGTTGGAAACCATGACCAACATTCGTTCATATAGGAAGCACAATAGAACTATAAGTAACAAGTTACAAAGGATACGGTGCGAGGTACACCTCCGACCAAACCAATACTTCCAACCAACCAACCAATAATGTACCAATTGTAGAGCCGTTGTTGACGTGCTCGAACCATAACAAGACCATAATCTTCCAATAAAGAATTCGTGAACCATTTTATTTGAAATTCACTAAAAGAAAACCCGGTGCCACCGGTCACTACAACCCGAAAGAACACCCGGTAAAATAGCTTACCAACGTTGCGGTTTTTCGCCTACAAACACTTGGCGCCATTTCCCTACCGTGGCCAACGGTAGGGGCGAAACCCAATGTATTGGCCTTCGACTATTACGTAGCCCTGCTCTTGTAATAATCGGCGCCAATACACCCTCTCTAACAATTAAGCCATGGACTAACTAAATGCTCAAGTAGAATATTTACTCGACATTTAAATATAAAAGGTCATACTCCAAAGTAGGGAGTATACCACAACAATAACCATTGACAATAACATGAATGTCACAATAATTACGATAATTCACGTAATATCAAACACACAATCGGTGTAGTCAAATATTCTAACGAATCACTCGAATCTTTCAAGTAATCCCAAATCACACACGTGGTCTCATTGATTATGAAATCCTAACGAACTCCGTTAGAGTCATTTTCGGTTTCTAATGAGTTCGAATTTACGCGAATTAATAATACCGTAAACTTATCAATTAATAAACATACTCCACATCTCTAACATGTAAACATTAGCCTTTAAACACAACCAAAAAGTCAACCACGAATTTGGAAAGTCAACATAATCAAATGTACTCAAATTTCATAATTTCTAACATGTATCACCAAATAACAAGTCTAACATATGATACAACTCATAATAGGGGAAGAACAAGGGATAGTAGCTTACCTCTACAAGATAATCCACCCAATGAATTCACAAACCAAGCTTAACAATGGATTCCCCAAGCCTTAAGCAACTCAATGGTGGTGTTGCATGCAAGAATCTATGGTTGGATGAGGAGGAAGTGAAAACACACACTAATCTCACACTATGTCTCTCACACTTGCTCTCTTTCACACCATGGATGAAAGAAATGGAAGGAATGATGTTTGTGAGATGTTTACTCAGTGTTTTAGGTGTAAAAATGGTGGTCAAACAGTCAAGGTACGTCTAGTTGGGTCAAAGGGGCAAAACAGTCACGTTTTACAAAGCGGGAAAAACAGAGCAAACAATGCGGAAGAGGCGCGCCGCTAGGCGGCCGCCGCGCCGCCCAGGCGCTCGCCCGGCCTCCGAATTGCCAAGCTCGACTCGCAAATGCGCGCGCCCGTGCGCGCCCAACTTCCAGTGTACTTTAAAATCATAAAATGTGGTCTAGAAAAGTCCCAAAATGTTGCTCAAAGGTTCCATGATGGTTCTAACACTTAAGTGAAGCTAGAACATAAAGTAAAGGTCTCCGAGAGGTCCCAAAACCAAAGTAAACAAATAACATACCAATTCAAGTGTAACGATAATGAAACTTCTAACACATTTTCATACACTTAAAAGTGTATAACAATCTCAATTGAGTACATACGAACGATATTTGCACATGAAATGACGATGTTAAGACATAAGTCGTAGCATAGAACAAATGCAAATGATGTATATGATGCAAATGGTGCGGGCGTTACACCTCACCCTTAGAATAAATTCGTCCACGAATTTACTTACCAAACTCAACAAACAAAGAAGGGTACTTTTCTCGCATCTCATGTTCTAACTCCCAAGTGGCCTCCTCGATGTTATGACTTCTCCACAAGACTTTCACAAGGGAATGGACTTCGACCTCAACACTTGTTCTTTGGTGTCGAGTATCCTCACGGCTGCTCAATATAGGATAGATCGGGTGTCAAATCTACCGGCTCATACTCCAAAATGTGCGATGCATCCGACAAGTACCTCCTCAACATGGACACGTGGAACACCGCATGAACGCCCGACATCGATGGTGGTAGGGCAAGTCTATAGGCCAACTTCCCAACCCTTTCTAAAATCTCAAATGGACCAATGAACCTTGGCGTCAATTTTCCCTTCTTACCAAACCTCTTGACTCCAATCCGTGGCGAAACCTTCACAAACACATGATCACCCACTTCGAATTCAAGGTCTCTCCGTCGATGATCCGCATAGCTCTTTTGCCGACTCGAGCCGTCCTCAATCTTTCCCGAATGAGCTTCACACTCTCAACCGACTCGTGCACCATGTCGGGACCCCATATCTTTGCTTCGCCGACTTCATCCCAACAAATTGGAGAGCGACACTTTCTCCCATACAATGCTTCATAAGGAGCCATCTCAATGGTCGATCGGTAGCCGTTGTTGTACGCGAACTCTATCAATGGTATGTGTGAATCCCAAGCTCCCTTGAAATCCATCGAACAAGCTCGCAACATGTCCTCAAGTATTTGTATAGTCCTCTCCGATTGTCCGTCCGTCTCGTGGGTGAAAAGCCGTACTAAGCGTTAACCGTACCCAAAGCCTCTGTAGTGACCGCCAAAACCGCGATGTGAACCGTGGATCTCGATCCGACACTATACTAATCGGTACCCCATGTAACCTCACGATCTCCTGTATGTACAAGGTAGCAAGTCTATCCATCGAGTAAGTCATCGCAATCGGAAGGAAATGTGCCGATTTGGTCAACTGTCAATAATCACCCAAACCGCATCATGACCCTTACGAGTCTTTGGCAATCTGTCACAAAATCCATCGCTATATTCTCCCATTTCCACTCCGGAATCTCCAATGGTTGTAGCAAGCGCCGGTCGTTGATGTTCGCTTTTACTCGTTGACATGTCAAGCATCTCGATACAAACTCGGCCACTTCTCTCTTCATACCACTCCACCAAAATTTCTCTTCAAGTCTCGATACATCTTAGTACTCCCGGATGAATTGTGTATCTAGACTTGTGAGCCTCCTCCAACACTTGTCTCTTCACTTCATCTATCGCCGGTACACAAATTCTGTTTGAAACATAAGGATTCTATCATTGTTCTTCGCAAAATCTTTCATCTTTTCTTCATTCAACCCATCAATCAACGCCTTCAATTCCGGTCGTCCTCTTGTGTCCCTTTAATCCTTTGAATCAATGCCGGCGTAGCCGAAGGTTCGCAAAATCACCCCCGTCTCGATCTACACGGACTCCAATCTCGAATATCCTCAAGCATCTTCCATTCACGGGTCATTAAGCAAGACATGTACGCCTTCGACTAAGCGCATCCGCTACCACGTTTGCTTTCCCGGATGGTACAAGATAGTGCAATCGTGGTCCTTAAGCTTTTCAATCCATTTCCGTTGTCGGTTGTTCAACTCCTTTTGGGAAAATATGTACTTGAGGCTTTTGTGATCGGTGAACACTTCAAACTTGGCCCCGTAGAGATAGTGTTTCCACTTGTGTAGAGCAAAGATGATCAGCCAACTCAATGTCGTGGGTAGGATAATTTTGTTCAAACGAGGTCAACTTCCGAGAAGCATACGCAATCACTCTCCCATTTTGCATCAAAACACAACCCAATCCTTCTTTCGACGCATCACCGTATATCACCAACCCATCCCGTCCATTCGGTAGTGCCAAGATCGGAGCCGTGGTCAACCTCTCCTTCAGTTCTTGGAAACTCGCTCGCATTTGTCATCCCATACAAAAGTTTATTCTTTTGGGTCAAGTTAGTCATCGGAGTCGCAATCTTTGAAAACCCTCAATAAACCTCCGATAATAACCCGCCAAACCCAAGAAGCTTCGAATCTCCGTTACCGACTCGGGTCTCTTCCATTTCACCACCGCCTCGACCTTAAGCGGATCTACCGAAATACCATCTCCCGAAACTACATGGCCTAGAAACGAAACTTCCTCTAACCAAAATGCACACTTGCTGAATTTTGCATACAACTTCCTTTCCTTAACACCGACAACACAATCCTCAAATGTTTCTCGTGCTCCTCCGGGATTTGGAGTACACAAGAATATCATCAATAAACACCACCACAAAACAGTCTAGATAAGGCGAAATATCCTATTCATCGATCCATGAACACCGCGGTGCATTTGTCAACCCAAATGGCATCACAACAAACTCGAAATGCCCGTATCGAGTTCGAAATGCCGTCTTCGGTATATCCTCCGCCCTAACTTTCAGTTGATGGTAACCACTTCGAAGATCAAATTTCGAATACACAACTGAGCCCTGAAGTTGGTCAAACAAGTCGTCGATGTGTGGCAAAGGATATTTGTTCTTAATAGTCACCTGATTCAGCTCCCGTAGTCAATACACAATCTCAAGGACCCATCTTTCTTCCTCACAAACAAAACCGGCGCACCCCATGGCGATACACTCGGCCGATGAAACCCCGTTTCAATAACTCCTCCAACCGTACCTTTAACTCTTTCAATTCTGCTGGTGCCATACGATACGGTGCCTTTGACATCGGAGCGGTACCTGGCAACAATTCTACACAAAATTCCAACTCTCTATCTGGAGGCAAGTCATACTCCGAAGAAAACACATCCGGAAATTCCCGCACAATTGGGACATCCTCCAGCATAACAACCTTCTTAGACTTATCAACTACACATGCCAAATACCCGTACACCCATGTGACAACAACTTCCGGGCTTTCAAAGCCGATATCATACGAACACCACCCATGCATTTATCACCCTCAAACATAAATGGAAGCATATGAGGCAATTCAAAGGTGACAGCTTTTCTTACGACAATCAACTATGGCATGATGAGAGTGCAACCAATCCATGCCCAAAATAACATCAAAATCACGGATTGGCAACACTACCAAATCCGCAAGCAAAACATGATCATCAACAATAACTTCGCATGCACGATGAACATCAGAAGCAACCAGGCACTCTCCCATCGGAGTAGACACCTCTAACACATAAGACAACATTTGCATAGAATGTAAATGGCATGCAAAGTGAGATGCAATGTAGGAATGCGATGACCCGGATCTATAAGCACTCGGGCTCGCTCTCTCGAGACAAACAATGTACCTCCTATCACGTTGGGAGCATCGGGACACCCTCTCGATCTAAGGCAAACACTCGACCTTGGACTCTCGGCCGACCTTCGTGGTCCCTCTTTACCCCCACGTTTGCTTGTGCACCCGCCGGCCGCACCCCTTGTTTCTCGGGCAATCTTTTTGAAAGTGCGTGCCATCACCGCACAATATGCATTTGCCTTGCTTCTTCCAACATCGCTCTTCGTATGTCCTTCCTTTTGCAAAACCCACAAACATAATGCTTATTCCGTTGTCCACGATCCGCTCCCCTTGATTTCTTGCTTGTTGTTGATTCGACCTCCCGACGATTAAAGTTATTACCCTTACTCGAAGTTCCTCTATTTCCATGTCCCTTCCACTGTGCTGCGATCCGTGTTGACTCCCACTTGAGCTTCGACTTACCACGGTGTTCCTCAATGTCGTGTTCAATCTTGTACGCCTTATCCACCGCATTCGATAACTCGGCAAGTCCATTGGTAATAGCTGTTTGCGGTATTCGATCCTCAAGCCTTTCACAAAACGGTACACTTTCTTCTCTTCGTTGGAACCAAGTGGGTACAATACCTTGCTAGCTGTAAACTTAGCGTAATATTGTGCCACCGATAAAGTTCCCTGTTCAAAACCGAGAAATTTCACCTCTTTCTTTGCTTGCACCACATCGGAATGAAGTGGTTTCGAACCGTCCCAAGAAAAGCTCCCATGTACGAACTACCGCTCCCGAATCCAGGTTAGCTTCTAACACTTTCCACCGTGTTCTGCTGCATCCTCCAATTTGAATGTTGCAAACTTGACTTTATCTTCATCTAACACCCAATTGCCACAAAAATCTTCTCAATTGATTCAATCCACTTTTCGCTTTCATGGGATCCGGTTCGCCATCATAAGCGCGGCTTCATCTTCAAGAATCTCCCAAGCCTACGATCATAATCCCCATTATCTCCAACTTGTTGACCCACTCTATTTCCTCCCCGCCACCCCAAACCGCCATTGCCTGTCTTTGTAGCTCTATATTCTCGCCTATTCATTTCCATCATTGATCGCATGAATCCTCGCATCACATTCACTATCCCCTCATTCTCGATTAAGCGGCCTCTCAGCCGTACCCGTCTGTCCCGTAGGTTGAACTCTAGGCCGTAGGCGGTGGTGTATTACCTGTTCAGTGCAGGATTCTCGGCCCACTCGAGCCACCATCCTCGATAATGCCGTGTCTAGTCTCAACCATGATGAATCACCGCAATAAACACTCGACGTTAACGACTTAAACACACAACCAACCCTCCTAAGCCAAAGATTCTCTCCGGCTAGCTAACTTATGCTCGATACCAACTGCCGCGACCCGCCCGAGATCCGATGTGAATCCGTTCGAGCCGCGAGACAAATGCGGAAAACACGAAAATAGCAACTCAAAATTTCATTTAAAAGAATGCAAAGTCATGAGAAGACCCTGTAATGCACGTGCAAGCTTTCTTTTAAAATAACAAAACCATTTTTAAACAATACTACACCTCGACGGCGAAACAAGCCGGAGAAACAACACGTTAGCTAGCAACACAAACTCGAGCGAACATGCTCGGTACATATCTAAACATATCAGAGTAAGCGGAATAAAAGTTAACCATTATACATACAACCGTACGGCAACCATGCCGCACAACAAGAGAATATAACATACAACAACCAAGACATCTACCCAACAAATACATTGTTTAAGTAACAAGTACACCTCGGCCTCACCAAAAGAAAACACTTAGGCACAAGGTGCACTACCAAAAGATGTCGCCCCAACGGACCCGAACACGAACTCTAGGGATTCCTTGGCGCTTGATCTAAGGAAAACAAATGAAAACAAACGGGGTGAGTTGAAAACTCAATAAGCTACCAATGCAACAATATGGCATGCTAGATGCAAGACATTAAGGATAACAAATAATCATGTCATCACAGAAATCATTCGAATTCCAAATGAAAATAACATGTATTGCACATAGCCCAAACAATCCCATATGACACGAGAGGTTCGACGATCGCCAACCGTCCCATACCGGTTGGAAACCATGACCAACATTCGTTCATATAGGAAGCACAATAGAACTATAAGTAACAAGTTACAAAGGATACGGTGCCGAGGTACACCTCCGACCAAACCAATACTTCCAACCAACCAACCAATAATGTACCAATTGTAGAGCCGTTGTTGACGTGCTCGAACCATAACAAGACCATAATCTTCCAATAAAGAATTCGTGAACCATTTTATTTGAAATTCACTAAAAGAAAACCCCGGTGCCACCGGTCACTACAACCCGGAAAGAACACCCCGGTAAAATAGCTTACCAACGTTGCGGTTTTTCGCCTACAAACACTTGGCGCCATTTCCCCTACCGTGGCCAACGGTAGGGGGCGAGAACCCAATGTATTGGCCTTCGACTATTACGTAGCCCCTGCTCTTGTAATAATCGAGCGCCAATACACCCCTCTCTAACAATTAAGCCATGGACTAACTAAATGCTCAAGTAGAATATTTACTCGACATTTAAATATAAAAGGTCATACTCCAAAGTAGGGAGTATACCACAACAATAACCATTGACAATAACATGAATGTCACAATAATTACGATAATTCACGTAATATCAAACACACAATCGGTGTAGTCAAATATTCTAACGAATCACTCGAATCTTTCAAGTAATCCCAAATCACACACGTGGTCTCATTGATTATGAAATCCTAACGAACTCCGTTAGAGTCATTTTCGGTTTCTAATGAGTTCGAATTTACGCGAATTAATAATACCGTAAACTTATCAATTAATAAACATACTCCACATCTCTAACATGTAAACATTAGCCTTTAAACACAACCAAAAAGTCAACCACGAATTTGGAAAGTCAACATAATCAAATGTACTCAAATTTCATAATTTCTAACATGTATCACCAAATAACAAGTCTAACATATGATACAACTCATAATAGGGGAAGAACAAGGGATAGTAGCTTACCTCTACAAGATAATCCACCCAATGAATTCACAAACCAAGCTTAACAATGGATTCCCCAAGCCTTAAGCAACTCAATGGTGGTGTTGCATGCAAGAATCTATGGTTGGATGAGGAGGGAAGTGAAAACACACACTAATCTCACACTATGTCTCTCACACTTGCTCTCTTTCACACCATGGATGAAAGAAATGGAAGGAATGATGTTTGTGAGATGTTTACTCAGTGTTTTAGGTGTAAAAATGGTGGTCAAACAAGTCAAGGTACGTCTAGTTGGGTCAAAGGGGCAAACAGTCACGTTTTTACAAAGCAGAAAACAGAGCAAACACCGGAAGAGGCGCGGCCGCCAGGCGCCGGCCAGGCGCCGCCCGGCCTCCGAATTGCCAAGCTCGACTTTCGCCAAATGCGCGCCCAGGCGCTTGCCCAACTTCCAGTGTACTCTAAAATCATAAAATGTGGTCTAGAAAAGTCCCAAAATGTTGCTCAAAGGTTCCATGATGGTTCTAACACTTAAGTGAAGCTAGAACATAAAGTAAAGGTCTCCGAGAGGTCCCAAAACCAAAGTAAACAAATAACATACCAATTCAAGTGTAACGATAATGAAACTTCTAACACATTTTCATACACTTAAAAAGTGTATAACAATCTCAATTGCGAGTACATACGAACGATATTTGCACATGAAATGACGATGTTAAGACATAAGTCGTAGCATAGAACAAATGCAAATGATGTATATGATGCAAATGGTGCGGGCGTTACAGGATACCCTGTTCTCTTTAGCATATTTGCCGCCCAAGCCAAAGTGCCAAAACCCACCCCCAATTGACAATGTCTTCCGCCAGGATCTATCCATGTTGGATCATTTAATCAGTTGGGTCCTTCAACAAATGGTCTCCAGCATAAACTTTCAATTGTTAAGGGCTTCAGTATTTCATTCCAAAAAGTTATACCCATCATCCTTGATTAATTATTTTTTCAACATGGAACCACATTTGAAGTATCCCAGTGACTCTAGACATCTGGAATCCGCATAATCAATTAACTTTGATAACAAAATATGAACTCATCTTGGAATCAGTATGAACCATTGAAAAACTGGCGCGGGTCAATTCTACTTGCAGTTTCTTGTGCATGGGGAGTTTAGGGACAACAATCCTAATGTTGCTGGTTCGAATTTGGGGTAACCCATTTGTGCAAAGAGATGAGCTACCAAATGTGAGCACAGGGCGGTGATGAACAAATTATCAACCATTTGGTGATTACCAGTGCAAGCTCATTCTGTGATAGACTTGCTCTTCTGCATGGTCAACCCCCCAAAAAAAAAAAAAAAAAAATTAGGGTTGCAAATTATAAACCAAGTCCATACTGAATGGAGACGGCTCAACTCGTTAAACTTTGGGGCTCGTTTAGACTCGTCTCAGCTTACCTCAAGCTCAGACTCAGTTCTTTGAGCCATTCATAATTCCCAGATAGCAGACTTCATGAATCCTGCATATATGTTCATCGTTCAAGGCAAAAATGTTTCATCTTCTTGATCAGACAGAATTGGGACCTTTTGTACATGAAATCCCTATGCTTGGCCTTTTCTTCCTGCAGTTTACATCCTCAACATGGCCATGGAGGTACAAAGTAATCCTATAGAACTAACTGGTCTTCATATGATAATGACATCCTCCTTGCAAAAAGTGACTTTACAAGTTAAACAGGCCTCAAAACCACATGTTCCTCTTCAAGTCCGACTGTCAAAATGCCCCAGGCTAGTTCTCAAGTTAGACAAACAACCACAACACAGTGGCTTATATTGTTGGGTACATACCATAGTCAACCTTTTTCTGTATTCCAGATTCATACTTTAAACATCTCATTTGGTCTACCAAGCCAGACATTAATTCAAGAATCTCGTCCATCTTGCTGTTTGATCTATCCTCTGCTGAAAACTGATAAACCAAATTCCTAATCTCAATCCAGCTATACCCAGTATCCGTTTTCAGCCCCTTATCTTTCATCAGTTTTCGCACTCTCCCAGCCTGATCCCACCACCCCACACTGGCATACAAACTTGCCAACTGCTGATGAGTAGAACTACACCATGGTTCCAGTACTAACCTATTCTCTGCAGCCTCAATTCCAACCCAAACATTCCCATGAAGCCTACACGAAAATAGCAGCGTACCCCACACAATAGCATTAGGACTAATAGGCATCCTTCTGATAAAATCTTGTGCCTCATTTACTAGCCCAGCTCGACCAAGAAGATCAACAATGCATGCATAATGATCCATTTTTGGTGTCACACCATACTTGGCCATCAAATTTAAGTAAATCTTCCCTTGTTCAACATTGCCTGTGTGGCGACACGATGAAAGTATGCCAAGAAAAGTAATGCCATCAGGTTCAACCCTTCTCCGCTTCATTTCTTCGAAAAGGCTGATAGCTTCAGTAGCCGGCCCATGCTGAGAATACCCATCTATCATCGAGTTCCATGACACCAAATCCTTACTACACATTGTCTCAAATATACACGATGCATCCTTCATTTCCCCACACTTACTATACATTGATATGAGAGCATTTCCAATATAGACAAACGAATCAAAACCCATTTGAACTACTTGACTATGAAGTATTCTCCCTTGCACAAGCGAACCACTACCTGCGCACGCGCTCAGAAAACTACTCAATGTAAAATGGTTGGGTTTCAATCTTAAATTTCTCATACGACGATAAAGATCAAAGCAAGCATCAACGTGCAATTCTTGCGCAAACCCATTAATAATTGCAGTCCATGTCACCGCATTTCTAACAGGCATTTCCTCGAACATTTGATGTGCATAGTCTAAAGCACCACATTTGGTATACAAAGAGATCAAAGAGGTGCCAATGTAAACATTGGCAATGAACCCAGTTGTGATTACTAAGCAATGAACCTGAATCCCAACATTAATAGCTTTTGTAGACGCGCAAGAACTCAAAGCATTTGACAATATGCTCGGGCCAGCTCTCAACCCATCTCTCTGAAGTTGAAATAGCGTAGAAATGATATCATTTGTTGAATTAATAGAATCCAAATCATCAGCAAAATCTTGAAGAGGATGCGTTTGAATAAAGTCCTGAACTAGACGAAGATGGGGTTTGAGAGAGTTGGAGATTTTTGGTTTGGGGTAAATGATATCTAATAATCTCGATCCTTTGATGGGTTTTTTGGTTCTTGGGAGAGGAGAATGGAAGGGTATGAAACGAGAATAGTAGAGAGATTCTCTTGCAAGACTTCGTTGCAGGAGATTAGCAGTCATTACTAAGCATTATTCCTAGCCTGGCAAGGCCACGACGAGGTATCTATCCACGGAGAAATTTATATTGCAAACGGTGGTATGGTGCAGTTTTGTTACTTGTTTATTCTTTTTATGGGATGTGTATGTATTACGGGGCGGGGTATAATTACGTTTAAAATAACTTATGGATCTTCGCCTACTTTAGGTAACCTAACGGACAAAACTTTTCTAATGTAGCAGGTACTAACTAACATTAAGGTCATTATTGGTATACAAAAATGAAATTAATTTTACAGAATACTATGAAAAGATTGATTTTTAAAAAATGTTTGGTAGCATAAGAAATATGATTACTAATGTAGTATAAATTTTTATTATATCGTTTGGTAATAAACAAAATAACTTGGAATACAAAGATAAAGTTGATGCAACTGACAACATTACCCAAATGTAGACAAGTACTTGTTAATGACTTACATGATAAAACATGATAAAAATTAAACATTAACGTTATTACTGCTCCACAAAATAACAAGTTCTTCATTCTCTTTTAATTTTGGTGAAAAATTTAAATTATCTAACATCAATAAAGCAAGAAAAATTTATTAAATTAAAAAAAAAACTAATATTATAATGAAACTAGTTCAAATAAAAATAGTTTTAACATTTGCAACAATTATTCGATAAAGTACGCGTAATTATTTATTTAAAATAATAGTACTATTTTATTTTCCTATATTGTTAATTTCAAATAGATTAATCACACACTTTTCTTTTTCATTATCTCCAATTGTGAAAATTAACACAATAATAATAATAAACTATAAACAATTATGAATAAATTAAATCAAATGAGAAGAGCTATTAAAACCTTATGAAGAGCTGAAAAATAACGACGACGATGATGAGGAGTAAAAAGGAACGGACGTAAAGTAGTTGAAACTAAATAAATTATAAATATAAAACAAATACTTGACTTAATAGAATAATATTATATATTGTCATTTTACATAGATTTCAACTATTAGCTAGGAATCTAAATACCACCTCCTCTCTTTAAATTTTAGTAATGAATTCTAAGTAATATTTTATTTTCTGACTACATTACACGTTTCGTTTACATGGAGTAATATTTTATTTTAATTTCCGACTAGACTACGTACCCATTTTACTTATAGATATAAATTAATATATAGTAGAATCTTATTATTAGTAAATATATACTTTAATGCATGTGGTAAACAAATAGCTACGGAAATCAAATGTTGTGTTCACTCGGACTCCTTCCTACTTGAAGATAAATTATAAATATATAGTTGAAATCAAATGTTATGTTTTAATACGAGGAATTAATTCCCATTCACCTACGTAACAAACATCAATTATATATATATATATATATATATATATATATATAAACCACATAATAATTAGTACTCCCTCCGTCCTTTAATTGTTCTCTTGTTTGACCCGGTACACGGATTAAGAAAAAATAATTAATTTGATTATTAATATTGGTATAATGTATAATTTTCCTTAATGCCCATGTGTATGTGGTTCATAATTAAAGTAGGGAAAAAAATAAGGATAAAATGGTAAAAGTGATGTCCTAAAAAGAAAAATTTTCAAACAAAACGATTATTCTGAAACGAATAAAAAAAAAAAAAGACAATAATATAAGGCCGGAGAGAGTATGAAATGGTGAGTTCCACGTCAATTATGATGACTTTTGCTTACCAAATTTCATTTAATTATAAATGTAAATGGAGTATGTTATTCCATTATATATAGAGACGGAACTAGCTTAGCTAGGACTACTATTGTGTTTATCGTAATAATTGATACTCATTTCAAATCTACTTTCTAGGTTGCTCGTTTCTTAATATGCTTTTTTCCTATTCCTATTTTATTTTTATTGCTAATACCTTTATTAAACTATACTACTTTATATAAGTATTTATTAATGAGCATTGTTAATTACACCACCCCCAATAGCTCTAATTAAGCACACTCTCTCCTATTCATATTTTGAACCTCCCAAACAACTTTGTTCTTCCACACACCCACATGCTGGGGTTGGCTAGACTTTTGAACCCTGTTTTTCAAGTCAATATACCATGATGCATATTTGCAATCACCTACTGAATAATCCTCTTAATATTCTACTAAAGGCATTTAAGATAAATTTATAATGACATTTTTTTGTAATATAGGGGGGAGGGGGTTGTACTTAGAGCAATTGGGGGCCGGTGTTAATATCAAAGCTCTTTATTAATTTATAAATTAGTTAAGGCTCTATATTTGTCATCTACTTTTTTAATGCTAAAAAATCTTGAAAAAATGCAATAAATGATTTTTTAAATAAATTTATTTTAAACAATTTTCCTCATTATATTAATTGCTTGTTTTCTAACGGTTGGTTCATGAAGAAAGAGAGAAAAAAAAAAAAAACATGGATTGAATCATAAAAGTTAGTTAAAAACGCTCAATTTTAAAACAACAAAGTCCTACATTTGATTCATATGTATAACGCCATTGACCACCTTAATCTCTCTCTCTCTCTCTCTCTAGAATTCATCGCCAGTTCAGTTGGTTGTTGAATTATATTCTTGGACTTTTATTCTTAAAAAAAAATAAAAAAATCCCAACTTTGGCCGGCCATAGTCCATGGTGATGGAGTATTATACAAACTGTATACATCACTGTCTCATCCGCTTTCCTTTTGATCTACTTTCTACCAACTACGACTCATCTAATTAATTTTCTCATCCCAATATCAAATCCTCTCTGTTTCTTTTTTCTTAATTTGTTCTTCCAAACTTCCATGATTAAATCCCATCATGTATGTTCCATCTCCAGGCCACTTGTTCGTATTCGCCATTATTATGCTTCATCTTTCTTGGTCATGTAGTAGTTGACTGATAATATAGCTAGCTAGCTAGCGTTTCAAAGTTCTTAATTGATTTAGTTCCTTTTGGTAATATATATGCTAACGAAGAATTTTACTTCATTGTTTTGATATACATGTTCAAATTTTAGGGAGAGAGTGATTAATAGGATTTCGTTCATGGAAAACACAAAGTCTCATCAACAGAAGAGAGGGAGCTTAACCCCCGTCTCCCCATCGCAAACTCTATGGTCAACAGAAATTGGCAACTCCAGTTTCAAGAGTATCGATAGAGACAAAGGAGTCAATGTGCAGGTTATTCTGCGTTGCAGGTGAGTGTGTTGAGGCATTTTTTTATTTTTTATTGTGATCTGCATTCGTTGAATGTGATCTTATTCGGTTGTGTTTTATATATATAGGCCATTGAGTGAGGAAGACATAGGGGTAAACATTCCTATCGCGATTTCTTGTGATGAGCAAAAGCGACAAGTGGCTGCGATACAAAACATGGGTAATAAGCAGATAGATAAAACGTTTGTATTTGACAAGGTTTGCTTCTTAATGTTGCTTTATAAACGAATTAGCTTATGTATATATGTTTGATTAATTTAATTTGATTGAGTGAAAATTAGATTGATTCTTTCATACTGTCATTGTTTGTTTAGGTATTTGGTCCAACCTCCAAACAAAAGGAATTGTATGATCAAGTTGTCGCTCCTATTGTCAATGATGCTCTTCAGGGCTATAATTGCACTATTTTTGCATATGGACAGACAGGAACCGGGAAAACTTACACGATGGAAGGGAAAGGAGGAAAAGAACAGGTTTTTGTTCTTCGTACTTCTTCCTCTGATCCTTTTTTTTTTTTTTCTTTTCATTTTCCTCTAAGAATGTTCATTTTCTGTTATTTGTTTGTAGAACGGAGTGTTTCATGAGGATGCAGGGGTCATCCCACGCGCTGTACAGCAAATCTTTGACACACTCGAAGCTCAAAATGCTGAGTGTAGCATGAAAGTGACATTTATAGAGCTTTACAATGAGGAAATAACCGATCTTCTAGCTCCCGATGAGTCCTTCCAAATTTTAGATGAAAAGTTTAAGAAATCAATAGCTCTTATGGAAGATGGGAAAGGGGCTGTTTTCATGAAAGGGTTGGAAGAGCAGATAGTGTCTACTGCAGATGAAATATACAAAATTTTGGAGCAAGGGTCTGCAAGAAAGCACACTGCGGAGACTCTTGTGAACAAACAAAGTAATCGGTCTCACTCATTGCTTACTATCACAGTTCAAATTAAGGAATGTGGTTCTGATGGGGTAGAGTTAATCAAATGTGGGAAGTTGAATCTTGTCGATCTTGCTGGTTCAGAGAATATATTGCGCTCTGGTGCAAGAGAGGTATAATACCACTATAGGTTGGATATTTTCCATGTCCATGTTTCCAAATTCAGTTTTGGGTTTTTTCAGTGTGTGTGCGTTTTTCAGAAAGCGAAAGGAAAAGGGGGCTGGAAACGGTATCCAAACTGGTCCCAGTGTTTTTCTGTATTCTGTTTATATTGTGGAGTACATAACAGGATGCCTCATAGATTTCAGGATTTAACTAGAATTATCATGCAGGAAAGAGCAAGGGAAGCTGGCGAGATCAATAAGAGTCTTCTTACACTTGGTCGTGTCATAAATGCTTTAGTTGAGCACTCAGGACATGTTCCATACAGGGATAGCAAGTTAACGAGGCTGTTGAGAGATTCACTAGGAGGGAAGACAAAGACGTGCATAATAGCCACGGTGTCACCTTCGATCCACTCTTTCGAAGAGACACTTAACACACTGGACTATGCATTCCGAGCCAAAAGCATCAAGAACAGACCAGAGGTTAGTACTCTGGTCGTCACTATTTTTCTTCTCAAAATGTAAAATTCCATTGACTTTCAGCTTACTTTAACTTTTCCCATTTTGTTGCTACCGTAGGTCAACCAAAAAGTGGTAAAATCAGCGCTAATCAAAGATCTGTACGTCGAAGTAAACCATCTTAAGCAAGGTAAGAACCTCCACAGTTAGATATTACTAGATCAATGCTTCACATTCTTACAGGCTGCTGATATCGATATAATTAACTGTACCAAATATAAACAAGAACTTATGTATTTCGGACTCTCACTAGAATTACATGCTACAAGGGAGAAAATTGGCATCTACATACCACGTGAGCAATACATGAATGAAGAAGCTTCCAAGAAGGTTCGAATCCTAACTCCAATATCAGATTTTTCAACTCTTCTTCGTTTGAAACTAACCCACCACTTCAATTCTCATGTCTTTCTGTAGGTGATGGTTGAGAAATTGGCGCGAGTGGAACTTGATTCAGAATTTAAAGACAAGGTAATGTCATCTGGTTGGTGTTTAAAGAGCTCTTCAATCGCTAGTTAGAATACTGAGATGCTAATCTTCTGTGAGCAGCAAATAAGGGATTTTCAAGAACTCTTCCTTAATAAGCAAAAGCTGACGGCAGAATTAAGTGAAAAACTTGAAAAAACCGAGGTATCGTGGCATTCAGTCATGTTTAACGTAATTATCCTATTATTTGACCATGCACTATGTTTATTTGCCGAAGGACTCACCACTCTGTATTCTGCTTTGAACAGAAAGAACTTGAGCAAAGTAAACGAGCTTTCGCCAATTTGGAAGATAAATTTAGTCAAGCAAATGAAACTATTAAAGAGAAGGAAAACTTGATTTTCAATCTCCTTGGATCAGGTTCGTGAACCTCCATTACCACATTGCCCTTTTTGTAACTCGATGAATTTGACTTTTACTACTATTCTTTAGAAAATGCCCTTACTGAACGAGCCTTTGAGCTTCACGCTGAGCTAGAGAATGTAACATCAGAGGTATCCAGCTTGTTCGACAAAATTGGTTTGTATTTTTTCAAAACTTGAACCAAATTTCGATTCTGGCTTTTAAAAGTTGAGACTCATAAGTGACTTCTCTTCCCATGTTATATTCCACAGAGAACAAGAATTATATAGCAGTTAGAAACAGAGTTCTCATCCAAAGCTTTCAAACTCAATTAGCCCAGCATCTTGAAATTCTTCACAAAATGGTTAAGGCTTCTGTAAAACAACAAGAGAAACAGTTGAAGCAAGTCGAAGATCATACACAATCCTTTGTATCAGAAAAGGAAAGGGTAAATAAGTAAATAGAAAACTGCTTATATTACCTACCCAAATGGAGCCAAAAAAATAATAATTTACTTGCAACTGTTGCTTGGTGTATGGCAGGCTACTGAAGACCTCCGAGCACGACTAACAAAGCTTAAAGACATGTTTGGTTCTGGGATCAAAACTTTGGTTGACCTAGCTGGCGAACTTGATGGAAGTTCTAAGGCAGCATTTGGTACCATAAATTCAGAAGTCTCAAAGCATTCATCTGCCCTTGGAGAGGTGAGAAGTGCTTCTTATTTAAGTAAGCTTCTTTTGTTTTTCACCTCATCATTGCTAAATTTCACCTACATTGTTGCACAGCTCATCATAGAAATTTCCTCTATGGCTGATCATATAGTTGATGACTTACAAAATGATCTTAATAACCAAGAGCAAAGTGTAGTTGCGCTTGCACAACAACAGCATGAGGTATACCATTAAATAACAGTCATATACATTGATTATATGCACATCTGTGTGTGTGTCTTCTGTATGTATGCGTTCACATTTGTGTTTTAAGCTTCATATTGTTTCCTTTTCCCTTACCATTTTTCTCCGGTTTGTGCAATCAGAATTGCTTGAGAACATATCAAATGACTCAATCAGTTTCTCAAGTTACAGTGAATTTCTTCAAGACTTTAATCAAGTATATATCCAAGTTGACTCTAATGGTAGAAGAAGCACGAACAATTGATGAGCAGAAATTAAATGTACTCCAAATGAAGTTTGAGGTGGTTTTCCCCATTATATCAATTTACTCTTGTTCTTCTTTTTTTTCCCATCTATTGCATGCTATCAGCAACTCAAGATAAACTCTTTCATGGGTTAAATTACTTTTCTGTAGGACAATGCTGATAATGAAGAGAGGGAACTATTGGATAAAGTGGTCGAGCTTTTAGCAAATTCAAAAGCCAGGAAGAAGCAGCTTGTATGTGCACCCTCGTTTCTGAAAACAAACGTGTGAATTAAAACTTCGCAATTAACATGACTCTGTCTCAGGCAAACATTTATATTAAGAAGCCGATTGATATATTTGTTGTATAGATTCAAACAGAAGTAGATGAACTTAGAGACTCTACAGCCAGCAGAACCAGTAAGCTTCATCAGGAAATGTCAAGCATGCAAGGTCTGACTTCCACTGCAGAAGAAGAATGGATTATTTACTTAGAAAAAACAGAGAAACACTACAACGAGGATACTGAAGCAGTCGAAAGTGGGAAGCATAGCTTGACAACTGGCCTCAAGAACTGGTAAAAAAAACATTTTGACGATTATTACAATTTAGGTAGCACTGGATTTCTTTGATAAACATATGTGTTCCCTGATCTTTTAACTTCATAATGAAAAGCTCGAGAAAGGCAAAATTGGATGCGGAACAGTGGAGGCAGGTTCAGGAATCCCTTCTCAGTCTCCAAAGAAGCAACGTTGACTCTGTGGATTCCATAATCAAGTAAGTGAATCTTAATCGGTTCATTTGTTTTATAAGATGTTTTCTCATTTTGAAAACTAACAATTTGCTTACTTCTCAGGGATACAGTTGAAGCCAATCAAACAGTCCACTCTCGATTGTCTTCTATTGCTTTGTCAAAACTAGAAGAAGCAGTCAGTACACACAGCAGTTCTCTTTTTTCCATTGACTGTACGCATCATGTTACCAACCTAAAACAGTAAAATATTATAAAGGTGGACTCGACCCTTGACGATTTCTTTTCTGCAGATTTATTGAGACTCAATCAAGATGCAAGAGAAAAAATCATTTCCTTCACTGGACCTTGCCATGTTGATATGAAAGGAATGGAAAATGCTCACGCTGAAAAGATTGTCGAAATCACAGAAAATGCAGAGAAATGCCTTATAAATGAATACATGGTAAGAGCTCATCAATTGCTGCCTTAGCTGTAAAATGCATCAGTATTTAGCTATTGATCAAATATTTATGTAAGGCTACCCTCCTAACAAGCAGATGGACGATTCTTTGTTGTCCACACCAAGAAAGAGACCATTTAGTTTACCAAGCACGGGTAGCATTGACAAACTCAAGACTCCGCCCTTTCAGGAGCCGTTGGAATCCTTCAAGGGAACGGGATCAACAAATCAAGCTCATGGGGACTTAAATATATCATCAGATTTTCATCAGGCTGGGCAAACCCTGGACTCCAGTTTCTCTCTCGCCGTGTTTGATGGAGGCAGAGCACAAGACCTACCAGTAAAGTAGTTTTCACTATAGCATCAGTTTAGGGAAATTTTCTGTTTTTGATATTCTTCAAACAGTTAGTAGTTCACTATAGGATCGGTTTAGGGAACTCTTCTGTTTCTGATATTCTTGAAACACGATTAGTAGTTGAGTTGCTTCAGAACAATTTATGTGTGAAGGAAGTGCAGGCTTCGGGCTATAAATAGCACACCTTAGTTTTCAGCAGAGCGAGGACAAGATGGGAATTTTATGCAACTATTGTAAGAAATAGGTGGCAGAGCATAAGCAGATCAGCCGGGACAATCCAAATGTATTTTGTAACAGAAAACAAGAATGAGTTTGATTACATGATATATGTTGCAACGATTCTTTTTCTCTTTTTGGTTGCATTATTGGCCAGTTTTACACTAGAAGAGATTCAAAGAGTACTGTAAGTAATTAATCATTCATTGACATCCCAGTCAGAATCTTAATATCAAGACTACAAGACATTTATCACAATGTCAGGTATCCAAGATCATGTATGCCATTTACAGTTTGTAAACTTAAAGCTGTCGTAATCTCATAGAGTATCTTGATACACTAATTTTGTTAGAAGAATGATGATACAAAGAAATGGTTGACCTTATGGTATGAGATTTGTCTCCGTTAACCTTTAGTAATGGTATTGCAGGATGATACTCATTTGACCACAGTCCAACAGTGAAATAGGGTCCGCTCTTGATCTAAACAAGCGAACTTCTCTTTATAGCAATACTGTTTTCAGAATACTCGAAGCATTTTTATGACAAGACTCACTAATGCGCATTATCTTCAAGGAGCAAGAAATACACATAAGTCGCTTCAAATTGCTGTCTCATAATGCTTCAAGTGGTTGTGCATTAGAACAACTTAAGGAGATTCGGTATATTACTGAATCAATATGTAAGTTTTCTCCACCTCCAGAATCACCCATACATGGCATACTAAAGCATGAAAACACACTTCAAAAACAACCTTCCAGAAACTAACAAAAGAAAAAATCATGAGCACATTACTCATTCAATGAAAATTATAGTAGTAATATGAAGGAATCGATGTAGAATGCAGGCATACCGAGCTGGGGTGAGTGATGATTGCATTTCAGTTCCAATACAGGCTTGGCTGGTTAATCAATTATTTAAACAAGTACAAGTTAAGCCCAATCCTAAACTAGTCCACTGAACAGATTGAGCCTGAAGAAGGGTGAGCTCGTCTGGCTAAGCTTGTGAACTCATACTTTGTCCAAAATCAAGAAATTAAGCATGAATTTTCTAAGCTTTTATAGCACTAGTGAATAGTGATAAGTAAAATATTGTTGGATATCTAAGAAATAATTGTTAAACTTCTATCTACAGACGACGTTTTCTCAAAATTCAACATTGTGAACTTAACCATCAAAATTTTTGGTATGTATGGATCGTGAGGACATGATTAGGCTCGTTTATTAAATGCAGCAATCCTGAACAAGGGTAAACTTAGTCCAGCTCTATTTATTTATATCCGTAGGAATGTGACTCACATATTAGATACCAAGACAGAAAGCAAAAAAGAAATTTGCAGGTAAGATGACAACGTTCTCTTCATCTTTCTCCAGTACCTCTAATACTACAAGCTTTTCAAGGTGTGAAAATCAATTACTTGTGACGATTAAAGAGCATCCCATGATTATATCCTATGAAACTAACCACTCTTCTTATGAAAAATTACAAACTCAAAACCTTCAAATAACTACAACATAAAACTCCATACAGCGTTTAAAAGAAAAAACATGTTCCTGAGTAACACAAAACTATTCATACTTCATTTGGTGTATTTTAATTAAATACACATGTAAAAAGGGCTAATAAGATAATTAAAGCATTCAAAAAAATATAATAATATTCTTCACTACCTGAAGTGCTCATTAAAATAAGCTCGGTTGCAATGAGATATCATTGACAAGTCATTAACTAGTTTCAGGAAACTCCCACAAAAAAAATGCTCCCTTCAGGAGGGGAAACCAGGGGTTCCATATGAATTCAGTTTCCCTACGAAGCCTCCGATCTCAAGCCATATCAACCTGCAACATTTCCTTGGTTCGCCTCTTTCTCTTTCTAGAAGTGGTAGCTTCATGCTCGAAATCCTCATCTTCTCTATCTCCATGCAAATATGCCCACAAATGCCTCTCTCTATCAAACCTTACACAAGGATCACCTTCATAGTGCAAGCGGTCAAGAGCTCCACTCACAACAGTGGTAAGTTGCACCTCAGAAACCTCTTCCGCAATATATTGTGAGTCTTTTACCAGAACACAAACATCAGCTCTGGTACCAATCCATCCTGGCAATCGAGCAGCTGCATCTCTCACAAGACAAAGAACCGTGAAACTGGGAGGCCGATTGTCTTTTAGCATATAATGCTCACGAGCTTTAGTCGATGGCTTACCAGAGCTCTTTACCAATGGCGCAACCATAGATTTCCTACCATCAAGGGCTGTATAAGAAAAAGCTCTGTCAGGAATTTGGTACCTTAAGGCTTCCTCCCTACGAAAATAATCCCTCACTTGTTGAGAGCTCAGGGTAATCGTGCAGGAACTCTTCAGAGGTCTTATTTCCTTGAACCGTTCCATCATGTTGATCGGTTGCATCAATATTGCAGGTGGTGGAGGAAGACGTTTTATTTGTAGGAGCGTCTCTTGACATTTTTTCAACCAATCAGAAAAGCAGTTGACCAACTTCACAAGAGTTTTTCGAGGAATTCCCCAAGATTTGGAAGATATTTTTACCTCATTGTCATCCTCATGTGGCAAATTGACTGGAACTGGACCAATCCAAGACCAACTTCTGCTAGTCTTTTTAAACGACACGAGGGGCTTCCAACCATCTGCTCCTAGAGGTGCTGTTTTAGATGATAATCTCTTCAAACATTCTCGGATCAGATCAACAAGTGTCTCCTTTGTTTCAAGAATGTTAGGGTCTCCGGGTTTTGATCTCACTTGCTCTAGAATTTGATGAATCGTAAGAGAAGGCAAATTAGTTTGCTTCATAAGTCCAGTAATCAGGGCAGAACGAACCGATGAAAGAAGATGGATAATAGAAAATGAGAACCCACTATGACTGCACTGCTGCATCTTTGCTGATTTGGTTAAAAGCTCTGGAACAGTCATGCTCGTGCTTTCTGAATGGTTATACTCTTCGCAACCTCCCAAAGAACCAGTTCCAGCAATCGTTTTCTGTGACCGGATCTTCTTTTTTACTGAAATAGGTTTAGCGGTCAAACTTTTTGGCCTAGCATGTAAACCATTATCTTGGTCCTGCTCATTCAAGTCATTGTTGTGTTTCTTTTTGATCCGCTTTATTTCAGTACTGCTGGCCTCTGACAATCGAAACCGGATCTTAAGTTCACTGTTTCCGCACTTTTTTCCATTCTGCTGATCACAGTCTGCTAATACAGTATCTGATGACTTCCTCTTCGTTCGAACCATGCCATGACTAACACCATTGGCCATTTCGACCAAGATATGTGCTGCAATTTTATCTCTGTGATTAACCATTTTGTAAGATTGTCTTCCTTGTGCCAGCGTATCTTCCTGATGGAAAAAAGATAACATTGTTACTCAATGATTCTAACAGAACTTAAAGGTAAGGCATCAGATAATATATACTTCCTCCGTCCCAGAATAAGTGTCCATTTTTGTTTCTGATCACGAACGAAAATGAACACACATTTTGGGATGAAGGGAGTGATTGTTTCTTCCATATTGCCCCCAATAATAAGAGCATTTACAATTTTGGTGAGGCCAAACTTTGGGTACAGAAACCAAGGGGGCACTTGCCTGAAAGCATTCAAGCTTAAGAACTTCAACTCTCATACTTTGAGAATCCTTAAAAGTTTTTTCACATGGGAATGAACTCTAGTGACGCTGACGTTTATAACAGTTAAAACATAAGTTCTATTATTTCTAAAGCAAGATCATTAACAACTGCCAAGGGCAGTCTTTAGCATTTTCCTTAAAACTGTGGGAGGTCTGAAATCAAAGTATATTTCACATTGTTTAGTATAGAGAATTCAAGGTTTCACTGTTACATGCTTAGCATAGCAAAGTCATGACCACTCTGTGCTCTTGATTTTAAAAATAACTGGTAAAGATTATAGCAAGTGCAACTTTGTTTTTATCCAAAAGTATCATATAATATAATGTGAAACCGTATTTTAAGTAAGTGGTGAAAATCATATAAAATACTATTTAAATTGCAGGAAATTAATAAAAAGAATAATGTTATTACTAGTAGAAATATTATCCCCATAACTAAAGGGTGTCTGTTCCTCGACAAAGAGCTTGGGCCTTGATGTTTGTGCTTAGTAACACGAGCTTAAACTATATATTTAGACACAGATTTTTGTATATGAAAAAGGAGCGAACTTTAATAGAGAATTTGATCTGAGTTTTGACTATCACCTAATGGCTACATATGCAGTCAGGAGATATCATCTCACTTGCCAAACAACAGCTATAACAAAAGAGAAGAATGAACTTTCGTAGAAAACATATTTCAACATTTCACCCCAACAAGAAAAATGGTATGATATTGGCGGGGCCAAGCCTAGGGTGTGGATCCATGTGGCGCCCACTGGGTGAAAATCATTCATGCTTAAAACTTTAGCGTCCTGCATTTTTCATGAGCCCTATGGCTTCTGTTAGTCAGTGTTCATTAAAAAGAAAAAAAAAACAGAGTTGCTTAATTCATGGATCAGAAACAGAGAAGAAATATCTCTTCCTTTCGAAAGTTAATAAGGCCAATCTCCTTAACTTGAGAACTGTTTCGCTAGTGTTCCGCCACATACACATATACTGAGAACCATATTTTCCTTATAAATCATGTTAAAATTATTTGCTCAAAACTAAAGCAGGACCCTTCCTCAACAATAAGCTTGACCATGATGTCTATGCTCGTAGCAAAATGAGGAATATTTGTCTAAGAAGTTACATATTTAAAAATAAAAACTTTGTGTACAGAAAACGAAGAATCTTAACGAGAATTCGAGTCCGGAGATTACATATTTAAATGTCATGTAATAGCCACATATGATGTCTGTAAAGTATGTTAATGTCAAGCAAAATATCCGTCTGTTGAAGAATGAAATCTAATAAAAATGGTGATTTCCACATTTCCCCCAAATCTTAAAGATTGATATGATTTCTAGTCTTCCCTGCCAAAGGACACCGTTCCATGTGGGCCCCGCCCGCATGACGAAAAGCACTAAGGTTTGAACTTCGGCATTGCACGATTCATGAACCCTAGGGCTCCTAACATATCAGGCAGTTTTCATTAAGAAAAAAGCTGCTTATAAATCACCAAAAACTAAGAAGAAGGGTTTTCTCCTTTCATAGTCTTTAAAAGGCCAATCACCTTAGTCCTTACCATGAGAATCTTTTCACTACCACACACACACCTCCCTTCCCACATAGATATAAATACAAAATCAGACATCAAATCTAATCTTCATTATACATACCTTAACTTGATCAACACATTCAAAAACCTAACTAATACAACACCTGCATTCTCCTAACTTCATCCTGATTTTTTTTTTTCGCTGGACCAAACAGAGCCTTAGACAGATTCAAAGGGCAAAAACACCTTACAAGCCATTTATCATGTATACAAAAGAATAAAACATGACAGAGGCAGCTAAATCACAGCGAGGTAAAGAAAAAAGATTCAATCTTTTTTCCTTTTCATTTTCCAATTCAGTTTTCTCAGTAACCAAACAGAGCAAAAAGTGAATCCCATTCAAAAAATGTATCATACAAAATCGCATCTAAACAATGCAAAACAAATTAATCAATCAAGTTGAAACCGTTATATCAAAGAATAAAATCAAAAGGATACGGTAAAATGAGAGAATTGAAGTATACCTTAGATTGATCAGTCCAAAGGTCGCTGACTCAGTATTCATTAATCATTTGAACTTATTTAGAGGGAGAGAGATTAAAAGAGGATTGTGGTCTTAGAGAGAGAAAGTTGAATAGAGAAGAGAGAGAAGCACAAGTTCTAGAGAGAGAGAGAAAGTGTGAGAGAATGGGATGAAGGAAAGAGAGAGAGAGAGAGAGAGAGAGAGAGGGAGGGAGGAACGTGAGTTTATAAGAGAAGTTGAAAAGAGAAGGAAGGAGGAAGACGATGCTGACATGGATGCACTGCAGCCGTCTGATGAATTATAAATAAACACAACATACAAAGAGGGTGGGTTCTGAAATGACCAGAATGGGTCTAAAAGAACATCTAAAAGGGTATGCAGGGTAATTAATGTTATGAGATTTGTTAACTAAGATAGGGTTTTTGGCAATGTTGTTTTCTTGTATTATCAAAAAATAAAAATAAAAAATAATAATAATTAAACAATTATCCAAACAAAGATCTAAATCTTTTATTTGAATGTACGACCAATAAGTTTACAAGTAAATTAAAAAAAGTGTCTTGATTTTTTTTTTTTTAAATGGTTGGAGGGACATAGACATTATCTCAACCATTAAGAATACATGGTGTCTTTGGTGAGGTTAAAACAAATAGTGCCTCTAGTAAAAGACTCGTTAGAGCTCGTTGGTAAAAAGTGTCTTGATTAAAAAGCATAACCCTTTATCCAAATAATTACATAATGCTGGCTCAATTTTATTAGAGTCTAGTGTGATCGCGTACGTATGTGGCCTAATATTTTTCCTGATGTGAGGCTCTAGCTTAGATGGAACCTCCGGTGTGTTTCTTATTTGAGGAAAGCAATGTCATATGGTTGATGAGGAGAACATCAAACTGGTCTCATACATGTTATCAATTTATAGCTCAAATCATCATATGTGAGTCGCATACCCAAACCAAGCCGACTCGCAATCATTTAACATTGAAAAAAAACTGACATTTTAGTTTGTCAAGAAGAAGATCGGTATTTAAGGCCACAAATGGCTTTGTTGATCCACTTTTCTCATCCTCACTCGATAAAATGTCTTCCTTTTCCCATTTTCGCTCTCATGACCATCTTGTGTACATGCTCATTATCAATGATGAGGTAGAAAGGTCTGCAACTGATCTGCATTAGTAGTATATGCAAGGCCCGACATAAGTTGAAGAACACTAGCTAGTTTACTCTCATATTCTGTAACCACATACCTATAAACACAAACAACAATTTGTATGTGGTATCAATGGCTGCCCAGATGAACACATTTGAACCCCATATCTAGCAAATAAAGGAAAGCATTTCAATCAATAATACTGCCATTAGAATTGATCTAACAGATTTACAGAAACTACAGAAGAGGAAACATTGAACCTACCAGAACAGATTCCAAAATACATGGCACTGGCAACATTACTCAATCTTACATACATATATATGAGAATCAGAGAATATATTTAGAAAGATCCAGATTAAGCCACAACTATTTGAGTCCCTTGTTTTGACTATCTGATTCTTGGATCTGGACATGGACCTCCCAAAATTTTAACGTGTTTCTGCCTCTTCCTGATGATTGGTTAGCAGCACTTCCTGCACCTAGTGCCACTGAGCACTTCAAAATTGCATGCCATCTTAATACACCACTCAGTTAACCAACTATCCGGTTCTTTGTCAAACTGTCTAACTTCTCCCTTTGTATGTTAACAA
Organism: Platycodon grandiflorus; assembly: GCA_016624345.1. Taxonomy (NCBI): domain Eukaryota; kingdom Viridiplantae; phylum Streptophyta; class Magnoliopsida; order Asterales; family Campanulaceae; genus Platycodon; species Platycodon grandiflorus. The sequence continues at coordinate 6,939,564 of CM028365.1, forward strand.
CTTTTGAGCCTCTCTTCCTTCCAACCATTAACCAAACAGAAACAATAGGGATCCCAACTTTTTATTTCAAGCTCCCAATTTTCCGTATGTCTCAATTTATGTGTCAAAGCATGTGATTGGTTAAACTGTGACTCAACAGGTTAGGTGATCTCACGTGCATCGAGAGGTGTCAACTACTGCCCATAACCATTTATCCGCCTAAACCACCTGCACATAAGTGGGTATGAGCACATATCTCTTTAGTAGCGGACTGTAATAGGCAAGACCATTTTAGCCCACTAATCTTCGTGGGCAAAAATGAGCTTACATGGGCGCCCACAATATTGAAATTATAACAATTTTTTGTGCATGTTATGAAGAGTTAAATGTTCATTTCATTTTATGTTTAATGGACTAAGTTAGAGTTTGGTGCTTTCACTGGTTTGATAATAGGTAAATGGGCGCCCAAGCCCATTTTGTAGCCTGCTCATTTATGCATGTGTTATCAATTGGGCATTCGTCACTTACCCGTGAGCCTGCAGCCCATATGAGCACCACACATAACCACCTAGCTCATCTGCGATCCTTTCACAGGGTTGTGAATATTGGGTTTTCAAATCTTTTGCTTCCTTTTTGCCCTTGTAATCCTAATGAGCCAGGCATCCCTAAGCAAATCCCTAATTCTCGACACATGTGAGACTCCATTGTGTTTCTAATGGGATATCGAGTTTAGAAACCTGAGGAGTGTTTCTATTTGGGATTGCATGAGTTTAGAACCTTGAGCTACAAATTAGATGCTAAATGATCGTTGGAGAATATCAAACTCGTCTCGGACATCGTTAGGTTCTTAAACTTGCATCTTTTAATATCTCATGTTGTAGTCCCAAACCCAAACTAGACCGTCTCACAATCTTTCCTTAATCAAGAAAAATTTTCTTTTAAGGGAAATGCAAAAAGTTATAGGGTATAAAGTGATCATAATTCTTATTCCTGTATATACTATCTGACCATCTTCTTGGCAATGCTTAGTATTATACCTATGTGGAAAAAAGGTATACAGCCTCAATTAGTAGGCATACAAAAGAATGAAAGATTGGTGCACAAGGCTCCTATTTTGTAGGGTTTGCGAAGGGTCTAATATACAAGAGCTTATCCCTATAAGTTGCCATGTTTTTTCTTTTTTTTTTTTTTTAATTCAAACCTCCGGGTCTGTCACGATGGAGTAGACTTGCCATCGATTAGAAGACATATGCAAGGCCTTGTATATATACATGGTAAAGGCCTAGTGCTGCTTCCTCTTGTATCCTGTACCACAAGATCGAAGTCATGAACAACTATTCATGTATGGTATCAATGGCTGATCAAGTTACAATATTTGAACCAATGCTAGCAAATAAGAAGAAATTTTATTTCAGTAATTCTGCCATTACTAGATCAAACTGCAGACTACTCAACACTGTTCCTACTAAAAACAAATTCAAGAGTACATCACTAATGACAACGATGCAAATCCACGAAAAATGAAATTTTTATAAGAGTATCTTTTAACATTCACCACCATCTCAAATTTTCAATTTCAAGATTCTGCTATGCACAAAATATAGTTGCTGTCAAGTTCTGCGAGCCTGCTATGCACAAAATATAGTTGCTGTCAACAACCTGATCTTCAATCTGGTTAGGGACCTCCCAGATATTTTATGCTATTTTTGCGTCTGCTTGATGACCATCAAAGCTAATGTCTCCAATGGAACTGTAATATAACACTTCTTATACAACTCGTTCAAAATCTCATATTTAAAATCTCACATTTAAAGCTTTTAACTTATGTTCTGAATGGATATCATCTTTCCAACCATTCAAAGAGCCAGCTCCAACCTTCGCTTTCTCTGACTGAAGCTTCTTTTTAACTGATGTAGGTTTATCAGTATAATTTTCCATATCTACTTCTGCATCCCGAGACGAGTCATCCTTTTGATCCCTTTTCCTCTTATTTCTTTTAGCAAAGCTAGCCTTTGGTAATGGAAAACGGAGCTTAAGCTCACTAGTTCCGCACTTATTTATTTCAAATGAGTTGCCGGTTTGTATGGGAACCACACCATAGGCCAGTTCTAGCAAGGCGTTTGCTGCAACTAAGTCTCTTTCATCAACCATTTTATAAGATTGTCTCACCACAGTGTCTTTGCCTTTTATTTGGGCCATTGTGTATCCTCCTAATGGAATAAGACAACATCGTTAATCAATGATTCTAACTGAACTTATAAGGCAATAGAAATAAGCCGTGCAAATAACTCAGCATGATAGATGTCATGAGCTTCGAAATTCTTTTAAAATTTAGATTTCCAAGATTTCTAGCAATTATTGGCGCAAGAGAAAAACCTAACTAAGCACAAGGAACTCTCAATATCAGAAATGGTAACATATGTTTACTTATGACTTACGTGAAACAGAAGGATATTAACTATATATTCTTATTCGACGATTTACTGTTTGAAAGAAGAATAAGCATATAATTAACGTGTGTTCTAACTCAACCATCCACAAGAAAATTAAGTTCATCGCAAATTTCCATGACCAAATACGGACTAAGGAGGGAAGAAAAATAAAAAGACGTCTAGCTATAACAACAACGTACTTCCTTGGTGTTATCAACTAAGATTTGATCATTAAGACCCCTATAAACACGAATGAATGGTTGTTTATTGGACAATAACTCGTAGTTTCTTTTAATTAACATAGTACCCCTATAAATAACTTGATTTTCCAGAGTTCCATTTATCAATGGAAATTCACGACTTTAATTTCCTTACCCACTGAATTTTAAATGGAAGGGTTACAACTGCAACATAAAATTAAGGTGGAAGAAATTTCAATATTCATTAATTTATGCCGCGCTAGAAGCCTCTTGCTATTAACAAATGCACATTACTAATACTAGAAATATTAATATTTGAAAATACTTAAGGGGGATTCTCTCAATAATATATATATATATATATATATATATATATATATAGTTTACTGCAAGTCTAAAGGATTTTGTATGTCCAATGGCTTTTGTGGAAAATACTCAACTTAAAAGAGCTTCGGCATTGTGCATTCCGTACGTGAGCCCAGATCAAGGTTTTTGTCCCATGGATCATCACAACAAATAGCGGTTTAAGATACCAAAAGAAGAAGAGTTCTTCATTCTAGAACACAATGAACAGAGGTTATGCTAACAAGTGTAGTACATCGCTTTTTTTTTTTTTTATGAAAGTGAATGTAATAAACACGTTTTTTTTATCACCTAAATTAACAAACAGCAAGAAGAGTACAAATTAGACTCTTAATTAATAAAATCCTAGCTAGTTACAAAATGTTTTTGCCATAGGAAGTAACTCTAGTGAAATTATAGCATTTATAGAAGAAAAATGATACTGCTACTGCGCCCCCCCCATCAAACGAAAATGTGATGCGGAGTTTTCAGTTGATGTCATACAACCCCGAAATGGATTTTCGTTAAAACTAGATAGTCAACGTCGTGCCATAAGGGCACTCGTGAGAATTTTCTTGAAACCGTGGGAGCTTGAACACTTACTATAAAAATGGGGAAAATATTTTTCAAAATATGCTATAATCTTGATTTTCATAATATTATCAAACAGCGAAAAATGGAAAAAATATTTTTCAAAAAATGTTTTCTGTCATCAACCCAAGGCTTCTATCATCACACAATTTTTCATTTAAAAAGAGTTGGTTAATATGAGAATCCTTTTAACTTGTGCTATCTCTTCCCCAACCCATGCCCAAAGATTCAACACCAACACAAACACACATATCATTATATATAGCACAAAATCATACCTTCATCATATTTAAACATCATAAAAAACACACAAACAGAGAGAGAGAGAGAGAGAGAGAGAGAGAGAGAGAGAGAGAGAGAGAGAGAGAGAGAGAGAGAGAGAGAGAGAGAGAGAGAAAACAAATACTGGAAAAATTATCTTAACTTGGTCAACACAAAACCCACAAAGAAAGAGAAACAAAACATAGCCTAATTATATATACAGTTATACAGATCAAAGCGGGCGTAAAAACACCTTGCAAGACATTTATAAGATCATATATACAAAAGAAAGGAACATGATCATCAACTCAACTCAATCAACTTAAACAACATATCGATAACACAGCAGAAAATAATTACAATCTTTCAATTTAGTTTTCTCAACAATCAAATAGAGCAAATAATGAACCCATTCCCCAAAAAAAATATATATATATATATATATATATATGTAGAAAATCATATCTAAACAATATAGAACAAATCATTTAGCTTGATCAAGCCAAAAATTGCTAAATCAAAGAAAAACTAAAAAGATACAATACAAATAAGGCAACTGAAGTATACCTTAGATCAATCAGTCGAATAGTCGGTCAATCGGCACTCACTAGATCGGTAATTTGAGTTTAGTCAAGAGAGAGAGAAAGTTGGAAAAACACAACTCCAAGTGAGTGAAAGTAAGAGAAGAAGGAAGAGAGTTTATAAGCAAATGGAGAGAGTGTTGAAAGAAAGAAAGAAAGAAAGAAGACGATGCTGACTTGGAGTAACAAGGGCCGTTTGATGGATAATAACATACTACAAATACAGAGAGTTGTTAGTTATAAGACAAATTAAAATGGGTCTAAAAGTGCATTTTAAAGGTTGGTAGATTATGGGGAAGTTAATTATAAGTATGAGATTGTGTTAACCTAGTAGGGTTTGACTATATATTTTTATAAAAGTAGATTTTCTTTTTTGGTGTTAACAAATTATATAAATAATGCCACTTGAAAGTCAAACAAGTTTTCAAGATACAAAATTAAATTGGTGCTTTCTAAACACACTCTTAATTTAAAGTTTTTTTTTCCCGGTTGGTTAGACAAATTAACGAAATATTATTACTCCCCAAATTACCGTCATGTTTTGACTTTTTTTTTTATCAAATAAGATATTTTTTAAATACAAATTTGACGTATATTATTATTTTTTTCTAAAATTGTAAAACACGTAATTGTAGCATTTTTAAAATATTACGAATTACGAGTTATATTATTTTGGAAATAAAGTAATAATATACGTCATATTTGCATTTGAAAAATATCTTGTTTGAAAAAAATAAAGTCAAACAGGACGATAATTTAGAAACGGAGTGAGTAAAAGGTATTTATTATAACAAAAAAATTAGTAATTGACTTGTTTGACCCGGCACACAGATTAATAAAAAATAATTAACTTAATTATTAATATTGGTATAGTGTGTAGTTTTCTTTAATGCCCATGTACATATGACACATAATTAAAGTATGAAAAGGGTAAAATGATAAAAGTGTTGAACAAGATAATTATTTTGTAACAGACAAAAAGGTAAAGCAAGAAATTAAATAATTTTGGGACGGAGTGAGTATATTATATTACCTCTTATTTATGGTAAGGAAATTCAACATAAACATTTGAATGAATTCATGCTAGCAAATGAGAAAATTTTATGTCAATAATTCTATCATTACTAGATCAAACTGCAGCATATATATTCGGCATAAACCTAGCTACCAACACAGATTAAAAAGTACGTCGCATTGGCGAGGTTAGACAACATTAATTATAGACTAGTCTTGACAAATGATTCACATTCGCGAAAATGAATGTTTATAAAACTATCTCTAACATTCATCACCATCTCAATTTTTTGGTTTTGACATTCTGCTATGCACCTATACTCAAGATCTGCAGGCTTGCGATTTCACCCAAGTCCCTTGGGTTTGACTATGTGTATGTTTTATCTCGTCAGGGACCTCCCAGATTTTTGAAGTTTTTAATTCCCTTGTCTTGATGATCCTTGAAGCTAGTCATGTCTTTAGTGGAACTGTCATACCAAGATGAAGCAACATTTCTTGTAACTCATGCCATTTGAGCTCTTCGAAATCACCATCTTCATACACCACTCTAGACCACCTCGATTTTTTTTTCAAATTGGGTAACTCTCCTTCTGTATATCTGCTCGATCTCCGAACTATTTTTTAATCTCTCTTCCTTCCAACTATTCACCAACGCATATGTTTCTACATGAATTGATCTCACCTACCGTCTCACAGAGCATAAAACTGCCATAGTGCCATCAGTTAGGGTTACGAGAGGCAGCTCATTAATCACCACAACTGGTTTTTTGGGTAGCTCAAAAATATGTGTTAGTAAAAACTCAGGAATTGTCCTCTTTGCATGTGTTCTTCATTACCATGGTTGTCTTTCTCAGAAACCTGTTGCGAAGTTAATCAATTTATACCTGGAAGAAAAAATGTTTCAGTAATAAAACATTCCCACGTTGATTTCAGATATGATAACATGTCCCATCAGGACAAGCCCTGAAAGGCAGAGTTGGAACATTCATTTCAGATATGCTTATATGTCCCATCAAGACAAGCCATGAAAGGCAAGTTGGAAACAAATCGTTTTGTCCTTTCTTGACGGTTTCCATAAACAATACTGCATTCTTGTTTTGAGAAACTTGGTAGCCGTTAGTTACTAAACACATATCATCTTTGAAATCTTTTACTCGATTATAAGATATTCATTCAAAGGTATATATCGTATTGAACATGACCTAATATGAGATCAAAATATATAGAAACTCATACATAGGAGTGCACACGAGGGCGGGCTGGACGAAAAAGAAGAAGAATAAGATGCCTACCCTAGCAACGAATCAACTATGTACGCAAGCCGCTCAAGCATCTCAGACAGTGCTGCTAATTAAACTATAGTCAGCTTTGGGGATATACCTAGGCATTTATACGATAAAAGTAAACCCTATTTTAACTAACCCTAAGACTGATCTCGACTCAACTCAGCTTGAATCACATGAATCCTTTTCGTGAAACCACACTCACGCATATTCTTCTTAACAATTGCCAACTGCATGATTTTTGCTATCCCTACCTATAGACATGCATAAGTGTACTTAGTGATCTATGTGTGTCCAAACTATCTCAAGAAAATTTTTCTCGCTTATTAATTGGGGCTACTTTTCATTTTGAATTTTACTTAGTACTAGCACAAATCCATCTTAGCATAATCTGCTAACTGAACCTGCAAAAAGGTTACCTTAAGTACCCTACTAATACAACTAGATAGTCACAATTTGGATTTAAAGAGGTATCCAATTACTGTATATTACAAACAATTTATCCCGAAACATAGTTCAACATAACCCACCATTAATGTGATGTGAGCTCTATTGGTCTTGTTAATGATTGCGCATCAATGGTGATACTAGTGTAACCAAAGTTTGAATATGCATGATTACTATATATCAATCATAATAACAGAAAATTCAAACAAGAAGCCTCAATTTTAATGCAAAGTTAACCTAGTTAAATTTGAACATGGATATAATATATATATATATATATATATATCATAATATTAATAACTACAAATTCAAACGAAAAGGCCTCATTTAAATATCCACTGCTTGCAAATATATACACTAATGTTTTTGATAACGATGCGATCGACTTTCATCGCGGAAAGTGATTAAAGATCCAACATATTATCTAACTTATCTATGACTCCACTCCAACTTTCCATCCATTAAGGAAACAGATTTCATTGCTTCTTTTGATTTGAAACTGTTGTATTTGATTTTGAGTTCTCTTTAGCATCTTCTAATATGATTCATGAACATAATGCTTACGACAACGATTTCATCCAATAGTCAGGGGTGCAAAGGTAGTAAACCAGTAACTAACATATTCACACGTCAAAAGCATTTTCCTGTTTGTATATTGTGAATTTGTGCATAGGATATAATACAAAAGTCAACAAAACCATTACACCACTTATGTTTCTGTAGCTCCTGCTTATTTGAAATAGAGAAAAAAAAAAATCAGTGAAGTAACTGTGAATCGCAATAGTTCTACTATGCTGGTTAACAGTATGAGAAAGAGATTCAACACTTCAGTTTGTCCTTTCTTAGCATAAAACTGAAAAAGAGGTTCCAACACCATCAAAAAGGATTAAACAAAAACGTCGTACATGGTGAAACTTGCACATATTATAACCCATTAAATCGCAACATCAAATTTGCTACGTGCAATCTTCTGTTTATGCTAAGATAGAGATATGTAAAGAACCGGAACAGAAGATGCAATAATTAACTATATATAACGAAACTACGTACAGCACATAACATAAATGCGTGGCATGTATATATACATACTAATATTAGTATAAAGAAGAATATGTGACATGATGTACACATTCCTAGTAACTGTATATGCATGTTTATTACGTAGGATAAAAGATACGCGACACCACTTAAACATGCATACATAACTATGTATGAGTGTTTATTCCCTGGTACCTATTTTTCTAATTACTATTTACCCCAATTAACTTATTAGTGAAACCGAATTGTTGATTGTTTAATTAATTTCATCTCAAGCACTGAAAGCTAATAAACCCACTTCAGCCGGCCACATGTACAACTTTAACCTTTTTAGCTTCTATAGTTCAGAAAAAAGATCTAATGCATATATAACCATGACAGTTTCATGTCCGGTCCAAAGGATAGAATGGTAATCGATAGTTAAGGTTAACTTCCAAATTCGATTAATTATATTCATCAAAGGTAACTCCTAGAGCTCGGAAAGATAAGCACAATCTATCTATTATTTACTCCCTTCACCCTCTCAAAGAATCCCTCTTTCCTTATCAGACTACTGTTACACTCGATGCTTAATTATATGTTAATTTGATAAAATTCAGCTACAATTCCTATTATATATGTTCTAGCTATACGTACCCTCATAAAGCATCTTTGTTCGACAAGTCAAAGAGATACATAACTCTTTGATAGAACCATCATAATGAACTTGTTCTCGTCGTATCAAACTTGTAGACTATATATATATATATATACTAAGTGGGGTAATATTAGATCGAGCACCGTCAGAATTGGCATTCTTAAGTTTTCAAAGACATGTTCGCCTTTGGCCGGAAAGGAGCTAGGGAGCAATGATTACGTACCCCCACGGACGTAATTAAATAGTCATGCATTGCTAAGAAATAGAAATTGATTTCCCCCACATGGGCTCTTTTAATAGGTATCTATATATCGAACGAGTACAAGTACCATGCAGAGAAAATTCATCAATATCCAACAAAAACATCTTACAAATTAACTAACTTCACCTTAAATCAATTTTTTCGTTCCTTATCATTTAATTAGTACAACAAATCAATTTCATGATGCATGAAAAAGTGAAAAAAAAATTGCTCAATAAACAAACATTAGGAATTATAACTAATTGAAATGAGTTGAAATCGAGAAACAAAATCATTAGTTGCACGCAAGTATATGAACATATATCAAAAAATTAACCCAAGTGGTCGATCTCAATCATAAAAGCAAATGTGTTGAGAATCAAGAAACACACGCGCGCACACAACATTCACCAACACATATATACAAACATATGGATCGGAGAGGGGATTGACCTGATATATCAGTTATAAGAAACAGGTGAACTTGAAATCAATCGAATTTCGACCAGTGGGAATTAAGCCTTCAAGAATGGTGAATGGCTTCGATCGTGAAGTAAAATTATAACGAAGGAAATCTCAAGTTATCGGTCTTTACAGTGTACACCCCTCAATTTTGGATCAGTTAGTTAGTTCTACACTAGCTAGCTGCTCCTTTTTTTGTAATCTAAGTATGAGCGAGTTTAGTCATGTACACGAAATAGACCTACAAAAGTCAAAAATTACCAAATATACCTACCTGGTCGGTCCATCCACACAACTCTAAGTTTTGCCAATATCCTCCTCCAAAGAAATCCCAAACTATAATAATGTTGTGTTTGTGAACACTATATATAGCACATGGACTTCCGGCCGGGCACAAAAATCCTATTTAGAAAAGTTCAGCTTCGTTAATTTGGTGAATATATATTGAGGCCGGGTATGTTCTTCGGAACTCAATCTCATGAATATACTTATTTTTTATTTTGCTCTCGTTCTTCTCTCTATCTCTCTTACTTTACATTCAATCTTTACCAAAAAAAAAAAAGTAAATTTCAAAATCACCAAAGTCAAGCACACTCTAAATAGCAGCAACCTCCGCAAAAGTGCATTAGATTGGATGCCCAATCCCCGAAAGTATTCACGTCTCGACTGACAATTAAGGTTCTCATTTTAAGTGACAAATTAAGAATGATTTGCAAAGTTTGTCAACACTAACCCCATTTTTTATTTATTTATTTGAAGGCTACCAACCCTCAGTATCCTGAATTGATTTGGGCAAGCTGCAATATAGGATTACATAGTGTAAAGAGTCGTAATATTACTGCCTCTTTAATCTTATGACATATCCTTTCTTCCATTTAATTGTTTTTTCTTCTTTTTTTTTTTTTTTTTTTGGCCGCCAAAAAAGCTTCATTCAACAATGGTGAAATTAAGGCTGCCAAGAAAAACATGTCAGTCAGGCTCTACTCGAGGAGCAATCCTCAGATACAAAAGTTCAAAGTCAAACCAATTATATATCCGTAACACTTTGTAATTGATTCAAATTGAGGGAGTGAACATAAAGGAGGACACTTTGTTGATTCAAATTGAGGGAGCTAGTGAACACAGAGGAGGAGGGGTCATGATACTAAGGGAAGCGCATGCCGACAGTATATTTACACTACTGCCATGCATAGTGACAAGGCTTCAACAGACAACATAGGTGTTGCTCGCGCTAAGCTCAAGTTTAGGCTCCCTCCCAAATCCATGAGATCAAGGTTCCTATAGTACTCTTGGAAAAAGGGAAAATATATGAAAGCTTATAACTTTCGTTCATGTGTTTGCTAGAATGAGCATCTTGGCCATGCTCGTTATCAAGGATATTGTCAATACGGGAGAAAGGTTTAGAACCCTCCAATATTATAGCCTAATAGGCATATGCAAGGCCTCGTACACACGCTCACGCACATATAGACGCATGTGCACTCATATTATATATGTACCTCAAGATCAAAAGTGATGCCAAAAACATATATAAACACAAGCAGCTACACATATATATAATCACTGGCTGCTCGATCTAGTCTACATTTGAACCCCCCATGCTACAAATAAAGGATCAAGATTAATTTGAATCTATAAATCTTCCATTAAAAAATCAAATAGCTAAACTCAAACTCCAACCTAGCCAACATTGAACTACCAAAATGGATTCCAAAATACATGGCATAGGCAATGTTAGTCAACGTTACTGTAATGTGCTTTTCTTTCTCAATTCTATTTCACTCAAGTCTCTCATTAATCTTGGATCAAAACTCGGATCTCCCAGATTTTCTTTTTATACATTCCATTGCTTCCGTTTGCCTTCTCGTCTTTCTACAAGTAGTCCAGTCATACTAAAAATCCTCATCTTTTCTATCTCCATGCAAGTAAACCCATAGGTGCTTCTCTCTGTCGAACCTTATACAAGGGTCATCCTCAGACTTCAACCGATCAAGAGCCCCACTAACTACACTGGTAACTTGAGACTCAGATGCATCCTCTAAAATGAATTTGGAGTCCCTTACAAGAACACAAATATCGCCTCTAGTACCAATCCTCCCTGGCAATCTAGAGGCTGCATCTCTCACCAGACTCAAAACAGTGAAATAATTTGGACGCCTAGGTTTCAGCATGTGATGCCCTCGAGCTCTTGGTGATGCCTTCCCAAACCTCCTTATCAATGGAGCGACACTTGATTTCGTACCATCATAGGCCGTATAAGAAAAGGCCTTGTAAGGATTTGAGTACCTTTCAACTTCCTCTAAACGAAAATGATCCCGCACTTGTTTAGAGCTCGAGTCAATCGTATTGAAACTTGTCAGAGCTCTTACATCCTTGAATCGTTTACTCATGTCAATCGATGGCATAACGTCAAGCTTATAATCGGCTTCAGATGACTCGCCAGTCTCCATTCTAACCTCACAATTAGCCATTTTAATCAACGTACTAGCCACATCTAAGTCTCTCTCGTCCATAATCTCGTAAGATTTCCTTACTGCATTATCTCCGCCTTCAAGTTGTTCCACTGGATAATCCTGATGGAATAACACAACGTTGTTGGTCAAGTGAACAAGGCATCATGCACAATTGACTTGAGAATAATTCATGAATCTCATAAGCTTCGGAATTCTTTTAGAATTAAGATTTCAAAGATATCTAGCAATAATTGGTGCCGGGAATTATCAATATACATAATGTTAACATACGTTCACTAATGAATCACGTGAAAGGGAAAGAAATTAACTTTTCTTGTCAAAGATAAAACCCCATATGTTGCTAGAAAAAGAAGACGAGCGAGCATTTTATACACAACTTGATTCCAGTTGTTATTGTTTCAAGTGGGCCCCTACCAAGGTTATGGTTTTATGCGGGCCCACTTAACCAAAGGGACTGGTTTAAAATTTTTAAACGGCGCATATCATAAACCCTAGGGCTTCTATCTATTACCCAATTTTCATCGAAAAATAGTTAGTTAATCACCATCAAAAGAATACAGATTTTTCATTTTAAATCTCCTTAATATTCTTTTCACTTGTGTTCTCTTGCTTCCCCCTCCCCTCCCCCCAAACACCGCCGCCATGCCACTACCGGGAAAAATAAATAAATAAATAATAAATCACACATACCTTTATATAGAACACAAAATCATGTATAAAGTCATACATTCATCATATATAGACATATCATAGACACACAAGAGAAAAATAAAACAAATAAAAATCTTAACATGCATGGTCAACACAATACCCGTATTCCCCTTGATCATGATTTTTCACTAAACCATCTATATATATATATACATCTATATATATATATATATATATATATATATATATATATATCTGTGTGTGTGTGTGTGCAAATCAAAGGGCAATTAAAAATAGTAGTTTACAAGCCATTTATCAGATATAAAAATAAATAAATAAAAAAAATCATGAATGAGACAACTGAATTAACTGAAACAACATATGAGATATATATACAGAAGAACAAAATTATTCTTTCCTTACCATTTTCGAATTCAGTTTTCTGAGCAACCAAACAGAGCAAAAAGTGATTCGTTTTGAAGAACGAACGTACCACGCAAAATCGTATCTAAATTACAATGTAGAAAAAATAAGTCAAAACCTTAATTATCAAATAAATAAAAACCAATATATATATATATCAATTAAAGTAGTTGTTAGATAAATGAGAAAATTGGAATATATATACCCTTTACGTACGTACTGATCAGTCAAACAGCTAGCCGGTCACTCAGCATTCATTCAATCATCAGTTTAACTTAGAGGAGAAAGAATCAATTAAGCTGGTAGCTAGGTTGTGGTTTAAAGAGGGAAAGTTGGCCGGAGAAAGACAACGTACTGCTTGTGAGATCGAGAGAATTGAAGTGGAGATGGAGGAATTAAGGAAGAGTTTATATATAAGAAATTAAGTTGAGAGAAAGTGTTGATCAAGGAATTGAAGAAGACAGTGCTGAGTTGGAGGAATAGGGGCCGTTTGATGAATAAAATATAGACAAAATTAAAAGCTAGATGGTTGGTGAAAGAAATTAATATAATAGGTCTAAAAAGATCATTAAAAAGGTTGGTAGATTATAGTTGAATTAATTAATTAATTAATTAGATTTTGTTAATCATATCTAGTAGGCAGGCTTTGACAGTTTTGAAACGGTAGTACGTAGTACGTTGTTTTATTTTTATTTTCTATTTATTAACAAATTAATTTTATACTACTGTAGTAGTACTTAATTATCTAATAAAAGATTGCAGTACTTAGTATTGGTGATCAAGAATTAAAATTATGTAAGTTGCAGTTAAATTAAGAAGAGTTGATCATAAAACAAAAGCAGCAGCAGCAGCAGCTACTTGCATAAGTATTATATATATATATATTCAATTCGAGGACTAAATTAATAATTTTCACATAACTTAATAAGTACGTATTATATATTATTCAAGCAAGCACATACTGAAAATTTTCCTTCAGTTTACTTTACAATTTCCTTCCTAATTAATTAAAATGGTTTATTAATAAGAATGAATTTATTATACGTACGTACGGTACCAAAGTAATTGTTCATATCACATAAAACTACTTGTTGTTGGGGCCGGGATCCTCCTTTAATTTCCTTTCACAAATTAAAATGGTTTATATAAATGGAAATAATCTAGACAGACAGACAGACAGACGCAGTTTCCTTCTGGACCAATAAATAATATATTGATCATAATCAAATTAAGCTGAAAACATATACACATACATGAACATCTATGCAAACAAACAAACAATACAGATTTTGTAGAGTGGTGTACGTGTATCTCGATCTAACATTCACCACCATCTCTCATCATTTTCTTCAGTCCCACATATTCTGCTATATATGCACACAATATCACTGTTCTCGATCAACTTCTGCCAAACCTGCTATTTATTTCACTCGAGTTTGTTCGGTTTCGCTAGCTGAATCTTCGATCTGTTTACAGACCTCCCAGACTTATTAAGCTGTTTCCGCCTCTTCTTGATCACCTTTGAAGCTAGTGTCTTCAATGGAACAGTAATATCAAGAGGAAGCAGCACTTCTTTCAACTCGTGCCATTCGAGGTCTTCAAAATCTCCATCTTCATACACCACTCTATACCAACCAGACTCTTTATCAAACTGAGTAACTTTCCCTTTGTATGTCCGCTCCCCAAACAATTTTTGAACCTCTCTGCCTTCCAACCATTCACCAAAGCATATATTTCCATGTGAACCCATCTCACTTGCCGTCTCGCAGAAAATAAGACTGCCATCGGTTAGGGTGGTTATAATGGGAGGCAGCCCATTGATCACCACAGCCGGTTCTCCCAGTATCTCGAAAATATCAGTTGATGAAGACTCCTCTACTTTGCATCTGTTCTCCATTACGAGTACCTGTTGGCTGCTGCAAAGTCAAACAATTACCTGGAAGAACAATCGTTTCACTAATAAAACATTCCCACGTTGATGTCACATATGATTATGTGCCATTTCAAATAAGTTCCAGCCACTCAGGACAAGCCAAGAAACGCAGAGTTGGAAACAAATCGTTTTGTGTCCTTTCGCAACTGCTTCCATAAATAAGACTGCATTTTTGTTTCGATAAAGTTGCTAGCTGTTAGTCACTAAAGACATTACATCTTTGAAATCTTTTACTAGATATTATATTCATTAAAAAGGTATGTTCAATGGAACATAACACAATATGAGATCACAATGATATGGAAACTCATAGGAGTTGGCACAAAGGGTGGAGGAAGAATTGCAAGCAATCGGCTATGCACACAGGCTCAGACAAATCCTAAAGTAATTGAACTATAGCCAGCTTTGGGTATAACCTGTGAATTTAAAAAATAGTGATAGAGATCCAAATATTTTGTCCAAATTTTCCATCCAAATCTAGGTGACATGCAGGCGATTGGTTAAAGATGACATCACTTAACATTTGATATCACCCTTTAATCCATCACATGCTTGCCGAAAAATAGAGCAGCTTCAAGATCTTCGGCAACGGAGATAAACTGCATGCCGTTGTTTGTACGCCAATTCCAAAGGAGCCTACCTAGATTGAGATGAGAAATTTGGATGCATAAGTTTGGATCCCTCTCATTTTCCTTTAAAAAAATTAGTAGAAAACCCTAATTTTAATTTTAACTAACCCTGAGACTCTCAACCCAACTCATCCTTGGTCCCACTTACTTGGCATTTGCTACACGATTCCTTTTCGTAAAACCACACTCGCGCATATTCAGCTTAACTATTGTCGTCCGTTTGAGTTTTGCTCTCCCCCTACCTCTAGTCTGTTATTTGTATTGACTTTCACCCTATTTTAACTAGTGCACTTGGTGGTCTTTGTTGTGTGTGCATGTCCAAACTAACTCAAGCGAATTTCTCTCACTTTATATCTGATTGGGGCTACTTTCTCTCTGTTACGAATGTGCTCCTTTTGAATTTTACTCTTTCTAGTACTACCACATGTCCATCTTAGAATAACCTGTCAACTAAACCTGTGAAAAGAATATCGTAAGCACCCTAAACTAGAAAAGATAACCACAACTTGGAGTTAAATAGATAAACAAAGTACTCCCTCTGTCCCAAAAAAGGAGTCGCATTTGACAAGTCAAACTTTAAAATTTAGTAACTTTACGTCTATATATTAACTTTAGATTGCACTAAAATAAAATCGTTTTCTTTTTTTCTTTTTTTGACAAACTTTTGAAGGTGCGTTTCATCTGCTCGACTACATTCCTCATCCCTAGCCGCCTCTACCTCCGGGAACATCCTCCTCTAATCTAAGTCTAAGAACCGGGGAGGACTCTCCGCATTCTATAAGAACCAATATGTATGTCTTCCAACCCCATCTGAGACTCTTTCTTCCCGATCCGTAAGAGAAATATCATGTTTTTGAAAGTAAAGCCAAAAAAAATGACAATATAAAGAAACTTTATCGAAAAAATCAGAAACGCGACTCTCTTTTGGACAATCTAAAAACTCTTTTTTTGGGACAGAGGGAGTATCGAATTACTCCTGCTAAGTAGATTACCAACAATTTATCCCAAAACCAAACTAACCCACAATTATTTAATGTGATGTGAACGCTACTGGTCTTGTTAGTTGTTAATTTTTGTGCATCGATGGTGATGCAAGGGTAACCTAGTTAAGTTTGAACATGATTACTACATCAATCATAATAACCACAATTTCAAACAAAAAAACCTCAATGTTGATGCTAGGATAATCTAGTTAGTTTGAAAATGATTACTACAGCAATTATAATAACTGCAAAGTCAAATGTAAAGGCCTCACCTAGCTCTTAACTGATTTCAAATATCTGAAGTACTGTTATCGCAGAAACAATGAGACTTGATCTAATTTATCTCTGACTTCCCTCCCACTTTCTCAAAAAAATTAAAAGCTGCAGGAAGTTATAAAAAGGTAAGAAATACAATCATGAGAAAAATCAAGGCTGACTCAAACTACACAGAGTGAATAATGTCTACTGTCTTTGACTTTTGATGTGATACACACAAGCTAAAAACAACCATACCAAGTATGCACTGCCTTTCTATCTTGGGAAGGGGGAAACCTTCCTTAACTGTTGGAGCGATTCCATAACTCCAAGAAGACAAACTCACTTCATCAACATCAAGGAAATGCAACTTCTAATGGTTTATATTAGAAACCTCCCTACTGGTTTACATTCAAAATTATAAGGCACTTTCACATTTTGACACTCTTTTAGAGCCCACCTTTTCGTCATCCATCCATTAAGGAAAGATTGATTTCATTGCTTAATATGCTTTTAATTTCAAAGGGCTATAGTTGACTTTGAGTTCTCTTCAGCATCTTTTAATATGATTCATGAACTCTCTTCATGAACGTAAAACTTGCTCTAACAATTTTGTCTATGAGTCAGGGTATGAAAATCACACATTCACACGTCAATCGCATTTTTCCGTATGTGTATCGTGCATACCCCTAGAATATATTACGAAAGTCAATGGGAGCCATTATATTTACACCCGTTATGCTTCTGTAGCTCCCTGCTTGTTTGAAAAGAAAAATATTGAAGTAATGGTGATACTAACATTTAAAAAAGAGGTTAAGTACTTCAGTTTATCCTTAGCATAAAACCATAAAAGAGGTACTAACACCATCCAAAAGGATAAACAAGAACATCATATATAACAACACTTGCAGAAATAACCCGTTAATATAATCAAATCAAAGATGCTAATGCAATCTTTTGTTTATGCTTAGATGGAGATATGTAAGGAATTGGAACAGAAAATGCAGGTAATTACCTATAGTGAAACTAAAGCACATAAACATAAATGCATGGCATGTACTCGTATTAATATAAAAATACATGTTTATCAAGACGTGCCTACAAAACTGTATATGCATGTTTATTACGTTAGTATAAAAGACACATGTGACGCAACGTAAACATGTGTACATAACTCTATGTATGCATGTTTATTCCCTGATACCTATTTATCTTAATAATTACCCCAATGAACTTAATTTTTAGTGCCCCTGAATTGGTGATAATTGAATTTATATAATGGCTGGTGATGAACTAGGGTTAATCTCCAACACCACAGTTAACTAAGTCACATTAACCATACAACTTTAACCTATGAGCTCCGAATATAGTTCATATCAAAGTTCCCATGTATAAATAATCCGGTCCAAGAATAGAATGGCAATTGATAGATGACATTACAAGAAACTCTTAGGGCTCGGAAAGATAAGCATAATCTATTACTTACTCCCTCTATTCCTCACAAGAAATCCCTCTTACCTTTTTAGAGTGTTACACTCAAAGCTTATATGATTGAGAAAGTTGAGCCACAGTTCATATTCTAGCTATAACCTCATATTAGAGTATTCTCATTTGACAAGTCAGAGAGAAACACAACATAACTCTACGAGAAACCCATTTTAACAAACTCTTTTAGTTGTAAACTTTTAAGTCTGCTAAAATTAAAATTCCATCAGAATT
Organism: Platycodon grandiflorus; assembly: GCA_016624345.1. NCBI lineage: Eukaryota > Viridiplantae > Streptophyta > Magnoliopsida > Asterales > Campanulaceae > Platycodon > Platycodon grandiflorus. The sequence goes on from CM028365.1 coordinate 6,958,139, forward strand.
GCAATCTTAAATTTTCAAACTCACAATCACCTTCAGGTGGAATGAAGGAAGCAATGATTACTCCCATGGGTAGGCACGCTTTCCTTAAAACTAGAAATTGACTTCCCCACATGGCCTCATTTAACTGGTATCGATCAAATTCAGGACCATGTAGAGCAATTTCATCGATATCCAACAAAATTTCTGACCATCTAACAAATTAACATCTCCTAAATCAATTTTCTTTCCTTATCATATAGTATAATAAATAAATTCTTGATCCTAAAGCAGGGAAAAAAAAAAAAAAAGTAAAATTCTAGCTCAAACAAAGAATAGCTATTATAACCAACAGAAATGAGTTAAATCGAGATATAAAAAAATCAGTAATCGCACGCAAGAATATGAACATCACAAAACCCAAGTGCTCAATCATAGAACCAAATGTTCAGAATCAAGAACACACGCACACACACACAAACCGGCACACACGCACACAATGGCAGACGCGCGCGCGCGCACACATACACACATATATAAAGAGAGAGAGAGAGAGAGAGACAGAGAGAGATTGACCTGATAATATTGGTTATTGGAACTCAGAAAATGGTGGATTTGAAATCAATCAAGTTTGAACAAGCGGGAAAGCACTCAAGGATGATGGAGTTCTAGAGAACCAGGAGGCTTCGCGAAACATAAGAGTATAAAAGAGGGGAATCAACTTATTCGTACTTTACAGTTTACACCCCTATAAGTTTATTTTTGGGTCAGTAGCACCCTTGCTTCTCTGTGCCATCCACTTAACTCTTTTGTAATACTCTAATTACGAGTTTAAGTATGAACACGAAAGTTAATTACCAAACTGGTCATTTAAGTATACAATTTCTTTTGCAATCTGGCTATCAACAAACTAATATTTTTTATAAGAATAGGTTTCTTGTAAGATCGTCTTACCGTAAGATAAAGTGGTTTTGACCAATTTATTACATTAATATTACATTAGTCATTGAGATTACGATTTTATCTAAGTTTTTGTCTTTTAATAATTGCCCAATTAATGTTTGTGAATTTTTGTAATGGGACTACTTAATTTATAGTGTTCATTGAAATGCTGACCAATAAGATGAAGCGTATATATTAATATATTTTTACTTTTTATTGTTTTCTATCGTAAAATGTTTATTAAATTTCTTAAAATGGAGCAATTAATTTCTTTTTATTTTTCTACTTTATCCCTTATTAATCTACAGTAGTCTGGCATAATTAATAGGGGTAGTTTAGGAAAGTTTGTTTAAAATGAATTTTGATTAATCATATTTTAAATTTGTGTTCAAAGTCAAATAAAATGGTCTTTTCTGAACGAATATAATAAATGTATTACTAATATAGTACTATTTCATTTGATTTCAAGAAACATCGAGAAAGAATACTTGAAGCATTTTGTTCCATCTTCCAACGGAGTATCTTTCGCTCTTAATTAGTGTAACCGGTAGAAACAATAAGATCAACGTCTACTTAAATAAGTATGAGCTCTTATATAGTAAGCGCTTCTCAAACACGAGTTTTCTAATTTTCTTCAATTCACTTTTTTTTTTTTCTTGGAATAATTATGTGATTATATAACTTGCTAATACAAAAAATATCTACCCTCATAAAATAGTCAAAACCTATTCAATTACTCCATCCGTTCCATCCAAATAGTTCACGTTTGAAAAGTTTAATAATTAAAGGATATATAAATAGTATTAGAATTGGACATAATTACAAAAATATTTTAACATAATTAATACGTTTGTATACATGTGGAGGATAAAGTTGAAAGTTTTATAGAGATTATATGCATAATATTTTAAAATGGATTATTTAGGTGAAATATCCCAAAATAATATAATGGACTCATTGTATGGAACGGAAAAGTATAAATTAACAAAATCTGGTAACATTAATCAATTAGCAGCAAACCACTTTTTTGTTTTTTTTTTTTAATCCATCAAACGGCCCCTGTTACTCCAGTTCAGCATCGTCTTCTTCTTCCTTCTCTCTCATCAACTTTCTTATAAACTCTCTTCCTCCTTCCTCCATCTCCATCTCTCGCTCTCTAAAAGTTGTGTTTTCCGAGCTTTCTCTATCCAAACCCACAAATTTTCTTGATTCCTCTCTCCAGATAAGTTCAAGTAATCGATTGAATGAATGCTGAGTGACCGGCTGTTGAACTATAATCAATAAAAGGGTATACTCCGATTCTATTACTTTTTATCTTTTCTTTTCATTTTCTACTATGATATATATTTGTTTCGATTAGATCAAGTTTATATTAATTAATTTCTTTTGCATTGTTAAGATAAGATTTTGCATGGTACATTTTTGCTTTATTTACCTACTGAAAAAACTGAATTGGAAAATGGAAAGGAAGTAATTTTTTTCTGTGTGTGTATGATATGTTGTTTAAGTTGATTCAATTGTCTCTATTACTTTTTGTCATATAAATGGTTTGTAAGGTGTATTCACCCTTTGATCTCTCTCTCTCTCTCTCTCTCTCTCTCTCTCTCTCTCTCTCTCTCTCTCTCTCTCTCTCTCTCTCTCTCTCTCTCTCTCTCTCTCTCTCTCTCTCTCTCTATATATATATATATATATAACCTTTTTTGCTGAAGTAAGGGGAATCTGGCCTTTTTGCTGATTAGGTTTCCATGAGTTTCTGCATTTATCTTTCGCTTTGTGTGTGCGGATGTGTGTGTGTGTGTGTGATTCTACTTTATATGTTTGTGTTTTTCTGTGCTTGTGGCGAGAGAGAGGGGGGTTGTTAGGGGTGGGGGAAGGATCAGACACGAGGAGAACACAATAAAAATATTCTGGTGTAAAGGATATTGGCCTTTCAAAGATTTAATTAAAACGAAGAAATTAACCCTTGTTTGTTTTGTGGTGATTTAACCAACTCTTTTTCGATGAAGCCGCGCGCCCTAGGGTTAACGGTATGCACTACCGGTCTTTAAATTATTAAACTCGAGCTCCTTTCCTTTTGTCAAGTGGGCTCATCGTATAACCCTGCACTAGGGTAAGGCCCACTTGACACAACAAAAACTTACTTTAAAGATAGATTGTGAAATGGACATTTTTATAAAATTTTATTATTCTCTCTCATTCATGCAATTGATTAATTACAGGCAAATTAAAGATAATATTTTCAAACTTCCTATATATTTAGTTGTTACATAACATTTAAAACTTGGAACTGAAATTCTCCTTAAGTTTGTTCCTTTTTCCATACATAAAGCTTTGTTTCTTAATATGTATCTTCTTAGAGAAAGAAACTCCGTGTTGCTGTGAGAGTAGACATCAATTAAGATCACACTCAATGCCGAGCCGAGGACGGGATCCGCTTTATTTTTGGAAAAACTATTTGCAAATGTCACAGCATGATCAATGATATATATAGGGATAGGGAGATTGATTTTATAAAGCTTATTATATATAGGTTATATGCACGCGGAGGAACGAGAGCGAAATGATTTTCATATTAGAAAGATTGGCCTTCTAAAGTTTATTATAGGTTATATATATGCGAAGGAACGTACGAGAGATCTAGCGAAATGATTTTCATATTAATTAGTGAGATTGGCCTTGAGTCCTTTTAAAAACGATTTTCATATTAGGGATAATATTGGCCTTGAGGCCTTACCTTAATTTTTTGTTTTTGGTTGTGTAAACGATTTTTTCTTAAATGAAAACTTACTAATTAATATGGAATAAAAGTCTTGGGCCTCATGAAATGTGCAGCATCAAAGTTTTTGATTTGATATCAAATACCCCGAAACGGCCTACATATTGTTTCCTTATCACATATTATATGTATCTTTAAAAAATTTAAAGAAAAACTTTAATTTTAATTTGATGCTTACTTGATGAAGTTTTTTTTAGATTCATTTGATTGGCTGATAATCAAAGTTGATTCAAGAGACATTAATACACTTTTTTAAGATCTGAAAAACACATAATTTCAACTATTACAATATCTGATATATATATATATATATATAAACTTAGTTTTTGAAACATTTCATTCAACATTATTGTTTTTTTTGGTGCTTGTGTACACTTTTTTTCTACAATGACAGTGTATCAAAAATATTTCACTCATCAAGTACGTTCTATTGACAATCATACAATCTCTTTAGGGGAGATGTGGAATCAACATTATTTTACACCCTCTGTTCTTAAATTATTGTTCTGTTTTATTTTTTTGAATTAAACTGAATGTTTTTCAAATAAAAATTTGTCATATTTTTTTTTTGCGTTGTATTTTTTTAGAACTACGAATTATGTGCTTTATGATTTAAAATATATATATATACATCAAATTTTCATTAAAACAACCAATTTGACTTTAAAAAAGTCAAAGAGAACAATAATAATTTAGAAACGCAGAGAGTATTAAATTTCATTCTTCTTTATCAATATGGTTTGACAAGTGACATGTTTTTCTGATTTCATATGTAGCCATTTCGTGACATTTCAAACTATGAATTCATATTCTCTTTAAGTTTCTGCCTTTTTTATACACACACACAAATTTTGTTTCTAAATATATAACTTCTTAGGCAAAGAGACCTCATTACAATGAGGATAGACGTTAGGGGCCAACGTTACCGTTAAGAAGCCAACCCCCTTTAGTTTTGGGGAAAATATTTTAACAAGTAGTAATACGATAGATAGATATATATATATATATATATATATATATATATATATATCCTTTATACACACATGCACGCGCGCGCACACATGGAGGGAAAAATAGGGTTGCCGAACTATATTATACATTCTTATCAGCTATATAAAAAATGGATTTCATATTATATGTGATACTAGTTTTCCCGTAGATAAGAGGTTACACTTGTTTGAACTCTTACAACTTATTTTTAAACTTAAGAGTGCATAACAGTCTTGAATTCGCTATATATGATGCGCATGAAGCACCGAAACTTTGAGTTATTTATACTAGATAAGGTGAAGGATACCTTCAAGTTTAACATTGCATGCATGTTAAGAAATTTAGCCTCCACAATTTTAAGAAAATGAGTGCCCTAAAAACAGTTGTTCGCGATCTTGTTTTAGAAATAATCAAACTTATTTTACAATTTCACCATTGTGTTACGATGCGAAAAAAATTGTTGAAACAAGGATAAGTAATTAAGAGTTTCATTTTTGTTAGCATGACTCTTCTTCTTATTGTTTGTTTGTTTGATACATAAAAATGATTTTTTCAAGTGTTTGTATGACACTTGTTAGCATAACCTTTGTTCATTTTGTTCTAGAAATTAAGATGAAACTCTTTTGCCTTTTGGTATCTGAAACAACTATTTATTGTTCGAGAAAAACCTTAATTTGGATGCACGAAATGGCCAGGTGCAACGACCCAAACATAGGTTGGTGTCTAGTAGTAGTGGGTGACTATATAAGGCACACACAAGTTCCACATTTACCCAATGTGGGATATCACACCAGGTGAGCTAGGTTGAAGTTGTAAAACTTGAGTGCTTCCACAAAAACCTTCTTTAGACTCGGGAAAGCCGCCTTTGGACTCGCAATATATATATATATATATATGCAATACTATTATTTAGAGAGTCACCCTTCATTTTCTATTAGAAATGAATATCTTCACTCTAGTAGTAGCGTGAACTTGTTAATTAGAGGCTTATAGTGTTGCTCTTAAAACTCGGAGGGTTAAGACGGTCCTGGCTTTCCAATGGATTATCGTGTTACTTATACTATGTTAATTAAAGAAACTTTAAATTATAATCCAATATACAAGCATTTACACACACACACACACACACACACACATATATATATATATATATATATATATATATAATACTGAGTTGATGAATAACAAATTAAAGTTAATTTCTTTCCGTTTCATGTGATTCGTTGTTTAACATATGAATCCAACCATTTGTGTTAAGTTATTTCCCTGGAGCAGCCAATTATAGCTGGAAATCTAAATTTAAAAGAAGTTCAAAGCCTAGAGATCTAAGAATTAGTATTTGATTAATTTGTCATATTAATTTGTGATCCCTTAAATATAAGTTGAGTTCAAATCATTAACTCACAATGTTGTATCTTTCTATTATAAGGAGGATACACACTTGGCAGAAGACGTGAGTACATTGCAGATTGAAGACCATAATATAAAATGTTCGACCACCGAGACATAGCTGCAGCCGATATCTTGGTCGAAATGGCCAATGGTATGGTTCAAATGCAGACTGACAAATCAGAGCTTGTAACGGAACCAGCAAAGGTGCAGCAATGTATTACTTGTGGCTTCTCCTTCTCCATTATCCATCTCCTTTCTGCTGTTCGTTCTGCCCTGATTACTGCACATATGAAGCAAAACGATTTGCCTCATCTCACACTTCTTCAAATTGTGGAGCTTGTGAGATCAAAACTAGGAGAACCGAGAATTCTTGAATTGGAGAAGCCACTTCTTGATCAATTGATTAGACATTGTTTGAAGATATTATCGTCCACAACAGCACCTTTTAGAGCAGTTGATTGGAAGCCCCCCGTGGCATATGAAAAGTCCAGTCGATGCTGGTCTTGGATTGGTCCGCTCCCGCTCAGTTTGCCAAATGATGTTGATATTGAGGTAAATATATCACCAAAATCTTGGGGTGTCCCTCAAGAAACTCTTATCAATTTGGTCAACTGCATTGCTGATTGGTTGGAAAAAAGTCAAGAGACGCTCCGACAAATTGTGAGTCTTCCACCACCGCCTACAATGTTGATGCAACCGATCAACATGGTGGAAAGGTTTAAGGACATAAGACGTCTAAAGACTTTCACCACGATCGAGCCAAGCTCTGAAGAAGTGAAGGATTATTTTCATAGAGAGGAGAAGTTAAGGTACTCGATTCCTGAAAGGGCTTTTTCTTATACAGCCCTTGATGGTGGGAAATCAACAGTTGCGCCATTGGTAAATAGATCTGGTGAACCATCAACGAGAGCTCGAAAGCATGGTATGTTGAAAGATGAGCGACCCAAGCATTTCACTGTGCTTTGTGTTGTGAGGGATGCAGCAGCTCGATTGCCGGGAAGGATTGGTACCAGAGCCGACATTTGTGTTCTTGTAAGAGACTCCCAGTTCATTGTTAAAGAAATTTCTGAGTCGCAACTTACCGATCTTGTTAGTGGAGCTCTTGACCGGTTGCGCCGTGAGAATGACCCTTGTGTAAAGTTTGATAAAGACAGACACTTGTGGGTTTACTTGCACGGAGAAAGGGAGGATGAAGATTTTGAGGAGGCCGGTACTAGTTCTGGGAAGAGAGGAGCAGATGAAATGCTGCAGGTGGATGTGGCTTGAGACGGACGGGGCGTGCATAGGGAAACTGGACTCATTCGGAAGCTTCCTGCATGCTTTTGCTAAAGTATTAATTACTCCGATTTCGTCATAGTTTGCAATGATATATTATTATACAAGGAGGGCGGCTACTATTTTTTTCTGACGCTCTCATCTTAACAATCTTCGGCAGTTTTGCATTTCTTGGGAAGCTATTTCCTGAATTCTAGTTCAAACAGTTAAGGCATGATGACGAAGTGATTTAATTTTCAAGGTCTAATAGATCTGTGCCTGTCTATGATGAATCTCTTTGGCACGACCCAAACAGACTTATCTGAGATAAGAACAGTGTGAGCCTCGCATGCCTAGGAGTAACAGCCATGGATCGTTCTGGAGGGTCTACGTACGGCCGGTTCAGGGTACAGCTTAGTAGTTTTATTGGTTTCAGAGTATATATGCATGGGCTTGCTTGTGTTCCCGGTAGCTCGATCGTTTGGTTGTTGACTTGGTCCTCTTCTTTTGAGATTTTGATTGGACGTTTTATTTCATCTTTCTGCGTTAATTTTGTGCTTTTTAGTGTCATGGTAAGGAGATGGGCCAACTGCGCTAACAATGAACAGGTTTAGAGACCTCTAACCTGTGGTCGTTTCAGACCATAAACCCACTTCTAACACAAAACTAGCTCCAGCACAGGACTACCGTTCCCAGTGTGTGTCTCTCTCCCTGATCCCTCTCAAGCACCCACCAACAGGACACTGTCCAGATAAAAGCACCACAGCGCCTCTCTGAGCTTGAACCACCCTCGTTTCTCGATTGATCAAGCATAGATATATCGAAATACAAAACCCCCAGGCCATGCCATGCTACTCTTAACAATAATTTTCGGCACCACCACCGTAAAAGCTTACTTCTAAGTACAGTTAAATGTTGAAGAGCCACATCCAGAACGCAAGCCCTGGGCCCAAACTGTTGGGGTTTTTCCTTGTCGTTCCAATGTTATGTGTGGTCGTTCCAAAGTCGTGAAGGAGATATAAAGAGAGGGCTGAATTGAAGAAAAGGGAGAGATTTTTGCTGGAAGTAAAATTGGAGTTTGGAACACATTTTAATTAGTTTTTCTTTCCTAAATTCAAATCCAATGGAAGAATTTGAGAATTTTGTAATCACAATGATGAGCAGATAAACTCATCTTCTAGGGATTGGAGGTAACTTAGTATCAAATTTTAATCGTAGAATATTTATTTAAATACAGTTTATGAATTCTAGTTTTTAACAATGTTTGCTTAATTGAATCTTATCAATTGTTTTATGGATTGTGTCTCAATCTTTACCTTAGAAGAACGAACCTAGACTATGACTTTAACGAGACATAAGATTGAGATATAAAGTGAACCCCAATCTCTAGGCTTTCCTAATTCTTAAATTTTCCCCGATTAGTGCAATAATTAATTTCCTTTAATTCCTTGTTTTGCTGCCAATTTAGTTGTTAAACATATTCAAATCATCTTTTATTCCATCGGATCCTTTTTCTCAAGTTAGTAGCTGGATTTACTAAATCAAAACACTTGTCCTTATGGTTCAACCCTTGTATTTCTACAAATATACTACAATAGACTCGTACACTTGTGAGATAAATAAATCTTCCATCGGTGGTCAGAATTGAGGTAGGCAGGTGGAGGAATCACATTAGGTGACGTGGAGTAGGTGGACGAAAGCCAGAGTAATCTACAAACAAGTCAACTAATCTGATTTATAAGAGTTAATATATCAAATAAATCATCTAAAGTGGTAAACTCGCTGCATCCATCATCCATTGCACATTTACTTAGATGAATCATCCACGCGCGCAGCCATTTATCCAAGGTAATATCCCCTCCGTTCCAATAAAAGAGTCCACAATTTTATTTTGCGATGTTCCACTTAAACATTGATTCAACTTTCAAAAATAATGTCTACAATTAATATTCAACTTTACATGTGATCAAAACCCAAATCCAAATCAGAAACGGAACCCATTAGATTTATTAAGAATTTCTAAATACAATTTCGTTAAGCTGGTACACGTGAAATTCCAATTACTAAGAATTAATTCATGCTAATTCTCCAAGAATAAGATAAATAAAGTTAGGGGCAAAGAAAAGAAGAAGAAAAAAAAAATACCTACACTGGCGCAGGCTTCCAATTACGTACTACTTCAATATAATCTTTTGAGGGGTTCACACAGTGTGTAATAAGAAACGAGCTAGGAACGCAGCGAATTAAGCAGAAGAGTATATTAATTAGGTACTAATTGTAGAGTGTACGTTTTACTGCCTTACTCTTCTGTTTCGCTGAGTTGGTCGATTCTTATTACACTGTGCAAACCCAACCCTTTTTCAACCCATGCACCCCTCAAAACAAAAGATCATATATATTGTGAAGATCGAGTATCATGGTCTGGGTTTTGTATTTCGATATCTATGCTTGATTGAGAGGCGAGGGTGGAAGCTGAGAGAGATGGTGGCATGCATGCAGCGAGTCTATATATATATATATTTCTATTGATGTAGCGATCGAGAACCAGCTGTGGTATTGTGAATTCATCTGATCGAATAGCCCTCGTTCGATCGTTTTCCTTTTCTTTCTAATTATTTTCTTTCATTATATATAAGAGAGAGTGGTGCTTAATTTTATGATCTGGACGTACGGACAGTGTCGTGTTGGTGGATGCTTGAGACGAAGGGTATCTATCGGATCAGGGAGCAAGACACACAGTAGTCCTGTGCTGGAGCTTGTTTTGTGTTAGAAGTGGCCGGGTTTATGGTCTTTAATTATTATGATGGTTCACAAAATTAAATTTCATTCAATTCCTAGTATAGTAATAGTATACTGATAATATATTATAATATAGGGATCTATCTTTGATAATCAGGGGTGTTCTGTGTACATATGTTATAGATAGTCTTTAGTGTGTACATAAAGTGTAGATAGAGGGCTCAAGTGTAATGTTTTGAAAGTGAGTGAGTTAGTTAGTTATTCATTGTTTTAATTCCGTGTGTTTTGTAAAATATAGTACTCCATAGTATATTGGTTTTCCTTTTCCCTGTAAGAACTAAGAAGGCAGTAGTAGTGGAATAAATAATATTCAAGATATTTCCCCAATCGATCTCTCTCTCTCCTTAATTAACATGTATATGCTGAACATTCCTTTCATAGTTTCAGGCACATTTCCCAGCTTACCGCCAAACACAACAACAGCAAAGCACAAACTTAGAATTAAATATTTCATGGCTATAGTATGGGGAGAAAGGGTGGCATGCATAAAGCAAGTGTACATGAAGGACAAGTTGGATGTCAACTATGATAATAAATAATTAATTAAACGTACAAAGCATAAACAACACCACAATGTAATATACCAGGCCTTGGCCTTGGCCTTGGCCTTAGAGTTGACAATTACTATTTATATATATATTCATTTACTCAACCAGGCCAAAATGTCACAATGTAATAATATACTTGGCTTAGAGGTGGTAATTACTGTTCATAACCATAGAGATGACAATTACCGCTCATACTCATTTACCCGCCCAGCCCAGATCGCTCGCACGTAATTGTATATGGGCACGGGGCACATATCTCTTTAAAAATTGACTATAACGGGCGAGATCATTTTAGCCCCCTCATTTTTGTGGGTAAAAATGAGCTTTGACAAGTGTCTACCATATTGAAATTATAACAAAATTTTGTGCATGTTTTAAAAAGTTATATGTTGATTTTTTTTTAAAAAATTATGTTTAATGGCCAAAGTTAGAGTTTGGTAGTTTCATTTGAAAACTAATTATAATAATTTTATGTTAGTGGATAAATGGATCACGCCCATGGGCCCCTAAGCCCATTTATAGCCCGCACATGGTATCAATTGATTATTCACTTACCCATTCATTTAAGCCCATAGCCCCTACGAAGGCCACCCATACCCACCCAGGTTGCCTGTCCGTTTGCAACCTCTACTTGGCCTAGCAAAATAAAAATGAAAACCTTTTTGTTCCACTCTAATCAACGCACTGGACATAGTAGCGAAAGAAGTTGTTCGGAAAGCGCACAGGTTTCAGTAATACGACTCAATTCAAGCTGAATATTGTCAAAACCACGATGGCGAATGAGCTGATGAACATAATTAGCAACACCGTCGTGAAGAATTTACTTTTACAAGACAAGCCCAGCTCATTCATCCCTTGGAGGAGGATATAATCCAGTCAACATACATTTACACCATCCTGCAACAATGATCTAAAATTGCCTATTATTGCTATTGATGGAAAGGAGTTCTCGTCGCACAAGAAATAGTTGGCGTAAAGACACTAGTGAATATTATGTTTTGCATACATAAAAAGAAGCTCAAACACTGACTCTTGCCTCTTTTAGAGCCGTGGAAAGTTCCACCATGATCAAAAACTCAAAAAATTAGACACTTATTCTGTTGAGAATTATATAATTATTTGGTCCCTCGGCTTTACCAAATTTATGCGTTTGGTCCTTCTGCTAAAAAAAATGCAATCTGGTCACTCGACTTGCATTTTGTTAAGAGATTCCCCCTTTTCTCCGTTAACGTCTATTTTTCCGTTTGTTTTTTAAAAATACCCAAACTACCCTTACCATTATTAAATAACTTTATGCTTCTCTCTTTCTGTGTACTGTGCGTGTGTGTGTGAACGGAAAACACACAATCCCAAGATTAAGAATCCCAGTTTATGACAAACTAAACGCCCATAATAAATCTAAAGCATAAATCAATCCCAACCCCTATTCTTCAAGAAATTGAACCTTAAGTGAGTTCTTGCTTGCTCTCTTTCTCCACTACGCCTTTGCTTTTCACAGTCTAGGGTTCGCCCTTTTTTGTTCTTCCATGGTAAAGATTCACCCTCAGTCAATCCGTGAGAGAAGAATCAAAATCCGGAGTTAAGACAACAATGATGTAGGGGGGGACACAGAGAGAGAGAGAGAGAGGGGGAGGGGTTTACCTGAGTTCTTAAAAATGTAGCAGCGAATGGTGGTTGTTTGGGCAACGCCGACGACAATAGTGCGCATTTGGGAAAATAATTCACCGCAACAACTACAATGATACAGTTTGCAGTTGCTTTCTTCATACATCTCGACGATTATGCCTCGTTATCTATAAATCGGTCCCAACCCCTATTCTTCAAGAAATTGAACCCCAAATGAGTTCTTGCTTGCTCTATTTCTCCCCTCCGCCTTTGCTTTTCACAGTCTAGGGTTCGCCTTTTTTTGTTCTTCCACGGCAAAGATTCACCCTCTATCAATCCGTAAGAGAAGAATCAAAATCCGGAGCTAAGACAACAGTGATGTGGGGGGGAAGAGAGAGAGAGGAGGAGGAGGAGATTGCAGATCCTCCAGAACACTGCCGTCGTCCTTGACTTCTTCACCCTTAGCTAAAGTAGATATGTCAATAACTGATCAGCCGAGGTGACCCAACCAGCTCGTTACCTCAGAGCTTCAACGCAGTCTTAGATCTGTGAATCAAAACAAAGAGCTCTAGCTCCAGGACAAATCTCTCTCTCTCTCTCTCTCTCTCTCTCTCTCTCTCTCTCTCTCTGTCTCTCTCTCTCTCTCAAGAACAATTGTTTTGTTTAATGAACCTTAACAATGGCGACCAAATCATCAACTGAATCTCTGATGGAGGAGAGAAAAGCTTATGGTTTCACCCACTGGTGGAAACCCAACTCTCAGAAGTGCACATTTTCTCAAACCCACTCTCAACTGTTTTTCCTCAGAGCCTTAGCCTATCCTTGTCCAGCCTCCTCTTTTAAGCCCACCAACTTTTATCCCAAGGAAAACCAACTCAAATCTCTGTTTCAATGTCATAAAAAGCCAACAGTCTGGTGGAAGGACTGGGTTTATCGTTTACAATTAATATACGAACACATTTGGAACTAATCGAATTTTTTGTTAATGGAGGCAATAACAGTCCGATTGATCACGGTGCTGGACGTCAGAGGAAGTATGAAAAAAGAGAGAGATGGTGGTGGGTTTCAAAAATCAAAAGAGAAAAAGTCAAGCAATTCAATTTCTTTAATTTAATGAGGATAAGGGTATTTTGGGCATTTTAAAAAAAATAGACGAAAATTCTAACGGTAACGACGAAAGAGGGGAATCTCTTAAGGAAATGCAAATCGAAGGACCAGATTGAATTTTTTTTTATGAGGAGGGACCAAACGCATAGTTTTAGTAAAACTGAAGGACCAAATAATTATACTCCCTCCGTCCCGGATAAATGTTCCTAGTGGATAAAACACAGGAATTAAGAAACATAATTAATGGTGTGCTGTAAAATGTGTTCTGACCATAATACTCATGAACATTAATTAAGTTCAACTACTTTAAATAATTGAGTTTGTTTAGGATGTGTTATATTAAATGAAGTTTTAAGGGTATATTAGGAAAAATGGTAGAGAATAGATAGATCAAAAGTCTTTAGGAACATTAGTTGGGACATCCCAAAATAAAAAGTAAGAACATTTATCAGGGACGGAGGGAGTATAACTCTTCAGTTAATTCAATCCAACTTTTGAACCTCTCTTCCACAAAGCATTTGTTTGTATCTCACTGCCATCTCAGAGAATAAGACTGCCATCAGTTATATAAGCGGCAGCCCATTAATTACCAAAGCCTGTTCTCCGGGTATCTCAAAAAATATCAGGTGATAAAGACTTGGCAATGTCCGCTTTGCATGATTTCTCCGGCTCTAGTTTTCTTTCTGATAAACCTAATGTGATTCTTTCGCTAGTATAACATCCCCCCACCCACCCCCACCCCAGTTGATTTGAGATATGATTATAGATTTATATGCGGTTTCAAATTGCTTTCATCCATCAGGACAAGCCACAAAACCTAGTAGTATAGGAAACAAATTGTTACCTATGACACATTAGCTTCTTTTGTGGCCTACAGCCCGTAGCTTAGTGCTCGGAAGTAAAGCAAGGGAATAAGGTAAAGAACTAGGTTCCAGCAAAAATGTATCTAACATAACAATCTGCAAATGAAATCAGTATTTTGATGGTTTTATGTCATACGTACACGATAAGTACACCAAGTAAGCATTTCAAACAGTTGGGAAGATGCAAAGCATGGACTGCTGGGGTTATATAATAGCAGCGGTCTCTTCGTTGCCAGGCTTTATGTAGAATGAGCTGAATACTGTTAAGAACGCCATGAGAACCTTGGCTCATTCATCTCTTGAAGGAGGGTCTAATCCAGCTGAAGGGCTATCAGCAAAATACTCCTGATGTTTCACATTCACACCATACTGCAATGATGTGCAAAAGAATGCCTGTTATTGCTATTGATGGAAGGAAGTTCTAACTGAACAAGATTTGATACAAAGATTTCAGTAAAGAAACACCAACTCTACCTCTTTTAGAGCCTTGGAAAGATCCTCCATAGTCAAAATTACTCGCTTATCCTGTTACAAAAAAATAAAAGAAATGGGGAGAGAGAGAGCGAGAAAGATCAAAAACCTTCCAAAGAGTTCTTAGATAAACAGATAGGTGGAGTATAGGGGCACCTTTTGCTGCTTATCTCTTTTATCCTTGATTATAGAAGACTGCCTTGCGTTGCATTGTCTGCAATAAGAATGCAGCAAGTAATTAACTAAAACTGCAAATGGTCTTTGACATTATTTAAATAATGGCTTCTACAGCTAGATGATGACAGAGTTTCCCAATGCATACTTTTAATGATGATCATTTACAGCTTACATGTTTCTCTGGGTACGATTTCAGTTTCAGTAAATCAGTTCAAGGAGGCCTTTTCATACTTAAATCCCTCCATTGAACCCAAATTAAGACTATATCAAGTTCAGTTTATTACAATATGGGGACAACAATCAAAGAGTACAATTTTGCCATTAGTAAAGGCAACTTGGAAAGATATCATACAGCAAATCAGGAAAAGATGTATTATAGCCTTCTATTACGCCTTGTGTCAAGGTTGATTGGTCATGCACATAAAACGTGTGGTGTTCACCTAGTAACCAATCATGTCCTCACGTATCAATAGGTGATAAAAGTTGGGATTATAATTTCGCTCTTACTCAATCCACTCAAGTTACATCTATCCCATCCATACACATGTCCCTGGGCAGATAACCATGATTTGATAACATACCCTCCTGACATGCCTCCAGCCGGCAAGCAAAGAACATGTTTATATCACCTAGCCGCTGAAGAGGTCTAATAAGGACAAATTGGAATAAATAAAAGTGTTCTGAAACGTACTGAAGTGCATCAGTTGCAACCTCTGCGATGAACTTCTGTGTAGCAACTGCAACCAGCCTAATCCTGCAAATGTGAAGCAGATCTTGAGGCAACACAACCAGATTCCAAAGCCAAGAAAGAAGCAGAAAAAATAAAACTTATTACAAGCTTTTGCTATATCCAGAGGGGAAATTATCAACTTCAGCATACTTCCAAGTTACCTAAAACACCAAAAGGAGCATGCTCTATATAAGTCAGAGCAACCATCCCAAAACTAATTGGCCAATTTTGCTCAACCCATGATCTTATATACTAGTGCAAGGCTTGAATTATTCAAGTGTAATTATATTCTCAATCCACCCTCTCAAGTGGTTGATGAATGAGTATTTTACTCATTCAATTGGATACTTTTCGATATTAATCTTTGTGAATCCTCGGGGTTTTTGTTATTTAATTGTTTAGTGTTTATGAGATTTCAGGGGCTTTTGAAGCAAATATACAAAAACAGGGCAGGTTGGAGCTGTTTTGAAACATGGAGGGGTAAGAGTGTCAAAGGTCCAAAGTAGCGGGGGAAGAAGCTGAAAATTCATTACTGCCCGTGCGCGCCTTAGCGCGCATTCTTCTTGCGCCCTAGCGCAACCCTTCCTGAAGTTTGCAAAAATTTCAGAAACTTTCAGAGCAAAAGATCAGAGAGCTCCGCGCCTTAGCGCGCATTCTTCCTGCACCCTAGCACGCTGCAACTGTTGGGGTTTTTCCTTGTCGTTCCAATGTTATGTGTGGTCGTTCCAAAGTCGTGAAGGAGATATAAAGAGAGGGCTGAATTGAAGAAAAGGGAGAGATTTTTGCTGGAAGTAAAATTGGAGTTTGGAACACATTTTAATTAGTTTTTCTTTCCTAAATTCAAATCCAATGGAAGAATTTGAGAATTTTGTAATCACAATGATGAGCAGATAAACTCATCTTCTAGGGATTGGAGGTAACTTAGTATCGAATTTTAATCGTAGAATATTTATTTAAATACAGTTTATGAATTCTAGTTTTTAACAATGTTTGCTTAATAGAATCTTATCAATTGTTTTATGGATTGTAATTCAACTGCTCTAATTATTTGACGTATGATGTGTGAATGATCAATATTCATTTGTCATAAATTGTCATTCTTTGTGAGATTGATTTCGAATGATACATGATTATTGTTGATTTTGGAATTAGGATTAATTCGTTCTTTTGTGCTTAACGAACTTTTAAGTGTTGTGTTAACAAATCAAGGAGACACAATAGTTAGGAGTTAAAAGATTGCAAATCGTGATCAAAGCGTCCCAATCTTTGCCTTAGAAGAACGAACCTAGACTGTGACTTTAACGAGACATAAGATTGAGATATAAAGTGAACCCCAATCTCTAGGCTTTCCCAATTCTTGAATTTTGCCCGATTAGTGCAATTGTTAATTTCCTTTAATTCCTTGTTTTGCTGTCAATTTAGTTGTTAAACATATTCAAATCATCTTTTATTCCATCGGATCCTTTTTCTCAAGTTAGTAGCTGGGTTTACTAAATCAAAACACTTGTCCTAATGATTCGACCCTTGTATTTCCACAAATGTACTACAATAGACTCGTGCACTTGCGAGGTAAATAAATCTTCCATCGGTGGTCAGAATTGAGGTAGGCAGGTGGAGGAATCACATTAGGTGACGTGGAGTAGGTGGACGAAAGCCAGAGTAATATACAAACAAGTCAACTAATCTGATTTATAAGAGTTAATATATCAAACAAATCATCTCAAGTACTAGATATATCTGGCTGACTTCAAATTCATTCTGCACCTATAGGAATAATTTAAAAGTAAATGTTTAGTGTCCTAGCTTTACACAAACAATCCCAAACCGAGAAAAGGAGGGTCATTACATAGCTAAAATTACTGAACTGACATGGTGGTTAATGCTCCGGTAGGTGGACAACTATTGAACCAATCTGAATATTCAATGGCAGGAGGTTAGTGGTATACAAGGATTTCCTGGTAAGTTTTATGATTGTAAAGGCTGTGTGGGTGTAGTTTACTAAAAGCATCTACAACAATAACTCCCTATACCACTCTCTAAACACCTCGTTTTCCGTTCAAGTTTCACTTTTTCAACACTCTAAAAATAAATTCACTCCACCAGTAACTCTCTATATAACCCTCTAAAAATTAAATTTCTTTCATCCCAACTAACAAACCTAACTATTATTCTATTTTTATTTTATTTTTCTAGCACAATCGGAATGAAATATTTTAAATTTTTTATTCTATAAAAATTATAGTACTTATATTTTAATAATTTCAATTTCAATTTCAATAATCGAAAACACATATGTGACAAAACTAATAATTTAGCTACAACCATCATTAAATTTCTCCATTTTTAATAATATATTTAATTCTTTTTAATATATTAGATCCAAAATATTAATAGAGAAGGGAACAAATCTTTCTTTGTGTGTGTGAAAGTGAGGGGCAGGGGAGGAAAGAGAAAAGAAATGGAGAAGGACAAGCTGGAGACAAAAAAAAAATGTTACTATTAAAGTTAAAAGGCTCCCTATTGGGGGTAGTTTAGTTGGTTTTAGGGATAGAGGGTGGGATAGAGTGTCCACTATAGGAGTAAGAGCGTCCACAGTGGTAAACCCCAATACATCTCTAGATTACACTCTAAACACCTCGTTTTCCGTTCAAGTTTCACTTTTTCAACACTCTAAAAATAAATTCACTCCAACAAGCACTTTCTATATAACCCTTTAAAAATTAAATATCTCTCATCTCAACTAACAAACCATTATATTTTTTCTCTTTTATTTATATTTTTCCACCACAATTAAAATAAAATATTTTAAATTTTATATACTATGAAAAATATATTGTACTCTCTCCGTCCCTAAATTATTGTCTTGTTTGACTCGGCACACAGATTAACAAAAAGTAATTGACTTGATTATTAATATTGGTATAATGTGTAGTTTCTTTTAATGCCCATGTGTATATGACGCATAATTAAAGTAGAGAGAAAAGTAAGGGTAAAATGGTAAAAATAATCTCCTAAAAAAGAAAGTTTTAAACATAACAATTATTTAGGAACGGACAAAAAAAAAACAATAATTTAGGGACGGAGAGAGTATATTTTAATAATTTTTATTCTAAAATATTAAACAAAAGTATATTGTGCTCAAATAAAGTGAAGAAAATGTAGAGGATTTAAGTCACTATTCATGTTAAAACTCCCTCTATATTTAGAGGGTGATTTAATTGGTTTTAAAGATAAAGGGTGGACTAGAGGGACCACTGCAGGATCAAGGGAGGGTAAAAATCTCTAAAAATCTCTAAAATTATTTTTAGGGGGCGGTGGGAGTGTCCCACTGTGGACGCCCTAAAAGGGGTAAAAATCTCTAAAAAAGGTTTAGGGGGTGGATTGGGGGTGTCCACTGTGGACGCTCTAAGAGGCTATCTGAGTGTAGTTTATTTAAAGGTTTCATTCAATTATATTCCGAGGCTATATTGGTTATTTTTGAGGAGTATTTCATTTCGTTGGGAGTGTTTGACTGTATGGGGATTCAGTGTAATTGGGTGTTTGGGGGAGCATACGATTGCTTTGGTAATTGGGTAATTGGCAGTATGGATGTCTAAGTGCTTCTATTTGAGGGATTTGTGAATAATTCTCCTTCTTAATCATTAATCAATTTATCTACTTTTTGAGCAAAAAAAAAAAAAAAGAAAGATAAAGATCTTCGAGAAGGTATTGTAGTAGTTAGAAATACAAAAGAAAGAAAAATACTACGAAACATGACCAAATCAGTATAATTAGTGCTTCTACCGAAAGTAGCATAGGCCAAACAGATATTACTTCGGTAAATATGTTTGAGCTAGCTCAAGATGTGTCTGGGCTAAACATACAGAAAAAAGAATAGTTTAGATGTCATCTAACGAAAGCATCACCTTCGCCATAAAAAGATGAACAGAGATTTTGACTTTTGAAGATAGGAATGATAATATTGAGCTTTTGCAAATACTGAAATGCTTATAATCAAGGGCAGAAAATACCAGCAAGAGTTGATTAAAAGAAGTAAAGTAAAACAGACTTTTTCCCTCCAAAAAAAAAATTAACAATAGTAACTTCTTAAGAAGAAAAGCTTGTAGGATAATCACTACAAGAATTATAGAGATTAAATTAACACAACCAGAGAGTTGAATAGACTACAAGAATTTTGAACAATGAATTCAACAAACAGAGAAATGAGGACTGCTATACAAGAGAACTGGTGTAAGGATTAAATCCAAAATATAATAAGAGCAAAAAAACATGCTATTCAATAGGGTAACAAAACCTCTCAAGTAATATGAAATACTTAAAAATAAAAATTAAGCAAAGAAGTGAGTCACCCAAATGATAAGAGAAGCTAAGATGAAATCATGCTTCAAGACTATCACATCTTTTTTCATCTCAGCTTAAGTCATTTCATTAGGTGACGTAAGTCAACAGATGAGAAGCAATTCTCCATTGATCACAAATAGCTATCCTCTGCCAGAGGCTTCTTAGTTGAAATTTAGATCGTAAACACAAGTAACAAAGCAAAGCTTCTTCTCTGATTGGATGGGACTCTGATTATCATGGGGAGCCTGCCTACACGATATAAAAGGACAATATACATGATGGTTCAAAAGAGTTTGATGCTTGGCTCAATCCTTGAAAGCTGCAGCATACAACAGAGTATACCTATTTTATTTTTTTATTTTTGATAAGGAGTATACCTATATTAAGGATCCATAGGATTAATTGTGGGGCAACCTCTAGACTATTTGAAGTACATTGAAAAGGGATATATTGGCATGAAAGGGAGAGGAGTAATATGTCTCTTGGACTCTCCTCCGCCCTTTGGACTCTAGTATTTCTACTCAAACACGTCTCACTAAATTAAGGTATTTTTGACTTTTTTTTTCCTACAGAGCCACATGTCTTCACTAATTCAATTTTATTTTATTTTTTGCAGAAAACATTTAATCTTATAAGTTATGAAGTGTTTCTTTTAACTTTTCCTCCAAACTTCTTTTTCAAATCAAACAAAATTCAAAACTCAATTACAGTTTCCAACGTGCCAGTGTCACATATACTTGTATACTTTAAGCATACACTTCTTGCCTTAGCTTTCAACAAATTTACCAAGCATGTAGATGATGAGGGAAATTGGAGGTGGTCATCCAAATTTGGCCCCCCTTTGGAGCGGGACAGGCGGAAGATTGAAGAACCAATATAGGAACCGGATAGTATCCTTACGATCATTCAGTGATTCCACGAGAAAAGAAACTCAATATCCTACTTGTTTTTTGTCATTAACACTTTATGATTCAAAATATGTCATAATATCATTGGTATAACCAAAAGAAAGAGTATCAAAATCATTTAAATAATGGATCATGATAAAAATTAAGGAGAAAGAAACTATAGCTGATATCATACAAGAGAAATGTTAGATGAATGGGTTAACTTTCTTTACTAACAATCTGGGCATCGCATTTGATAAGACAAACATTTAGATGAATCTTGCTGGTAGAAGCTCGTGTGTCATGTATCTTGAAAGTCTAATAGCAATAGTCCCTTTATTCCACTAAGAAGCTTCGAAAGTAGGACTCATCGAGTATAAGAGAAGGAGCATCTCCTACGTGTTTAATCTTATCAAACTGGGACTCGTTGACCAGGATGGAGGAAGTATCTCTTAAATGTTTTAAATATGGACTATTTGGAAGGAAGTATCTAAGAAAAATATCCAATTACGAATGAATCCAATACACTGAGGCTTGAGATTACGGCAAACAGACATGACCCATCAGTCCTACAAGCACATCATACTACACCAATACACGCGTCTAAAGACAATATAAGTCTACAATAACAACCATTATTTATACGTAAACCCTTCAAACAAAGTTTCTCTAACCTTATTGAATAAAGTTATTTCTAAAAGAAAACAAAATAGATACCTACAATCGAACATCCGGACACTGAAACCCACTTTTGCCCAAATAATGCTCCACCAATTCATCAGGAATCTGAAATTTATAGAAATAACACAACTGTTAAGAAAAATTAAAGACAATATGTTAAAAATTAGGGCTTTATTGGAGAGTATACGGTTGGGGTGTAGTCCATTAAGGAGGCGAGAAATTCCGTGAGTGCAGCATCGTCGTCGTGCCTGCCTTCGTTTGATTGCTGGTTTTGGTTCATTCTCTCTAAATTTGGTCTCCCTGGAGTTCACCGGTTTGAAGAAGAAGAAGAAGAAGAAGAATACGCTCTTTGGCAACTGTGGAAGAAGGGAAAAAAGACCAATTGACCAAAAAACTAAGGTCAAAGTGTCAAACCACCCTTGAGCCAATATACCCCTGCTTACATCAACCACAAAAAAAAAAAAAAACATACTAGTAGGGATTTATTTTTTAAACATAGGATAACATTAATATTAGAAAAAGTTTACAAAAACATGGCACTAATAGTACCAGGATTAATAATAATGCTTATCCTTGTCTGACTACCAAACGGCCCCAGAGTAGTTTATTTATTTATCTTTATAGCAATTTTGCATTCTGCTAAGTGATGATTGGATTGACTCTCCGAGCTATCTATGAATTAGATTCATTTGGCTAATACTTGAGAAGTAGTAATTCATCAATATATAAGTAAGGGCGAAAAGGTGCACATTTGTAAAGGTAAATTAAGTTGAGGTGCACGTCAATCAAATTTTCTTGTATAAATTTTGTAAGTTTCATCTGACTTTTTATAAAAAAAAAAACAAATTATAAACGGAAAATCACTTTGCATATCAAAGTCTATCATCGAAAAGATTTGTGAATGAGTTAGAGCTAGTGGACTTCATTCTAGACTAATTGTGATTCTAATTAAGCTAGATCAAGTTCTAACAATTTATGTTTATGTTCACCTCAATAGTTTAGTTGAGCTAACTAATCTCATAATATATATATATATATATATATATATATATATATATAAAGCAAACATGATAAAAATATGCACAATTTGCTTATACTTTGTGCCATTCAATATATTCATAGCTTAACCAAGTTAGCTTAGTCAAACCTAATATCATGTTCGTGGTCAAGTAGTTTGGTCCTCAAACTCAAATCTAATCAAAATATTAACAACAACAAAAATACCAAGCTCAAATCAATAACTTATATATAGAGTAATGCTACATCTTTATCAATTTTTTTTGCAAAATTGTCAACAAAATTGATGTGACATGGAATCTAAACAACCATATCATCTTTTATTAATGCCTAAAAAACATTTTTGGGTCATCAAACTTTTTTTCGAAACTTGCATGATGGATACTGAATTCTTAATTATACCCCTAGATCCTACACAATTGTATAAATTGAGAATTCGGTGCACATCCTGCAAGTTATTTAAAGGTTCACTGGCACGAAAGTGCTCCTTATCCTTTCAAGTTACCGTTAGAGATTTAGAATTAGTGATACGATCTTCGACAAGGATTTTTAACGAATTACAATTTTACGCGAAACGAAATCTAAGCTCCATGAAAATTGATAGAAGGTGACACATCAATCCAATGAATCAATCCAAATACGAACCCGATAATTGAGACGACTACGAACCTTGATATAATGAGTTTCGCCACAGTTGGAATGAAATATCAATTCGATAAGAAGAAAGGATGAACGCCACAATGAAATATCAATTGATAAGTTCGAATAATTCTTAAAGAACGAAGAAGAATTGAATTAACTCGAAATTATATTAATATCAAAGTTGTGCATCCTTAAAACATATAAAACAGCCTTTATATAGGCTAAAACAACCCCTACTAAACTCTAAAAACGATTAAGGTCGCACCTCGGAGAAATAGGGCGAAAATACTAATTAAAAATACATAAAATAATGAAAATACAAAATTCTGCGACGGCGCCCTAGTGCGATTCTCCCAGTACTTTTGTGATTTCGGACTCGTTTTCAAGCCGAGATTCATCGAGTTGTGCGCCCTAGCGCGGCGCCACGGCCTGGGGACTTTCCAGAAGTTGCACTTTGGTCCCTTAAGTCCTCCAAATCATCCTTATGGCCTTGGATCATATTGAGAAGAGTTCCTTGAGCTCTTAGATCAACGTTTAAGCGATCCAACGGCTTTTCATTCATCAACTCACAACCAATCCGCTTACTTCCTCACAAATTCTTTTGGCACTAGCTTTTATCAATAGTCCGTTTGATATGTGTATCGAACTTCCTTGAATATCGTCAATTAGTCAAATCAAATTTTATATACCTTAATATGAATATTTGATAAATATACATATCTAACATTTTCATTTTATAATGCACTTTGCAAACTGGCCTAAGCCAAACCCTTTGTAAGATCTCTTCCAGTTTTACATCCAACACCTTTCACCTGCTCTCCATTCAAATGAATGAGGTTCACAAAGCGATTAAACATTCCCGCCAACGCTTACACCACCCTCTACCCCGACAAACCCAATGGCCTTGACTACACCGCATACGGCCGCCTCATCCAACACTGCACCAACAACCGCCTCCTCCGCCAAGCCAAACACCTCCATGCCCTCCTCATCCTCTCCTCAGTCACCCTAAATAACTACCTCGGCTCAAAGCTGATCACTTTCTACGCTAAATCGAACCTTCTATATGAAGCCCACAAAGTGTTCGACGGAATTCCCCACAAAAACACTTTCACTTGGAACGCTTTGCTTATTGGGTACTCTATGCAGAACAAACCCATTGATACCCTCAAGTTATTTTCTGCTCTCTTGTTGTCGTCCTCCTCGACCTTGGCTAAACCAGATAATTATACGATTACATGTGTCTTGAAGGTGTTGTCGTCGGGGTTTCTTGATTCTAGTTTGGCTGAGAGGGTTCATTGTTTCATTATTCGAAATGGGTTTGATATGGATAGATTTGTTTCGAATGCATTGATAACGTTCTATTCTCGGTGCGATTGTATTAATCATGCCAGAAGATTGTTTAATTGGATGCCAGAGAGAGATCACGTGTCATGGAATTCAATGATTGCAGGATATTCTCAAGGTGGGTTTTATGAAGATTGTAAAAATCTGTATTTGGAAATGTCGAGGTTTGAGGATTTAAGACCGAATGAGGTTACGGTTGTGAGTGTTTTGCAAGCATGTGCACAGTCGAACGATATAGAATTAGGGATGGAAGTTCATAGATTTGTGATTGAGAATGACATAAAGATGGATCTCTTAGTTTGCAATTCGTTGATTGCATTGTATGCAAAATGTGGTAGCTTGGATTACGCTGAACAACTTTTTGAAGAGATGAATGAGAAGGATGAAATTACCTACGGTGCTCTTATATCTGGGTACATGGTCTCTGGTTTTGTTGACAAAGCTATGATTCTTTTCCGGGAAATGAAAACTCCAGGAATGAGTACTTGGAATGCCGTGATTTCTGGCCAGATTCAGAACAACCGATACGATGGAGTGGTAGATTTAGTTCGCGAGATGCAGGAGCTTGGGTTTAGGCCAAATAGTGTAACACTGTCTAGCATTCTTCCTACAATTTCACATCTGTCAAATTTAAAAGGAGGGAAAGAAATACATGCTTACGCGATTAAAAACAGTTACCACTGGAATATGTATGTAGCGACTGCCATTATTGATACCTATGGAAAGTTGGGGTTTCTTAACGGGGCCCGAAAAGTTTTTGATCAATCAAAAGCGAGGAGTGTGATCATATGGACAGCAATAATTTCAGCATATGCTGCCCACGGAGATGTTAATGAAGCTCTTTTTCTATTTTATGACATGATTAACAAAGGCACGAAGCCAGATCCTGTCACATTCACAGCTGTATTGACAGCTTGTGCTCATTCTGGAATGGTAGATGAAGCTTGGAAAATCTTTGATAGTATGCTTCCTCGATATGGCATTCAGCACTCAGTGGAGCAATATGCTTGCATGGTAGGTGTTTTAAGCAGAGCTATGAAGCTGTCTGAAGCATTAGAATTTATTAATAAAATGCCTATTCAGCCCAATGCTAGAGTTTGGGGTGCATTGCTGAATGGGGCTTCCGTTTCTGATGATGTTGAGCTTGGGAAGTTTGTTTGCGATCGTTTGTTTGAGATGGAGCCTGAAAATACAGGAAATTATATTATTATGGCTAATTTATATTCACGAGCTGGGAGGTGGGACGAAGCTGGAAAGATTAGGGAGAGGTTGAATAGTGTTGGGCTGAAGAAGATCCCCGGTAGTAGTTGGATAGAAACGCCTGCAGGATTGCAAAGTTTTATAGCCAAAGATGTTTCAAATGAAAAAACAGAGGAAATTTATGCCATGATGGAAGGATTGTTTGACTTGATGAGAGAAGAAGGGTATGTTCTGATGGATGAGTTTGATGTGGAAAGTGGTTGTGACTGAGAAATGAATCATCATTGTCACTGAATCTCATAAGAAAAGGATTTGTAGGACTGTAATTTGTAACATACACACTGTTGTTAAGTTTTGTAGATTAACATGCCAAAAACTTGGGGGATAAGTAGCTCTGAACAGCTGAACGAGCTCATCACTTACTGATTACGTTTGAACTCTGAACCATATGAAGTTTAAGTTAATTTGCATTGGAACTTCAATACACAAAACTGCACACCTCCTTAGACTCGTTTTGGTATATTTGTTGATTGGGCCCTGTCCAGTATTCCAGAATTATGTGATTAGAATGATCCAGAATCACTAAACTCCGGGCAAGATCAAGAATCTAGGCAACTATTTCTTGGTCTGCTGGAAATAGAGATGTAAACCTGCACACCTCATGGTTTTCAGATATCAGGTTGAAGTTGATATTCCTCAAATGTTGTGAGTGGGGACTTATACCAATTGTATTGAAGAGGTAAAATCCTGGCTATTGAACAATTTAAGTTCTGTTGCATTGCAGAAGTTTTGATGGTTTCAAATTCGTTCATACTTGGAGTTGAGATGTTGTCATATTTCTTATAAAGCTTTTACCATTATTTTGGTGAGGAATTTTTGTGATACTAGTTATCTGAGGTCCAAAGTAGCTGAAAACAACAAAGTACTTCCAACAAGTGCCTTAAGCGTCAGTCTGTGACTAATAAGCCGTTCAGTCACTCTATTAGCCACTCGAAAAATATAGCAAATTCCCAGTGCTTGTACCCCCATTGGTATATACTTTATGTAACAATTTAAGATCTTAAACAATTTGATTTCCCAGGAAATGATTCTCTCATCTTGAGATGATGGTATGTTATCATTCTATATTACAGTGGTTATAGAGTCAGCTCAAGTTTATCGTCACCTCCTAAAATCCTCGAGGAACGAAGAAGTTAATTGCTTTGTAGAGTAATTCTCTTTTTCAATCACCCAAGTTCCTTTTGTCGTTAACTTCTCTCTTGGGGAGGGGGGCAAATTTGAGGCTGGCTTATGGTCCTAGCGTGTTGGCTTGAGTTTAGAGAGAAGATATAGTGGAGTATCATTACAAAAATCAATTTTTGTAGGTATAGATAAGTTTCACCCCTTATATATGATTAGGAAATGGGTGTGAACACTCTTCAAGTAGCTTGTTTGCAATTCTCCATAAATATATTACTCTGTTCATCACTAATTGAGTGTCATCTTTAAATTTTACTTGGAAATTAAGGAAGTCAGATTTATTCTCATATACCCTTGATCTCTATATTACAAGTACAAGTGAACATAAGGCTTCAATAGTTGACAATGGTAATTTTGGTAAATTCCATCATTAGATACACTTGATTTTTTAAAAAGTGACTCTGACCTAGGAACCAAAAAAAAAATCTAAAAATTTGATACTCATTTAGGGACAGAGGGATTATATCTTATTGGTTTATACCACTAAAATATAAGGTGTTCTTTGTTGCTTTCAGTTTATTATTGGGAATAAAAGGGGGGAAAAATCCTTCCTTCTTGAGTGATAGCCTAGTAGCCACAATTTCCTCGGTCTGTCGGTCCCTACAGTTCATCAGTTAGGAGTGCCTAGAACATATGCATGCACATTTTGAGATTTCCATCCAACCTATGGTTGCTTGGGATTTGTCAGATTGCTCGCCCCTTAGACTCATATTGGAATTGAATTTGACTGATCCTGTGGTGAACAGCAGAAATCCAAATTAATGTGATTCGAAGGACCCAGAACTCTGAAGCTCCCTGCAAGATCAAGATCCGCGACAACTATTTCTTGGTCAGCTGGAGAAAGAGAAGTAAACATGAGCATATCATGGTTTGCAAGTATCAGGCTGAGAAATCTGAGGGCCTACAGGTATTCCTAAACTGTGTGAGTGAACAATTCATCTTCTCCATACTTAATCACTGACTTGGCTCCTGCTGGTCAAGACACTTGGAGTGCTGTTTATGGGGGCTGACACCAATTTTATCGAAGAGGTAAAAACCCGTCTATGGTACTAATCCATTTTCCTTTATGCTATAAAAGTTTGATCATTTGAAATTTATTCTACATGGGAATTTAAATGAGTCATATTAGACGTATATATTGTATATTTTGGTGTATATGTAGTTGCCATATTTACGGATATTCTTTAGGCTAGTATTTTGTTAATCTCCGTAATTGTAGTAGGTTTGTTAGTTGCCATAATTGTAGTATGGTAGGTTTATTTTCTCAGTATATGTACGTCTCTTTGTTTTTGGAATATATAGATTATTGACTCCAATATTTCTTCATGGTATCAGAGCACCAAAAACGATCCGCGCCTAAACCCTAGCTGCTAGCTGCCGATTGCCGCTATGCCTAATGAAGATGATCCAACGAAGATCTCATCCTCCGGAATCAAGAAGGATGATCCGACTCACTCTCCATTTTATTTACATCCCTCCGACAATCCTGGTTTGATAATTTCACCGGTGATTCTTAAGGGTTCTAACTACGACGAATGGGCTCGATCTATGAGGAATGCTCTCCGGGCTAAAAGAAAGCTTGGCTTTATTACTGGTGTGGTGACTGAAGCCGATGCAAGTGATACAGAAGAATGGCTTATGGTGAATTCCATGGTGGTGGCATGGGTCCTCAATACGGTTGAATCGACCCTACGCTCAACACTTACTTATGCCGACTTGGTCAAGACTCTTTGGGATGATCTCCAAGAAAGATTTTCAGTTGGCAATGCACCTCGTATTCACCAACTTAAAGCCGAGATTGCTAATTGCAAACAGGGAGGGTTGCCGGTGGTGGAGTACTACGGTAAACTCAAATTGATGTGGGATGAGCTTGTTAATTATGATCCTCCGATTAGCTGTTCGTGTCGAGGGTGTACTTGCAATATAGGGACTACTTTGACGAAGAGACTGGAAGCCGAGAAGCTTCACCAGTTTTTAATGGGCCTGAATTCGGCCATATTTGGGACGGTAATCTCCAACATCTTGAGTACCGATCCCCTTCCATCCATTACCCGCGCCTATTCCTTAATAATTCAAGAAGAAAGCAGGCATGATGTAGCTAGGGGAAACGAAGATAGGGCAGAAGCTGTTGCCTTCGCTGCAAAGGGATATTCCAGGTCAGTCGATGTCGCTGCTCCTGGACCAAAACCTTCGCCACCAGTCAAGGTTTTCCGAGACAAGACAGGTACGTGCTCTCATTGTGGGAAAGCTGGACATGTTGTGAAAGACTGTTTTCAACTTCACGGGTATCCGGAATGGTGGGAGGAGAAGAATAGGGTGGCTGGGGTTGGTCGTAGCAGTGGGTCTCGAGGTCGTGGACAGGGTAATCGTGGTAGGGCTAATGCAGTTGACATCAAGGGTGGATCCTCTTCCTCTTCGACTAGTAACCATGTGACTGCAGAGACCGTTCGTAGTAATTTCTCCGGCTTGAGCAACGATCAAGTATCTACTTTGGTGAATCTTCTCAATGCTTGCACTCCGACCTCCTCCGACAAACTTTCTGGTAAGAATTATGAATGGTTGTTAGACACAGGAGCATCGCAACATATGACGGGTAATCTTGAGTTTTTGACTAATTTATCTTCTATTCCCAACTGTGAGATTGGGATGCCGAATGGGGAAACAGCTTTGGCAAAACAAAAGGGGTCACTGTCTCTTGGCCGAAATTTCTATTTGGAAGATGTCCTATTTGTTCCTTCCATGC
This sequence comes from Platycodon grandiflorus, assembly GCA_016624345.1. Classification (NCBI taxonomy): domain Eukaryota; kingdom Viridiplantae; phylum Streptophyta; class Magnoliopsida; order Asterales; family Campanulaceae; genus Platycodon; species Platycodon grandiflorus. The sequence goes on from CM028365.1 coordinate 6,987,866, forward strand.
ATTGCACTCTTATTTCTGTTGCACAGCTTATTACGCAATTACATTGCACTGTCACATTTTCTTCTAATTTGTGTATTATACAGGACCGAGCCACGAGGACTTTGATTGGAGCGGGTGAGCAACGCAATGGGGTATATTTCTTTCGAGCTATTGGTAGTGCACAAGCAAATAATGTTTCCTGTCGGACGACTCGTCATCTTTGGCACATGCGCATGGGTCACCCCTCGGAGTCTGTTTTAAGTATCATTCCTAGTGTAGGGAGCAGTAAGGAGAAGGACTGTTTGAAATCTCCTTGTGATATTTGTCTTAGAGCAAAACAAACTCGGGATAGTTTTCCTTTAAGTAATAATAGAGCAGTTGACTCTTTTGTTTTGATTCATATTGATTTATGGGGTGATTACCGCGTTAAATCTTCTTGTGGTGCATCCTATTTTTTGACTATTGTCGATGATTATTCTCGTGCTGTTTGGGTTTATTTATTAGCTGAGAAAACTGAAGTACCCGGTATTGTTAAAAATTTTTGCTCTATGACAGAACGGCAGTTTGGCAAACAGGTTAAAACCATTCGTAGTGATAATGGTACTGAACTGCGTCCTTTACGGCCTTATTTTCGTGACAATGGGATTTTGTTTGAATCATCGTGTACAGGTACTCCTCAGCAAAATGGACGAGTTGAACGGAAACATCGCCATATATTGAATGTTGCTCGAGCTCTTCGTTTTCAGGCCAACTTACCTCTTCGGTTTTGGGGTGAGTGTGTTCTTACTGCCTGCCATTTAATTAATCGTACCCTTACTCCTCTCCTTAAAGGACTGACCCCATATCAAGTTCTACATGGCAAACCTCCTATTTATAGTCTTTTACGGATTTTTGGGTGTCTTTGTTATGTTCATGATCAACGGAGAGACAATGACAAGTTTGGTGAAAGAGGACGCCGTTGCATGTTTGTTGGTTATTCTTTTGGACAAAAGGGGTGGAAAGTTTATGATTTAGAGAAAAGAAAATTTTTTGTTTCCCGAGATGTCGTGTTCTTTGAACAAATATTCCCATTTATGGATACTATACAAGATGTGCCGAATACTTTGGCACCAGATCCGTCTTCTCCCTATGAGGTTCAGCCACTTGATATTACTTCTGTGCCTCAACCGAATGTAGAGGTGCCATTTGCAGCTAAGGGTGAAGCTGCCATGCCGAGTGAGGGAGGAAGTATGATGCCACAACCTGCTTTGGCCGAGACACCAGCTGCTTTGGCCGAGACACCAGGTCCTTCGGCTTTGGGTGATGGTTCGGTTTTGAGGGGGAGTAGTTCTCCGGGTTTGACTGACACTCCGGTTATTGAACAGTTGGGAAGGGGTCATCGGGAAAAACAGGCACCTGCTTACTTGCAAGACTACGTTGTGCACACAGCTCAAATATACCCTCCTGCGTGTGCTTCATCTCCTTCAAAGTCTAAAGGTACTCGTTATCCTATACACAAATATATGAACTGTGATAGATTTTCTGTGCGTCACCGTGCTTTCTTGGCAGCAGTTAGTACTGGTGTTGAACCTACCTCATATCATGAGGCGGTAAAGGATCCCAAATGGCGGAAAGCCATGCATGATGAGATTGCGGCCTTAGAGTCTAATAATACGTGGACCTTGCAACACTTACCACAAGGCAAACGGGCAATAGGGTGCAAATGGGTCTATAAAATTAAATACAACTCCGACGGGACAGTAGAAAGGTATAAAGCTCGACTTGTGGTTCTTGGAAATAGACAAGTTGAGGGGATCGATTATAATGAGACCTTCGCCCCAGTAGCCAAGTTGGTGACAGTCCGCACTTTTCTGACAGTTGCAGTTGTCTCCAAGTGGGAACTTCATCAAATGGATGTGCATAATGCCTTTCTCCACGGTGAGTTGCAGGATGAAGTTTATATGAAACTGCCACCAGGATTTCGTAGTGATACGGGTAAGGTATGTAAACTTCGCAAGTCTCTTTATGGTTTGAAACAGGCTCCACGGTGTTGGTTCTTTAAATTTATGACGTCTCTTAAGAATTATGGGTTTCAGCAGTCTCGTTCTGATCATTCTCTTTTTACTTATCGAAAGAATGAGTCGATACTGGCTGTTTTAGTTTATGTTGATGATTTAATTATTGGTGGCAATAATTCAGAATTAATTGGGTCCTTTAAGAGTTATCTTGGCAAATGTTTCCATATGAAGGATTTGGGTTCTTTGAAATATTTTTTGGGTATTGAGGTTGCAAGAAATCAAGAAGGTTTATTTTTGTGTCAACGCAAATATGCGCTAGATATTATTTCGGAGATGGGTATGCTTGGAGCCAAACCGTCAGGGCTCCCACTGGAACAGAATCATCGCCTTGCACTTGATACAGGACCTCTATTACATGCACCTGACAAGTATCGTCGGTTGATTGGGCGTTTGATTTACTTGACTATTACTCGACCGGAGCTGAGTTACTCTGTTCATGTTCTTGCACAGTTTATGCAGTCACCTCATGTGGCTCACTGGGAGGCGGCACTACGGGTTGTTCGGTATTTAAAGTCGAGTCCGGGTCAAGGTCTTTTCCTTCGTTCGGATTCTAACTTACAATTGACGGCATATTGTGATTCTGACTGGGCTAGTTGTCCGGTAACACGCCGGTCTGTTACTGGTTACCTGATTTTTTTAGGTTCTTCGCCTATTGCGTGGAAAACTAAGAAACAACCAACGGTTTCTCGGTCTTCCGCGGAAGCTGAATATCGAGCACTTGCAGCTGCCACTTGTGAATTAAAATGGCTTAAAGGCCTGTTGGTATCTCTAGGGGTCATTCAGCGTGGCCCTATGGTTGTTCGGTCAGATAGCTTATCCGCTATGCACATTGCCGCTAATCCCGTACTCCATGAACGTACGAAACATATCGAGATTGATTGTCACTTCGTTCGTGACGAAATACGGAGTAACAACATTGCTACTTCCTATGTTCATACATCCCAACAATTGGCCGATGCTCTCACCAAAAGTCTCGGTGTCCTCCGCTCACTACAAGAAAATAAGGAATTAGCTACGATTTATTAGCTACGAATTTTTTTTTGTAGTTAAAAAATCTGTTTTAACTACAAAAAAATTATTTTGTAGCTAAAATATACATTTTAGTCAACGAAATAATTTTCGTAGCTAATTATGGGCCAATTGCGACGAAACCCATTAATTTGGCGTTAAATGGCCGGTGAAAATAAGGGCGGGAACTTATTCCCGCGGGTCCAAATTTTTTTTTTTCAATCCGCGACAAATTATGGCCCAATTTCAAGTTCATCGCCGGAAAGAAGTATTGGGCGACGAAATGTTTCATCGCAGTTCCCTTTTCCCCGCACATGCTCTCCTCATGCCGTTCTTCTTCAAGGAATAACAATCAAAAGTACTCCAGGTAACCCACTTTCAGTCTTCCTCCATCACAGTTCCCTCCATTCACAGTTCCATCACCAGACGCTCATCTCTCTCCCTTCCCTTCCGTTCCCATCCGCCTCTCGATCTCTCAAAAGTTTGAGACTATGTGCTTTAGTTTTGCAATTCCTTCACTCAAAACCCACCGTCTCTCACACTCAAAAGCCAATCACCTTTTTCACCGTCTCCATTGAAGGAGTTCGCATCTGGAAGCTTACAACAGTTCGCTGGCGCAAGTGCAGTCCTCCGTCAGTAGCTAGGTACGCCTCGGTCGTTCTCGTCCATCTCTCTCCCCCTCTCTGTCTCTCTCCCTTTCGCTCAACACACACACACATATACAGGCATACAAATCATATTTGGGTGATTGGGGTAAACTTCCCATTCTTAATTTCTCTCCATCTCTCTCACTCACTTTCTCTCTCTAACACAAGAATTTTGGTCAATCAATTATTGTTATTTTTGAATGTATAAGATGAGGTTCTCTTTAATTTGGATTTATTGGTTACAGCTGGTGAGGATGATTCTGTCCGGCTATATGACATAGCACATGCCAAGTGAGTACTCTAAATTGAGATGCTACCAGATTGTATCTTGATTATCTTGTAGTAAATGCAGGCATCAGCCTACAGTGTAATTTGTTGGTTTTTTCCAATTGGCAATCTGCTTGCAGCTAGTCTATGATGCACAGATGACACTGACTTCCATTATAAAAATGATGAACTAGGTTTAGTTGGCTTAGCAGTAAAAACTAGATCAAGACAGGATTAGCTGTTGAAGCGTAAATATAGCATCTTGCTCTCCAAATCTAAAGGCATTATTTTAATCTCAGGGTACCCTTAAAAAGGCTTCGAATTTCATATCAGTAGCATCAGACCAGTTATGATCCTTGGTTTTTGCATTGAACAGGATTCCTTTATTTCTTTAGCTTTCATATACCATACTTGGTCTAGCGGTCATCTTTTTACGAGCCGTATTTGCTCAGCATCTTACGTGTCTGATTTATCGAGCACAAGTTGTCGTTCTTTGAGTTGTGATTTCCTGGGAAAATGTTATCAGTTATTCGATAAGTGTGCCTTGATGAAAAGTGATTCATGTTGTCTTTGTGTTTAAACCTGAGAAGGTTTCAAGTGAAATCTTGGCCTAATGTCTTGGGTGCATTGATCTTTCACGCTTGATTACATAATATTAGAAAATGGTTGTTGAGGTATTTATTGGAAATTCTGAAACGGGGGCCAATATAAATGAGATGGAGTAAATAGTTTTGGTTTTGTATTATGATACCTTGGTCACCTTTCATACAGTTTAGTTCTATGTTTTCCCCTACTTTTCTGCCTTCTCTAAGGTACACGCCCTCCTTACACCTAGGCGTAAGCCTTGAGAGAACCTTTTATGCCTTGAGGCACCTTGGGCCTCTAATAACCATGGTGGCAAGAGTTATAAACTATATTAATCAGATTAAGGGATGTAATTGACTAGCTGTACTATGTGATTCCTTCAAGTCATGGAAAGGCTCGTGCCATGGACTAAGCTTTGAGAGAATGTTTTATGCCTCGATGCACTTTTGGGCTTCAGTAATTGTGATCAAACAGTGATGCCGTTTCACGTGTTAAGTGTTGATCTTCCTTCATGGCATTGCTTTTCTTGTTATCATGTAGCACCAAATGTAATGTTATACTTTTACGCTTAACGCTTACAAACTTATGTTTTATGCCCCACCCATTTTGGATAGTGCTTTTGGATATGTTATTATTTTTTCACTTTGCAGTGCTCACTTGGAATGGAACCTTGATGGTCTGCTGGAGAAGATATGGGAATATCTTGATTTAACTCGCATATACACAAAGCCCAAGGGCATGAATCCTGACTACGAGGATCCTGTTATTCTTTCATCAAAGAAGAAGACTGTTGAGAACTTCTGCACTCGTATCCACAAGGATATGCTCAAACAGTTTAAGTAGTGAGTGTCCTGTCCTAAACTGCTTTTTCTTTTTAAAAAAAAGAAGAGGAAGTGTTATTAAGCGTAGATAATATACAAACTGAATTTCTTTGAAGTTTATAGATTTTTGAAGACATTATAATCATTGCATTCAAATGAAAACATTTAAACTTTTATACTCCCGTATTCATTCCAAACCCCCAAAAGATGGTATCCTGATACCAGAAGGAAGCATCTGTCAAATGTCTTAACACTGAGCAGAAAGACATGACAAAATAGTGATAGGTACGAAAAGACATGTCCGACTTGTTTAAGATTTAAGATACTGATAAAGCTGCTTGTGACATGTCATGGTTAATTCCGAAAAGCATATCCTGTGCCAAGGGAAATTGAAAATACTAAATGCAAAACAGTATGAATGAGAAGCTCATTTCATGGAAATGATCTCTGCTATATTAACAACTCATCTAAGACCTGAAGCCGCTAAAAGCACCAACACGTTATGTCATGCTTTAATGGTCCCTCTCATGTCCGTCCCTCAATCATGCATGGAAATATAGAAAAAGTGAGTTGGCACAGGGTATGAGCATAAATTAGTATAGTATGACTGCAGTATCACTGGAGGGAACAAATGAAAGCAAGTAGATGTGAACTAAGGTGTTTTGTTACTGAAACTGAGTCATTAACTATCTTGCTGCAGTTTGAACAATGTCTGCAGCAGCCAAGATTACTAAAATGAGGATCAAGTACTTAGAAGCAGCCTTGAACCAAGATATTCAATACTTTGATACAAAAGTTAGAACTTCTGATGTTGTTTTCGCCATTAACACTGATGCAGTCATGGTTCAAGATGCCATTAGTGAAAAGGTGAGTAAGAAAAAAAAAATCTCAAAATTTTCCATAATTTTGATGTAAGAGTTGCTCTAAGTTGGTTTTTTTTTCTTCTTTCTTTTTCTTGTGTGTGTGTGTGTGTGTGTTTTTGGCAGTTGGGGAATTTCATACACTATATGGCAACATTCGTGTCTGGGTTTGTGGTGGGTTTCACTGCAGTTTGGCAATTGGCTTGGTGGACTGTGAGTACTCTGTTTCCATAAATATGGAATTTTCTCTCTCCAAGTTCAATCTTTTTTCTTGTCTAAAATTATACTTTATTTGGCAGTGCTTTAGGCCAATCTGCCCCAAGCATGAGTGCATTTGGGGATTTGCCATTAACTCATGAAAAGATAAGTGGCACTGGTCTTGGATGTTGTAAGGGTCACTTTGTATAATGACATGCTTTAGTGGAGTGCCTTGCTGCTTTGTTGATTCTTAATTAACTGATATTTTCCAGCATCATAAGAATAAAAAGAAATAAGTTCAACAAGAAGAAGAAGCACTTGCCTCTTAATTTTAAGGTAAGCCCTCTATTTGCATAAGCTACTGCAGTTGGTGATAATGCAAGGCTCCGGGAATAACAGTCGATTGCTTCTTTGAATTTCTTCTTCTTAAAATAATCATTGCCCTATGAATAGATACAAGATTTTGGAACATCAATATTTATTTAGATTGTTCTTCTGATCAACATGAACAGTATGAATTAAAAAATTTGAAGTATAACTCATACCAACTCTTTTTCTGAATTAGCATCAACTGAACTATCTTCTGTCATGAAAGCACTGCCAAATGCATCATAGTTTCCCAAATAATCCTTTTGTCTGGAGGTACTTGTCAAACCAACTGAGGTGCTAGTTTTACCCATCCCTCTTCTATCTTCACCAACTATTCCAATCTGGGTTGGAATTAGACTCATTTTGTAATTTCTTTTTAAAAACTATTTTACACAACGTTTTCCAGAAACGTTGTAGTACAGTTTTAACAACGTTTTCAAGATAAACGTTGTCTTATGCTTTTACAACATTTTAAAAACGTTGTCATTTCTTTTTAACAACGTTTGTGAAAACGTTGTCTAACAGAATTCAAAGAATAGTATGTAATTGTAGAATGACAAAGCACAACGTTTCTGCAACGTTTACCAAAACGTTGTAAAAAACAAGGATCTATTACAACGTTGCTTTCCACAACGTTTTCTAAAACGTTGTTAAAAGGCTATTACAACGTTTTTAAAACGTTTTTATAACGTTTCATGGTCTTTTATACTCTACTATCTGTTGTTGGCCTGACTTGTAAGCGAAACAGGGAAGGAAAACAAATTGGGTATGCAGTTTTAGTAATTTCTATTGATTGTGAGGTGATAGGTTGGAGGGAAAGGTAAATCTGATATAAAAATTTGAAATCACTTCGTGGATTACCTCTACATTTCTTTTCTAATGTTTCTCTAATCTTTTTAACTGCTTCTATTTTCAGATCCATTTGTTGATTGGGAGGAGATAGGTTGGAGAACCAGGTAACTGATTTGAAGGTTGTTGAACGACCTTATTGATTTTCCTTACTTTTGATTAAGAATGTTATGCGATCCCATTGCCCAAGTCTAAGGTAGTGACCCTGTCAGTCGAATCAAGTATTTGTGTCACTAGAGTAACTCAATCATGACTCTAACTAGAAGAGATATTAAATGTATATTGCATTATCACATGCTCATATGAAGCTTTGCATACATGCATACCTAGCTACAGAGCTACATAGTGCTAGCATAGATTATGGTAATATAACTAAGTAGGAAGATTTTGTCAAGCTCTTAAAAAAAATACCCAATGATCAAACTAACAAGTACTTCATTTCATGTGTTTTCTTTCTAGAACCTAGTAGGGAACCCAAACGATGTGATCCTCAGGAAGAAAATGACAGATTGGAACTGTTCCTGGTTTAACCTTCACTTCTACTGCTTTACCTTTTGTCCCATCATCACCCACCAACGAAACCATATATGCTTTAGTAAAACTCCTCTATCTTCCCTACAACACGGTCTCCGAAAGTCTTAAATCTTTTCATGGCCATTTTTGCAGTTGGTTAGGCAGCAATATATTACTCTGAGATTCTTATTTATATATACTTTGTTTATTTTAATTTTGAAAACCGTTGTTTCCCTCTTTTCTTACTCACCTTACTAGATTTCAACTCTGAATATGTTAGCTTCCTTCTTAAAATGATAAAACAAAGAGATTATCTGACTCTTCTATTGGCAGAATTTTGAGGTTACCCATGTTAAAAATTGATACAAACTGAAACCTTATTGCTGTCATACAGCTGCAAATTTGATCTTCGTAATCCATGAGTAATTTGAGTCTCGTCTATGGCTTGTTCATTATCAAACTAAGCAAGGATGACCAAGGCCTGCTAATGCTTCGGCTTGTGAAATTATTTTTTAAAGGAATATTAGTGCAAGACATAATCCATTATTCAAATTTATCAAACTTCTAGTACGATGCACACCTGGGATGAGTTTCTCGAGCTTGTTTATGTTTCAAAATCCCAATTATTCAGGTTTGTTTCATGAACAAGAGTGGCCTTGTCTAATTGTATTTGCAACCTACCATGTTGACATCAGCAACTATTGTTATCTTCATTATGAACTTGATGTGATGTATACTCAATTGTAGCCTTTTTATTTTAAGAAAATAATAGGTTTGAAGTATCCATTAAAATCTAGAGAGTTATAAATTTCTTGGTTTTTGGTAGCAAAATCAGTGACTTCTGACCTCTTTGGGCGAACATAACTCATCGCAAGAAAATCCGTGAGGGTGGCTACATTACTCTTGTTTCACCACTTTTCTTTATTATGGCAAAATTTTTTGAGATGAAGTAAAAGGTCTCTTTCAATCTTCATCTTGTTACTATAGATCATACCACTCTCCACTGGCTGACTCATAGCCCAAAGGCCTAAAAGTCTGTCAAAACCATAGGAAGACAATTTCTCTTTATTTTGTCCGAGTACAGCTACCTATTGTGTCATGAAGGCTTTTATCTCCTTTTGATCTTTTATTTGTTTTTACATGTAGTTAAGTTTTTAAAATTAGCAGAGGACATGATCAATGAGTTGACTTCTCTATTTGTTTATAACATTGACATGTACCTGTATTTATGGAGAATTGACTAAATGTTGATTGATGATTGCACGTCTCTTCAAAGTACCAGTTCCAAAGAAGAAATGGTTGAAGTAGAAGGAGCAGCTCCGCCAGCTTTTGATTATGAACTCTATGAAGGCGATCCTGACCATCTTAGAAATGATTTAGCAACACCAAGTCAGCCTAGTCCATCAATAGATTCTTCATCATTGAAAATTAAGCATAGGATTGGGCATGGATCCTTCGGTGATGTATGGTTAGCTACGCATCATCAATCAGCACAAGACTATGATGAGTATCATGAAGTGGTTGTGAAGATGTTACATCCCATAAAGAAGGATCAAATGCAAAATTTTTTGGATAAATTTGAGGAGTTTTTTCCAAAGTTCCGGAGACTCCAAAGCATATGTTGGTTGCACGGTATCTCTGTTATATCTGGGAAGGTGAATCTATTTTTGACTCTTGTTACTTATTGGTGTATTTATCAATTATCATTTGGTCTTGGCTATTTCTTAGTAAGTATATCACAAAATGAACTCAGTTCCTGGCCTCTTTGCAGATCTGCATTGCTATGCAATTTTATGATGGATCACTGGGTGATTGAATGGCCAAGCTGAAAGGAAACATCAGTTAAGGCTGAAGAAAAGGAAACATCAGTTATACAGCCTACTGAAAATGTTCAGCCAAGATATGCTGAAAATTTTTAGCCAGAATATCAGCCGAAGAGGTCGCAAAGGCTTCAACTGACTGATGAGGCAACTGAAGAAACTGAGGAAGATGTTGAGATTGCTCCTATTTTGCGCGGTAGTCAGCCTTCAGCCAGAGGTAGATCAGTTGGTCGGCCAACTGGGTCTGTAAGTCATCCTTCCCTTAAACCTGCTAATTTTGTTAGAAGACCCTGTTATTTTAATTCGTGAGAAGAAGATTTCAAACATGAATTCTGTGATTAAGGTTTTAAAGTTGGCATTGAAGGTAATACCTTTTGGCTTATACATCTCATCTGGATTCAGCTTAATTATCGGAAGATATATTACGTTTAGTTGATCTGACTTTATTATTGTATTGATTTTCATAGTAGTTTTTGTCCTTTCGAATAATATCTTCACAATGCCATAAAGCAGTTGAAATTATCTAAATATCCATGACATTGCTGCTGACTTAAGAGGGATGAACTTCAGCTATTTATTTCCAGTCTTCAGTAGTCTCTGAACTCATGTTTGATGGGAAGGTTTTGTGAACAATACAATACTTATGACAAGCTTGGCTGTCTAATCTATCTCGGATTAAGGTGATTTTTGAATAGAACTTTCGGTGGCAACACAGTTGTTCTTAGTATTCCCTTTCTGCTTCACCCAGATACAATAGAAAACAGTTGTATGATTGGTTAACCATACGTTAATTTATCGGTGATACCAAGCCTGCGAAGCCAGGATTCCATGTATAGTGGGTCAGGATTATATTAGGAATCGAAGGTTACATGCTCATGTTTTCATTTTATTGCAATGATTGGTCAACCAGATGTTAATTTCTTGGTGATACCAAGACTGCGAAGCCAGTATTCTGTGTATAGTGGGTCAAGATTATATTGGATCGAAAGTTACATGCTCATGTTTACATTTAATTGCAATGGGGGCCAGAATTATAAACATGCAATCTTTTTTGAATTATAGGGGGTTATAGTGGAAGAAAATAATCATTTTTATGTAGTAAATACCGTTTTTCTTAAAACTAAAGGTAGTAAAAAGGCATTTTTTTTTAAAATGAGATGGTGGCAATTGGCCCCCTTACGCTGGCTGTAGCTTCGCCCGTGACCATGCCAATTGGACAAAGATTTGCCACATTTGTCTTGTCTGTCCTGATGGGTGCTCATCCAGGTTAGTGCTAGTGTTCTTGTTAATCTCTTGTATCAATTTTTCTTCTCATGCTGAGGACTCCATCTATTTTCAAGGAAAAACGATCTTATCTCCTATCAGAATGATTCCTATTTCTCCTTTTGACGCTTCTGCTTGATATAAAGTTCTTGCTTTGACAACTCAAAAGTTGGAGATTTTTTATTATATTATTATTTTTAAATGCATCGATACTCAAAACCCTTACATCAGAGATCTCTAGAGCCTGTTGAATAATTTCTACAGATTCTGTAGTTTCTGTAATTTGTACTAAATAACGATCAACTTTACGAAAATCTCATTGTATTCCAGAAGCTCATAGCATTGCAGGTTATCCTTTTCTTAGAAACTCCTGTCTGCCATATGCTTGGGTGCTTTCGCTAACTCCCAACTCATGAACTGCAGATTGGACCTGACATGCTTATCAGTGGTTTTCTTCAGCCCGTTCCAGATCTGACACCTGCAATTCCATCTGTGATTGAAACTTCGGCAGTTGATCCAACTGTGTCTCCTTATGAGTCAAACATCATATTCTTTTATAAAACATGGGATCTATACGGAGCTTTTTCTAATTTCTCTCCACATCCAATTCAAGTGCCTGATGGGAATGGTGATTATTCAACTTGGCCAAGTGTAGAGCACTATTATCAGGTAATATGCTCCCTCTATAGGTTCTAATTGTATGCTGTATCTTCATTTGAGGCTATCAATGTTTTAATCCAAATACAGGCACAGAAATTTGTGGGGGTGACTGATCCTGTAGCGAGAGATTATATGGAAGACATAAAATCTGCAAAAAGTCCTGAGGAAGCAGCACGATTGGCAAGGAAAATTCAAAGGCAGCACCCTCATCTGGTATAATACTACTTAGTAAGAGGACGTGTTTGACATTCCTATGCTTCAAACATTCAGCTTATTACTGTTTTAGTGTGGTGTCTATTACACTGTTGAAACAAATATGGGCCTTGGATATGAAAGCGTATTCATGTGGACTTCAGTATAGAAGTAATATATGTTGCTTTTCTGCTTAGGTACACGTTGAGTTGAAGTTGTTTAGAGTTGATTAGCTTTTAGGGGTTTTGTTTTTTTGGCTCATGAGGTAGAATATAGTGAACGGAGTACAAGAAGTCCACCTTACAGTAGGGAGAGGAAGAACATCAAACAAAAAGAAAACATATAATTGAGGTTATCAACATGTAGAGAGAGAGAGAGAGAGAGAGAGAGAGAGAGAGAGAGAGAAAACAGGGTAGATTCTTCTTTTTTGTTCATTTGTGCTTAATGCTACTTCTAGCATATAGTTGGTGCAAGGCAGAACGATTGTCCTTCTAAAGTTTACCTAGTTACGGTCCTAAACATATAACGCTATTTGCTAAAAAGTTGTACATGTTTGCTAAGAGCTGGCTCGCATTTGTCTGTTCACCTTCTCCAATTATAGTTATGGATCAGACTTAGAGATGCAGGTACCTAGTCTCGCATTGGAATGTTGACACAGAGTACGAGACAAACACTCCAATTGAATCTACCCTTTAATCAACAAATGTTCAATCTTTACGATCTTATCAGGAATTTCATCAAATAAATAGATCTATCACACACCCAAGAAAGTACCACAAACACACTCAAACACACACACACACACACACACACACACACACACACAAGAAATGACATAAAAAGGAAGGATTGATAAATTGGAAATGAGATGCATAGAAATTGAAAGAACTTACAAGTAACTGAGAGATACAAGTGCTTTCTTTCTTTGCTACCGCTTTTCTTCAAAAAATGAATCTGGGTAGTGGCATTTTAGCAAAGCAATTTGCATTAAAGATGGTGCTTTATATATTTATGGTGGTAAAATAATTGGAAAGTGAAATTAATTTAATTCTTTATACTCCTATTAATTTGTTGATTAAAGGAATGAAGTGGGGTTTGGTGGCAAGGACATTTGTTGATTAAAGGGTAGATTCATTTGTTGATTAAAGGGTAGATATATTTTTCTATTTCTAATAAGGGGACAATGGTTGAATTATAAATGGACAATGGGAGTAAGGACAATGGTTTTAACATTATCAATTCACTGGTCGTAAAACTTTCCAGTTTTATATGTGACCTTCTACCTTTGTAGACTAATGTTTATTCCTCTGCAGAACAAAGAGCGAGCAGTTGAGTTTGACACAGTTCCAAATGTGAAGCAGCAGCATGAAGTGAATGTTGGTAAGCTGTGTTTCATCTTATGGGGAAAGTTGTCGGGTAATTGATGGATGCATTTTCTATGTATTTTTCTAAGATGCATATTATGATGAAAATTCAGAGCTTTGTTTCAGATGAAAAGTACTTTTTTTTTTTCATTTCACGTTATGTTTTTGTTTTTCTATTTTGAATTGACAGGCATTTCAAAATAGATAACTTGTACTCCCTTCGTCACAAATTGAGTGGGCCTTTTTAGTTTTTTGCAAAACTTAAGGAAGTTGACTTTTAAGCCATTTTGGTTATTCATGTACATGCAATATAATATTACAAGTGCACATTGAGATAATGATAGAAAGCAAACGTGAATTCAGTAGCAAAAAAGGACACATTTTGGAACAAAAGTTTTCAAAAAAAGGGACATCAATTTGGGACGGTGGGGAGTATTTGTTTTGAGCTGAATACCTTGGTTTATTCAGTTGCTTTTTGTTCTTTTGCATAGTACTCTCTTTTACTTTCATGGTATGGCACACATTTTATTGCGTTGCTTCCGTCTTCTCTAAAGTTGAACTTATCATTGTATTCTTCGCAGGTTCTTGTCTTATATTGGTTGGGTGACAATTATAATGGCCGAAAAGCCTATCATCAAGGTTCGACTTCTTTCTATCTTCAGTTTTGTTGCCGTTACTTGTTGGAAGCCCGATGTTTTTAGGTGTAAGAAAAGAATTACTAGTTGTTTTGTTCCAAGGGTGCATGGTGCACCAACTTTGTGAGATTCCTCACATGCTCAACACCTGATGAAGACACCCCTCTTCAGTAAATACCTTAGTAATCAACTAGAATCATAACATGACTATTATCCATGTATGTATGTTGAACCCACCGTAATATGTAGAAAGCTACTTCATTAAAAAAAACAAATAGTTAATAGTAATACTTAAATATCACAATATACCCGTGTTACTGAAATACGATATAGATGTGTCTGAGTGCTATGTGAGTTGATTCAAAAATTCCTTGTTCTTTCTAGAAGTTGGTGTATGTGGTACTGATATTGGTGAAATTTTGATTTGCAGCTGTTCAAGATCAGTGAAGAGTTTGTGGTGGATGCCACAGATAAAGGAAACATGTCATGGCTAATCAACCATTCGGTACAGTTTCTTGCACTTGATGATATTGGATAGGCTTCTATGCTCTTGTATAAACTTTTTTGCGTGATTTACGGTAATCATATGATTTATATTGTACTTATAAAAAAAATCATATGATTTATATTGTAGGCTTGGATCAACTCTCCAATGGACGATTTGAGCTATACATTGGACATTTTTGGAGACCAATCATTTTGAAGGGGTTGCTGATACAAATTTTTAGTGTATTTTATTGAATCATTTTGATATTGAATGATTTCTTAAAAATTAAATACAATGGTTTGGTGTTAGTTGATGACTTCAAAATTTTATGTATATGTAAAATAATATATATTCATATCTATGTAATGCAATTGTTTTTTATGTGATAATGGTTTAGTATATATTCATATCTATGTAGTGGGATATATAGTGATTATTCTCTATGAGTAATATTCGTAGTGAAATAGCAAAACATTTGCGGCAAAACGAAATTCGTAGCAAAAGAATAGGGCAACTGCGACGAAATATTTTGTAGCAAAAGAAGAGGCAATTATGACAAAATATTTTGTAGTAGAAGAAGTAGCAATTGCGACGAAATATTTTGTAGCTAAAGAGAAGCAAACTGCGATGAAATATTTTGTAGCAAAAAAAGAATCAACCGCGACGAAATATTTTGTAGCGAAAGAGGAGGCATTGGCGACGAAATATTTTGTAGCAAAAGAGGAGGCATTAGCGACGAATTTTTTCGTAGCTAATCATAGTCTTTTGTGACATTTTTGCATTTGCTACGAAATAATTCGTAGTCGTTGCTTAACATTTGGCGACGAAATGGATTTTTTCGTAGCTAATCATAGTGTTTTCTCGACGTTTTTTTAATTTGCTACGAAAAATTTGTAGCTGATGCTTAACATTTCGCGACGAAATAGGGTATTTGCGACGAATTTTAGCCTTGATTTCGCGACGAATTATTTCGTAGCAAAAGGACTCATTTCGCGATGAAAATGAGTTTCGTAGCAGAAGACCTTTAGCGACGTCGCATAGGCGACGAACACGCTACGAAAATGCTTTCGTCGCCAAAGGTCTTTAGCGACGAAAATTTGACCTTTTGCTACGAAAATTTTCGTAGCTAAATCCCAAAATTCTTGTAGTGGCTTGCAGTTCTTCCTCTCCAATTTGGGCGTTCGAGATCTTCACGCTCCAACTTGAGGGGGAGTATTAGACGTATATATTGTATATTTTGGTGTATATGTAGTTGCCATATTTACGGATATTCTTTAGGCTAGTATTTTGTTAATCTCCGTAATTGTAGTAGGTTTGTTAGTTGCCATAATTGTAGTATGGTAGGTTTATTTTCTCAGTATATGTACGTCTCTTTGTTTTTGGAATATATAGATTATTGACTCCAATATTTCTTCAAGTCAAGTGTAGACATCTCTGATTCGCTGAGAGGTTAATTGACCCTTTCCTGTGAAGCATTTTAGTGGTAACAGTTTTGGTCCAAAATAGCCGAAAACAACTTGCAACTTCCAAGCAAGTGCATTTAATTAAGTGTAAGTGAGCAACTAATAAGTGGCTTGTAAGTGCCACTCAAAGAATAGGAAATTTAATGTGCATGTGCGTGCTTTGTAAATACTTTATGAAACAATTTAAGATGTTATAAGAAATTGAATAATTTTGCAGGCAATAATTTTATTTCATTTTGAAATGATGAAATGTTTTCATTCTATATATCACAATGACCAGTTAGCCTGGTCAAGTTTAAATTACTGCCAACACTTTGCTGAGTAATCACCCTTGGTTCATTTTGCAGTCAACTCATCTCTTTCAGAAGGCTGGAGAAAATTAGGCAGGGTTATGGACCTAGCATGCCCGAGAAGCGGCACACATCTTTAAGTATGGAGAAAATAATTTTGTGTTGTATCTTTTTAAAATTTTGTTTTTTAGTAGAGATAGTTTTGTTTTGTCCCATGTATTATTAGGAAATGGGTTCACCCTGTCTTCTGGTAGTTTCTTTGCAATACACTATAGATATCTGACATCTTAATTATTCATAGCTAAAAAATTTAGGTGTAATTTATATTTTTATATTTTCTTTGTTGTTTATTATTGTGAATAAAGAAAAGCAAAAACTTGCTGCCATCTTGAGTGCCAGTTTAGTAGCCATGTTTACGTTAGTCTATTGAGCCCTACAGTTTATCGGTTAGGATTGCCTAAAAGATGTGCATGCACAGCTGAGATTTCCATGTGAGATGTGTCCTTTCTTACAATTATTTCTTCCTGATGAAACCTATTGCTGATGGATTAATTGTAGGGATTTGTCAGATTGCAACGGGGAGAACCAGACCCTTCAACGACGTAAGGGCTCTAGAAGAATTTCTTAATGGGCTCATGGGCAAAATGGTCATTACACGTAATTACCAATTACAGCCACCACTGCCCAAAGCCCAATGAGACATGGCCAGAGATGAAAGTGGGGAATGTAAGAGGGAAAGGTGACAGTAGCCCTTGGTAAGTGCAGAATAGTGAGTGTGAATGTGAGTGTGTATGTGTTGGGAAGGGGTTGTTATAAAGTCGTATTTGTTGAACTAGATCTGCATTATTAATGGTTTGCTTGTGGGGACAAATAGTAGAGAGTTCATGAATGGGCCAAAATATTCTTTTCTTCTCTTCTTCTTGCCCTTATTAGACACTGGGATAATGAAAAGAAAGGCACAGCCAAACATGGCTGAACTGGACAGTACACTTGTGGACAAATTCCCAACATTCCACAGCCACTCCCTTCCTTTCTACTCCACCACCTCACACTCTAAATGACCCAATTAACCCAGCAATCATCAGTATTTACCATATTGCCACTTTATCCACCACATAAGTTAGGAGTCCAACAAGTTATCAATTAAAGGGCTAATTTATCTACAAGTTGGGTTTTAATATGTGTGCTAATGATAGAGGCAAGAACACTTTCCGGCCAAGTCCCATTAATTGATCATTTGACGTGACAACTTATGAATTAATTGGTCCTTTCATTGATCATGTGTCAAACACAAATGATGGTATATATATCTCTGTCCATGTACAAAGCTGGCTGATTTTGTGGCAGTGCTTGGGGGTATCCTAGGAGAAATTTATCAAGCACAACACACCTGCCTTAAAATCGAGTCCCTTTTTTATTGCACATGATCCCATAATGGAAGAGAAGAACTCCACTACTGAAGCAATCATGGCTGCACTCTCCACCCTAACCCCTCCCCAACTGTCAGATCTCACCACCTCCATTTCCTCCCTATTCCACCGCCACCACCGCCGTCTCTCCACCCTCCTCTCCTCACCTACCCTCTTCTCCGTCACTATCCACCACCTCCACTCCCTCTCTCTCCACCAAAAATCCCTCCTCATCGCTCGCCACCTCTTGTCCATCCTCTCGTACCTCTCTTGCTTTATTGGTACCAAACCTGCCCTGCCACCTGCCAGTGCCGCCACCAACCTCCGTGATCTTGACTGCATTCTCCTCCTCCTCCTCCTTTGCGAACTACACCAACATGATCCAGATTCCCTCAAAACCTCGCCTTTTAACTGGCGTGCTTCTCTTTCAACCTACATCTCCAACACCATGTTAACATTATCCGACATTGGATTTTCAAATAGTGAAGTCTTGATCAAGTATATTGAGTTAGTAACAAAGTGTCGGAGGTTTGTCCGTATAATGGGTCATTATGGCGGTGGGAAAGACAGTAGAGAGGTGGCAACCTCCGTGGCAGCAGTGGTGGCCCTGCCATCAGTGGAAGTTGGAGGAGGAGGAGGTAAGGAGTGTGTGATATGCAAGGAAGAGATGAGAGAAGGGAGAGATGTGTGTGAACTGCCCTGTGATCATTTGTTTCATTGGATGTGTATATTGCCATGGTTGATGAAGAGGAACACGTGTCCTTGTTGCCGGTACCGGCTTCCGACCGACGACGTGTTGAGCGAGATCGAACGGCTGTGGGAGGTTCTGGTCAAGATGGGTGGTGGTAATATGCTTGAAGAATGTCTTTTTTGATGTAAGATTTGCATGTGGAGAGATCACACCCATTTCAGAAATGTAAAAAATATCATAACTATATTTTGATATGTAAAACATTTCTAGAAATACTACTACTTAATATTCACCTTTCTGTAGAATAGAGTGATTCGTTCTTATTCTGACTGATTCTTTTTGACCAATTTATCAAAAAAGATTGCGAAATCTGAAAAAGTTATAACAAAGAGTTTGGTATACAAACGTTTGTTTGTGTACCCACCCGCTTTCCTCACCCCAATTTGGTGCGAAAGTAGTAGTAGTAGTAGTAGTAGTATTACGCTCTGCTCTTGGAATTTTTATTATTGTATCAAATGATACGATACATTAAGTGGTCGTATGATATACGATTTTTTTTTTTTTTTGTATGTATTACTCATTTCTCTTTATGAGGGAGGGAGGCAAGTAATGACTAATGAATGGTTGTGATGATTGAGGTATAGAGAATCATTCATTCTTGATAACAAGTTTTGACTAGTTGACCTTGTTGTGTGGTTAAGGTTAGGGGGTTGGAGTGAAAGACCAATTAAATAAATGGATACTTATTGAGGTGACGTGAGGTGACAATTACATTAAGTGTAAGTGTGTGTGTATATTTGTGTTAGCGTGGCTGGCTGAATATGGATAACGTTAATTCGTCCGTCCCAAAATAATTATCTTGTTTGAAAATTTTCTTTTTTAAAATATTATTTTTATCATTTTATTTTTATTTTTTCTCCTACTTTAATTATGGATCACATATACATGGGCATTAAAGAAAATTACACATTATACCAATATTAATAATCAAATTAATTAATTTTTCTTAATTCGTATGCCAGGTCAAATAAGACAATAATTAAGAGTGCGAGGGAGTATTAGCAATTTCTAGTGTCGCCTTGTGAACTTTAATGCAAATTGTTCACATTGCTGTAAAACAAGTTACAATCATTCTGGTTCGAATTTGTTTGATTAAAGATTTTTTTGTAAATTGATAGCTCAAAATTATTTTCGAGCACTCTACTCGATATATTGAAAGATCATTGATTTTTTTTAGTTATTACGTTCACGTTATCTTTATACTATGTAATAATCTATCAGAATTATACTTCATCGTTTCACCGAAAGAACTCATATTTGAAAAGTCTAATTATTAAGGAATATATAAGTATCAATAAAATTGATCATAATTATAAAGCATATTTAAAATGTTTATATCACATTTGAAGGATAATATTGAAAATTTTATGGAGAGTGAACACATAATTTTAGAAAGTGAACTTTTAAAGTGAAACATCCGATAATAGTATAGTGGACTCATTACCTGAAACAAAAAGAAAAGCACACAATTTTCTCAATTTAGTATATCATATTAACTTTCTTGGATTTTATCACACATTCATATGAAGCATTTTCATTTGGTAACAAAACCATCGTGTTGGTAACATGATTTTTAGATTGTGAGGTGAGGTGTGATGATAAAAGGCTAAACAAAATTCAATTTCGAAATCATGGGCTCGGATTGTAATGTTCCAACTTCCAACAATAGTTTGTACTAACTCAAATGACATTGTTACACTCTTAAAATGTTGTGGATCATTGTTTCAAGTTTTATCTTTAAATTAGACTCAAATCAGGCCTCATCCAAAAGTCCAGCTTCATTTGGAACTAAGAGAAAACGAAGCCCTAGACCAAGCCCAAGCCCAAGCCCAAGACCAAGCCAAAGCCCAAGCCAAGACATCTACTTCTCATGAATTAATGGACACCTCTCTCTCTCTCTCTCTCTCTCATTTAGCCGGCATGGTAGTTCCTTTGGACGAGCTAGAGCACAACACAACTAAATCCACCTCCTCAGACGAGTGCAAGAACACATCCCTCACGTTGACATATACATTTGTAAATTACCTCTCAAATACCCGTCACAAAAATCAAACTCGGGTGAATAGCTGGAGGTCTCTCTCTAAACCTGAGATCTTAATACTTTTTGGAGTCTTCTCATCTCTAAAAATGTGTCACTCCTTAGAGTTTCTCTGATCACTCTCACACACGCACATTGAAAACATTAGAAATAGAGAGTAGTGTTTAAGTATAAATAAACCTTGTGCAAACGCGAAATGTTGGTCAAACGAGAGTTTGTTCATGCCATAATATTAATTCATGTCAAGCTTGGTTTCAAATAGCCTTAGCATAGTTACACTTACACCCCTTAAAAGTTAAACCAACTAATTTTGTTAGTTATATAAACTAAAAAGAGGTAGAGAACTCAATTCCTTTTAATTAATAAGTAGTGTTACTGATAATGATGATCAGAAAGCTTACAATACAAACTCCACAAATAACAATTTATTTATTTTTCCTTTAATTAATGACTACGAAATCAATGCAATGCAATGATAGTATCTCATAATTAATTAAATGAAACATATTAATTAATTAATATTATAGTATTAATTAAGGAAGGAGGGACATTTAATTTATTTTCCGAATTGAAGAAATGAAAGATGTAGACAGGTTTAGAAGGTTTTGTTTGCCATCATCATAAGCAATTAAGCATTCATCAACTTCACATTAAGCCTTTTAATTTTCTTTCATTTATTTTTTATGATATGTATTTCTAAGTCTTTTTAATTACTTCTAATTAGCTATAGTATATTTCACATTAATAATGGCCAGCCATCTATATATTAATTGTAACTAGCTAGCTCGTAGAAATATATATATATATATATATATAATATATATATATATTATATCACTTTAAAAATTAAGGATGATTTTAATTTGCTCTCTCTGATCAACAACAAGAAGATAATAATTTATCGAGTTTGTTGTAAGGCCGTTCTTATCTTAATTACTCCATTTCATCACTTGGAGAGTCTCGTTTTGATTATTAATTTTAACCATCCATGCATTTTAATTTAGTGTATAGTATTACCTCATAACACATAAACATCATCAAGTTCAATTGTTCAAATTTGGATTCTCTTCATTATATATATATATATATATATATATATATATATATATATTTCCTCAATTGTCTCAATGCACCACGTACGTACGTACGTGTTTTAAATATTTTAGTGGCAAACTTTAACGATGCATTGATTTGAGGCAATTCAATGTACGTAATGGCGAGTGGCAAAATTCATTAAATTCTTAATTAAATTGAGATCCTCAATTTCCATGCACCATTAATTGGAAAATATAATTAAGCTCTAGATAGTATATATATATATATGGGGACATTCTAGAATGGAATATATATTGAGGAAGCTCTATACATATTACTCTACGTACTTTGCATGATTAAGATATGAAAAAATAATTAAAAATAACAAGAAATTATTCAAAGACAATAAGGATGGGAACATGATGAAATATATCCATTTGAAATGTGGATGATTAGAACGGAATTTTTAGCTAATTTTGTAACACAAACCATTAAGAGCTATTAACCCTATAGGTATATATATGCCTTAAGTTTTCATTTGAACGAGATCTAACAATGAGGATCAATGAAAGCATGGTGGAAAGGCACCTAACCCCCTGCATGCCCCACTATATATAATTCTTCCTTAATTATGAAGGTATATATATATATATATATATATATATATATATATATATATATTGGTCCCAGCCGGCCGGCCGGCCATATGAATGATAGTGAGTATTCTTTACGCCACTTCTTCCATGCATCCTCTTTCAGGTACTATATACCTTTTAGTTGGTACATGTATATATGTGCATGTGTGTGTTTTTAGTTAGTACTAATATTTCTAAGTGTAGTGTGTTATTTCTTATCGAGTAATTATTGCTTTTATGAATTCTTCTTCAGTGTATAACTATCCAATCCGTTCAAGGTACATAATACGTACTACAATTGATCATCTTTTCAACCAAAGATCCACTTTAAGCTATGTTGTACTGTGTGTAAATTAACGTGTTTCTTTTTTAATTTATTTTTATTTTCCTTTTTTTGTTCGTTTTGCATGTGTTGATGTTGGTGAAGTGTATATATATATATATATATATATATATATATATATATATATATATATATATATATATATATATAGTGGTAGACAAAATCAAGTAGTAGTAATGAACATTCAAGTGATTACATTGAGACCACATATATTCTTTTAATTTTTACAATGACACCAAATCAAAGCAAATAGATTAATTATATATATGTACTTTCATTTACTTAGAAAAAGCATTATGTACATAATGAGCTAGAGATAATGAGTGGTATCTATACACGCTCCACACACACACACACACACACACATATTAAAGGCAAATGGATTTGCTGAAACACAATTAATTAGCAATCCTAGCTGTAATATTGATTAGGAGTAATTGGTAATGTGTGTTGAAATTAAGTTTTCTACTAATATATATATTCTTTCCGACAAAAACAAACTCTTGCTAGCTCTATCTTAGAATTAATACGTGAATCTCTAATCCACCATTTAATTTGAAACAAACAAAATTAAGCACATAAGTTTTGAAAAACGATCTATATATATTTAAGCTTAAAATAATATATATGTTAAGGTAGCCGATTCATCATTAATTGTGAACTTAATTGATATGTTTACTACGTATATATAACCATAACAATACTTTATTTCATATATAAAACCAATGGAGTAATATTTAGTCAAATTCATGCTATATATGGTGAAATAAGAATTTGAAATTTTGCACTAACAATTAATATTGAGAAGTGAATCAAGGCCAAAGTAGAAATTTTGGAGCAAAAACGACTGTATTTGATGTTATATTTACTCAAAAATCGACATGTTTTTTTGGCTCCACTCCTTTTTCTTTTTTTTTTCCCGCTTTAGAAGAGCATTAACAATTACAATTGCAGCTCGAGTCTTTGTCGGCCTTGGTGGAAACTATAAAAAGGTTAAGTTTCAGATCTTTTGAATGTTGTCATGTTAAAAATTCATATCTTTTGAACATGATTTTATTTTTTATAATTTTGTAATAATTATAAAAAGTATAAGAGAGAGACAGATAAAAAAACGAACCAGCTTAAATTTTCTACGAGTCCCTAAAATAAGTGATGCTTTAGAAGCAAAGCCAATGCCAAACAACAAAGTGGAGATTAGTGCTTCCTATAATTACTGGTTCACAAAAGATGGGCTAATGGGTCAAGGATCCATATCTTTTACACCCATATATGTTCGTTACTACTTGAATTAGTTTGGGGTCCAGTCTAGTCTATGCATACCCGATCCGACCCTATAGTATACACTACTGCAGAAAATGCTGTCTATATATGCTATTTGTTGTTTTCTCAAAAGGTTGTCAGAGGTTAAATGTGAGGCAAATAAACAAACATAACCTAAGGGTAAGGGTGAAGGATGAAGTGGGGACAATGCATAAAACAGAATGTGACCCTAAATTTCAAAAAGTTTCTCTGTCCTTTTGTTTTCAAATTTAAAATTCCATTACTTGAAATTTTATTTACCCATATTCTTACTGTATTGGAGTAATAATTTTATAGTATCAGTTTGTAAAAGATAATAATGTGGTCTTAGGCGTTCATGACATATGTTTGTCCATTATTAATATGGTCTTACACGCTCATTTGTTCATTTCCACAATTTACCAATGTTCATGTCTTGCTTAGATGAATATACGTCAAATCTTCATTTGAAACAATTTGTTTGAATAAAAAAATAATAATAAAAACTGAATAATTATTTAGGAACCCATGGAGTATAACAATACAAATTGTATATTACTGATATATAATCCTTGACTTGCAGTAGATCCAATCAAGAACTAGCAGTAAAGGTAAACATTAAATGGAAATGTAACAGATCAGAAAGTTAAAGCAGTTTCCATTTTCAATCAAAAGTAACAGGTGGAAATAAGTACATATATATACACACACACACTTACACATAGTGCCCATTTTGCACTCTAGGAACAAGAGTCCAATCCATTTCCTTGTTTTCCTAAACATCTATCAGGTTTAGCTCTTAGCATCTCTGTTCTTTTAAAAACAAGGTTTTTCTTTAGAAAGAGAATAAAATAAATTCACAATTTCAAGAATTTTGCTTAGTTTAAGGTAGAGTTTTAAAGCAATGGTGGGGATTTCTATGGAATTTAACTGAAATTGGGTACTGTGAAAAAAAGGGCTAAGAAGTCACAGACTATACAGAGAAGAACTTTTACTTGGGTTCAGTGAAAGAGCAAAAGAACATTGATGGCTGGTGATAATGTATCAGCAAAATGGAGGTGGGTTTTCCTCTCTCTCTCTCTCTCTCTCTCTCTCTCTCTCTCTCACACACACACACACACTTTCTTGATTATGTATTTATGTTTGATTTTAGTAGTATGAATAATCTGGAAATTAAATGTGTGATCTGGGTTTTTTATTTTAGTGAGAAAAAGATGGATGGAGAGGAAGGGTTAAGGACAATGGAGTGTTTGAGAGGGAGATTGCTTGCTGAAAGAGTTGCTTCAAGGGTTGCCAAAGAGGAAACAGATCAATTGGGCAAAAAGGTCTGCTATTTCTTTCTTTCTGTGAGTGTGTGTGTGTGTTTCTTGATACATTATTTGATCCAAAGATTTTCTCTCTCCTAATTGGGTTGATTGTCACTTCTATAGTTCTATTCTTGTTTCTCACTCTTTATTTTCCAATGAAATTACACACATTGCTTGATTTTCTCTCTCAGTCAGTCAGTGTGTGTGTGTGTGTGTGTGTGTGTGTGTGTGTGTCTTCATATTGGCTTGACTGTATAGTGTAAACTATTTTGATTTTGCTCAGTCCTGACTGGATTTTTCTTATTCAGTTTTGAATAAAATAATTAATAAAAATTGTTTGAATTTGCATTTTACAGCTGATTGAGCTTGAGAACCTCTTGAAAAAAGAAACAAAATCAAAAAACAGGGCAGAAAAGAGGCTGAAATTCCTGCTTCAAAAGCTTGAATCTTTAAACATATCATATGTTTCAGATGAATCATCAGACAACTCAAGCTTCATGGAAAAGAGTGAAATTTCCTCTGTTTCATCAACTGCATCTTCATCTACAAAACAACACCAAGGTTGCCCAAAAACACAAATCAAAAACACTAAGAAATGTGGAATTGAAGAGCCAGAAAAGAAGATTGAGTCCCAAATTGCCTCGGAAGCTAGTACAACTAGATCAAGTGGTGAAAGTCATAATTGCTCTTCACATGAAGAGAATTTAGGTGCTTCAGATGAGGGCATTTCTGGAAATTCAAATGGGTCTCACTCTAGTCAAGATGAAGATAGGTATGATAATCTAAATTATGATGTTTATTAAATTTTAATTAGGCCATTTGGGATGGGATTAGCTTAATTAGGGTAATGTTTAATTAGTTTTACAATTTTACATTTTTATTTGGTAGAAACATAAATAAAGAAATAATGAAGCACGTGATGTATTTGGACATATATTTTCTTATCTGTTTAGTCAATTTTATTGTATTTATCTCGAATAAGATTTTTTTGGATGAATTCGGTATGAAAAAACCTAAAATGAGAAAATATGGAAAAAAAAAATTTTAATTCTGATTCTGATTTCTTTTCTTTTCTTCATCAATTCTCATATATGTCACGTTTCCATAATTGTTGTCTTCTTTTATTTATAGAATTCACAAATTTTGTGTCAATTTAAAGAATATTTTCTTAATAGTGATTTTAATTATGAAAAGTTTTTCCATAAAAATATAACTGTAGGCAATAGGCACACCCTTATTTGTGTGTGTGTGTGTTTTTTTGTTGAGAAAAACGCCATTATTTGTTAAAATTGATACTTAATATTTGGACATGAGAATTAAAACAAATATCAATGCTAATCAATGTTCTAAATGAACAAGTCTTTGAATGTGCATTGTGCATATTTTATGAAAATAAAAATTAGAATGCTGCCTAAATAATTTTTTTTTATGATTTTTTGAAACTAGAAAACAAACAATCTTTTTTTTTTTTTAAAGGAACTTTTCTAAGTTGTAACAAATTAGTTCTTAGTGTTGTTATACGACTGATAGATTGTTTCTATCTTTATTTAGGTTAAAATCAGGAATTGGAAAGAAGGAGATTAGTGGAGGAAATGGGAATGACGGTGGTATCGATAACTCACTGGCATTGGTTGTGGTTAATCCTCCAGTTAAAAAACAAGCCATTGATGTTCCACCTGTTTCCAGTGCAAGTGTTAAAGATGTTCTTGATGCTCTAAGATCAGCTAGAGAAAGTATTCAAAGCTCGATGGAGACAAGCAAGCATATGATTCGAGTTGGCTCGAGATAGATAGATTTTTTTTTTTTTTTAAAAAAATACCTTCTCAATCGATCGATCCCCTGTCCATTTAGGGCATGTATGCATGGGTGCATACAGTATTGCTATGATTTCAACTGTTTGGTCTTGAATCTGATCCAACTAGCTAGACAAGGGAACATCACGTTGGATGCCTTGGTACGTAGTTTTGTTCAAGAAAAGAAACTCACGGACGGCCGGCCACGGGGCTCTTGCCATTTACTACGTGGAGTTGGATAGCATAGCGGCTGGTAAGTTGTGAGCATAGGCAGGCAGGCAGGCATTAATATATATTGATGTTTTTATGGATGGTGAGTTGGTTATTTTTGTGAATTGATGCAAAAAGAAGATCGAGGTGAGTTGAGTGTGATTGTAATAATTGGTTGAATTGATCATTCATTCATTCATGCATTGATATATATATATAGACATGAGTTGGTTAAGTCATAAAAATATTTTACTTGTACGTACAACATCACAAGGAGTATGTGAATGTGAATGTGAATTTGGTGGTGTATTGTTGTTGATTAAGGCTCTATTAAGTCTACCACAATACAAACACCGTTAACGAAGGGTTGATTCTCAATATAATCACTCAGTCAGTCAGTCAATAAGTGTGATAATTTCAGTATTAATTAATTAATAGTTAAAAAGCGTACGTGATAATGCCAATATTAATAGTCGTGTTAGAACTAAAGGGCAAGGGAAAACAAAAACTAACACCGAAGACTCACTAGAGTGAAAGACAATAATAATAATAATAATAATAATTTAAGAAAGACGATTGAAAGAAAGAAAGAAAGATATGAGTAAACGTAATTTGATCAAGGCTGGCTAATTAAATACGTACAAATACTTTCTTTGGGTTTTTCTTTCAAAGCAATGTTGACTCTATATGTGGGTAATGGATCGCTCCCTCCAAACGTATAGCTTAGTGTGCCAGATGCTCCAAGCCTTTCTTACAAATTTTTCCATTGTTGGATAGCCCTGCTGCAAGAAAAGCCCGAAGAGTTAGTATATAATTGATTGGGCCCAGGTTGGCCTCATTGGCATCGAGTCATGAAATGAAAGAGAGATGAAAATCAGGATTCCTATATAGAGTAGGCTGCCAGCCAGACCAATTCCTAAGCAGCACATCGAGCTTGGGCTCTAATTGGGTAGACAACCAAGCTGGAGGTAATGTGTTCTGAGCCCATCACTTGACGACTCAATAATTGCCCCATCACAATACAAAACTGGATCATGTAATAATAAATACTACAATACAGAAAATACGTACTAATAAAATTTAGACGAGATTTCAGAGAATAGAACGAGTCAAGTTATATTAGCACTTATGGACATGATCGAGTTTCTACAAGATCAATCATAGCTTGTTTTACAACTTCTTCTCTATACAATGCAAAAGAACGTCATCATGCCTAGTGTTTAGGGTTGACGACGTACGCTAGCCTAGTGTCGAGAGGTTAAGGGATCGAGTTGGTGACTTGACAACTCGAGAGCCAGCAACTAACAATGATCATAACTAGAATGGTCCAGCAAAATCCCTTGTCGGATAAGTTGCAATGCTTACACACACACAAAGGAAAAAACCATACTTTACTCTTACCATATTTTACTCTAATAAACTAAGTTACTGCCTTGAAATCCAATAACATACTCTGAGCCATTATAATTTTCCCATCAAAGGATGTTAAAACATGTTAGAGCTTCCATGGACACAAAAATTAATAGCTTTACCCCATAACTTCCCCACCTCCCTCACCAACTTTGCTTATATGAGAGGCAAAGTCAATTGTTATTGTGAAGGTCCAATCTATTGCCATTTGGGGACCAAAGAGTAGACCATACTCAGTGACTTTGGGCCGTCCGATCAAAATTGATATATATATATATATATATATATATATATATATATATATTACTCTTTCCAAAAGCAGAAATTTCAGTCTCAAAAACTTTATTAAAACTGTGGGCCAAAAGTGATGTAGACCTAATTTATATTGGAGGACCACCAAGCCCACAACCTAACTCTTTCAATTTCCAAAAACAGATAATGGGGAAAAATTAAACTGCATATATTTCAGAGCATTTTGCATCAATTTTTGTTGATTGTACATCACAGCTCATCAAAAACAAAACAAAAAATAAAAATACAAAAAACAACACAAAAGGTCAGAAAATCCAAAAGAAGACAATCCCTATAGTTTATTAGTTTGCTTGATAGAACTTTAATCTATGTGCACTTGTCACCCTTGTGGTATATATCATGACTAGCATTTTTTATTTATTTATTTATTTGTTCTAAGAGGGCGTGAGAAGGGATCAAACCTGAGACTTCATATTTTGTGAAACTCCAAGTCTACCACTGGATCACCCTTTAAAGACATCATGACTAGCATCCATTGTTATTTCACTTCTACTTCTCATGCTATCTAATTTAATTTATATGAGAATCATTTTAACGAGACATTTTCGGTTAGGTCTAACCATGCAAAAATTGATCTAATATAGAGATTATGTATGCATAATGCTTGTGCACCTTTTAGGGGTTTAAAGGTAAAAGTGAGAAATATGAGGAAATATGGTGTTAAAGGATGATTATGGGGGTCTCAGTATGCTGCTAATACCTTTTTGTGCTACCACAGTAATACCAGAAGGGGAACTTAGTAATTTTCTCCCTTTGTTATTATTGATTGAATTTGAAGTGATAATAATATCTTTCAAAATACTTATTCAAATGTAGGGCTGGAGGCTTTCATTGTTGTGATACTCTGTTCATTGGCTCATATTGTTCTAAATACTTCTTATGAGTGTCATGCACCTAAATGGAAAAAACAAGATTACTTCCTCCATTCCACCCAAAGAGTCCACGTTTGAAAAACCTAATAATCAAGAGATATGTAAGTAGTATTAGAATTGATCAAAATTTAAAAAATGTTTGAGTATAGTCAAGATTGCTTATAGCACATGTGGAGGATAAAGTAGATTTGTTTATGGAGATTGTACGCATAATTTTAGAAAGGAAAAAATTATAAAAATGATCAACGTACTATCAGTTAGTAACCGATTTCACACTGTACTCCCAATATCCTAAAATTGACCAGTGTACTAACAATTTGAGTCCAATGTGGCCCTCCAGTTAACTTTTCATCCAATTTTCTAACGGGGGCAGTTAACGTGGTTAATGAAGCTATTTTATGAGGGATATTTTTGTCCATTTCCTCCAAATCTCACTGCCCCCACCCATACACTCTCTCTTGCCGGAGAATTCATCTCTCTCTCTGTATCTAATTTACTTGTTCAACTTCGTTTAAAAGATTACAACAAAACCCAAATCAAGAAAATCAATAATTCTTTCTCTGTCTATCAAATTTCATGGCCAATCTGCTCCTCCTCACGACACTACTTACCATCACACATCTCCGCCTCATTTCCGCCGCTACAGAATCTCCTCTACCAGCCACTATTCCCACCCTTTCCCCACTACTACCACCACTACCTACCACTCCCCCTCCACCCTTCTCTTCAACCTCAATTCCACCATCGTCATCATCTTCTCCAAGCCTCATTCACAGAAGTCTGCTGCATCGAGATTAACAGCATCGAAGGTGATGAGATCTGTCTTTCCATCTTCTTTCAGTCACCAAAATTCGCTGATGGATCCATGGGTGACGAATCTATGATTGATGAATTGACAAGAGAAGAACATGAGATCTGGTGTGATCTCTCTTCTCTCTGTTTGATATTCAGTTGCACCTAGTTCCAAAGCCCCATCCTCCAGTCATTTGTTCCAGTCACACATCCCTGAGTGCCCTAGGGGGTTTCTACTGCCTAAGCGCGACTCCGGCAATGCCTTTTCTTTGCCGGAGCTCTGTCTCATACGGTGCATGTTGAATTTTGTCGGAAGGCGATTGTGTTGGATTCATTGGTTTTCTCCCTCTAACCTTTCATAGGGCTAAGTTGTGTTTAGTTACTGCTGGCGTGCTCCTTCCCGTTGTCTTGGCATGGGTTTGGATCAGCGGGGCCGGTGTTAGTCATGTCCTGTGTGGTGGTTATGGTGGGATTTGTTGTGTTGGTTGTCTGGGTTTCCTACAAGGATATAGGCTGTTAATTCTGCCAATGTAAGTAGGCCAATGTAGGTAGGCATGTGATGCGGTGAGGGAGGTCCTTGGGATGAATTCTCTGGCAAGAGAGAGAAAGTGTATGTGGGTGGGGGTGGTGAGATTTGGAAAGAAGGGACAAAAATACTCCTCATAAAATAGCTCTGTTAACTGCCCCGTTAGAAAATTAGATGAAAAGTTAACGAGAGGGACCACATTGGACTCAAATTGTTAGTACACTGGTCAATTTTAAGATATTGGGAGTACGGGGTGAAATCAGTTACTAACTGATGGTACGTTGGTCATTTTTATAATTTTCCCTTTTAAAAAGTGAATTTTTTAAGTAAAACATCTCAAAATCGAAAGTGAAATCTTTGCCTGGAACGAAGGAAGTATAAGTTATCACCGGAAAGGAAAAAGATATGTTGGCTCTTCTCTAAAAATGGAACAATGGAAAGGGGAGAGGGTGGGGGTTGATTGGAATCCCCTCTTTAATCTTGGATAAAGAATGTTTTTACTCATTAGTATAATCTTTGTTTATCTGTTGAGAAACTTTATTGATTGGTCATATTAGTAAAGGTGTCCAAACGGTTTAAATCGTCGGTTCCGGTTTGGAACTGCCAGTTCGCGAAACCACTATTGTATAAACTGTAACCGACCCGTATATGGCCGATTCCGATTATTTATTTTTTTTATCTATATTTTTTTTTGAAATTCTTTTGTTTTATTAAAAAAAAGTATTATAAAGTGTACAAAAAAGTGTTATATTTTTAAAAATTTTTGCAAAAGTTATAAATTGAAAAAACTTTAGTTATGAAAAATTACGAGTATAATTTTTTTTTTGCAAAAGTTGTGTAATGATAACAAAAATTTGATAACTCAAAAAAACTTATAATAAAAGTTTAGGAAATGAAAAATAAAATGTTAAAAAAAAACAGGGAACCGAAGAAAAACAGTGAAAAATAAAAGTTTAGGAACTCAAAATTTTAAAAATTAGCTACTTTGGTGGTTCAAACCGCCGATTTGGAATCGAAATTGAACTGGCGGTTTGGAATCGAAGAAGAACCGGCGGGTCATGGTTTTTTGATAAATAGAAATCAAAACCAAACCGTGAAATTGGCGGTTGCAGTTCATCACAGTTTCGATTTTTGCAGTTTTTAAGACGGTTCGGTTCCGATTCGAACTGTCAATTCTGAACCATTTGGGCACCTCTACATATTAGCATTTAGCACCCCTCAAATGTATAGCTGTTAGCTCTTCTCTCAACTTTTTTAACTACCATGCACCGCTCCTCCAAATGCTCATTATCTCTTGGTTTTGGGACAAAAGTAAAGAAAGTAAAATATTTAACCTGGAATATTTAATTGACCTTTGTAATTTGACCTAAAAATCAAAAAAGAAAGTAACACTCGTTTGTAGATGTAGTTAATACTCCATCCGTTTCAAATAAATAATTCACTATATTATTTTGAGATGTTATACTTAAAGAGTCCACTTTAAAAAATTATGGCATCAATCTCTATAAAACTTTCAACTTTACCTTTTACATATAGTACAAACATATTAACTATGCAAAAATATTTTTGTAATTACGACCAACTTTAATACTACTTATATATCTTTTATTATTAAAATTTTCAAACGTGAACTCCTTGGGTGGAACGGAGGGAGTATTTAAAAACTAGGAATATCGCAATTATCACCTTTTATTTGTTTTATTATTTAATATACTATAGAAAGTGCTAATGATAATTTGAGAGCATAAACTAAGACAATTTTATTAATATCTATCTTTTAACCGAAATACTCCACGTACAATATAGAAATAATCAAACATAATTAAATAAAATAGCCTTGTTTGAAAAGTGGAGTTATAACTAAAATTAAACAAATATGGTTCACATTAATTTAATACTTTTTATATATTTTATCGGTTCCATGCAAAGAAACCACTATACTATTTTGGGATGTTTCATTCAAAGAGTACACTTTAAGAAAATTATACCTACAAACATTTTGACTTTACCCTCCATATATACTATCAATATTTTGACTATGCTCAAATATTTTTGTAATTATTTTAACTCAAATACTATTTATATATTCCTTAATGATTAGATTTTTCAAACGTGGACTATTTGAGTGGAACGGAGGGAATATATTTTTAGAAAAGATGTATTTCAAAATATAGGTTGTTGTTGTATTTCCTTAAAATAAAGTTTAAAAATTACTTATATCTTTTAAGTTCATCTTAATTATAGTTGTAGATCAATTTTATTTAAAATAAAATTTCAAAATAAATGCATTTGTATTAGCTCATTGATTTGGGAGTATTATTACTGCTTTGATGACAACGGCTCAAAATTTTCATCTGCATTTGTGTATTTATGTACAAATGAACGGAGCTGAGCTAGTTATCGAACAATTTAAATACGGGATTGATCTCAGCTTAATAATTGCATATGTAATTTTAAACGAGACCTAACCAAGTGTGAGCTAACCTTTAAAAGGGCACTTATATTCTCTTTTTTTTTTTTTATATGTTTGAAAAAGAAGAAGAAATTCATACTTACTACCTCTGTCCTAAAATAATTATCGTTTGAGCAATTTGCACAGAAGCTTATATAAAGACGGGCAATTTGCACATAAGCTTATATAAAGACTGATATACCCTTATTTAAGTTTATTTATTGTAACTATTTTTTTTTCTTTCTTCTTAACAACCCTCTTTAATGAGGGCAATGAATAAAGGTAGTTTTAGTAAAATATAAACAAATGTTTCTTGAAATTTTATAACGATAATTATTTTAGGACAAATTTTTTTTTGTTAAAATGATAATTATTTTGGAACGGAGGTAGTAATAATGAT
The DNA here is from genome assembly GCA_016624345.1 of Platycodon grandiflorus. Lineage (NCBI taxonomy): Eukaryota > Viridiplantae > Streptophyta > Magnoliopsida > Asterales > Campanulaceae > Platycodon > Platycodon grandiflorus. Next base: position 7,021,756 of record CM028365.1, read on the forward strand.
GGAGAAGAAATACCACTAAAACCAGTAAACAAGTAGCAAAAACTGCCTAAATTTGTGGATTACTCCTCATAAGTGACAAAAAAAAAAACTCAAATCTCAACCAAGTGATTACAACAAGACCTACAACAAACAACCTTTATGAACCCAAAAACCACAAAAAAACAAGCAACAAATTAAGAAAGATGGGAGATAAAGTAGGAGGGGGCAACTAGCAATAAAATAGAAACACCAAAACTTGTCAGAAAATTAATAAAAAGAAAAAGATAAGAAACCCTCTTCAATTTTGTTCACAACCTCCATCATCTAAGATCTCAATCTGACAACAATCCAAAAAGATCTTATTCTGCCCCAAAAAATTCCAAAACCCTTTTCTCTTATCCATCCTCTGATCCCCCTTTGATCCATGAACAAACACTGTCAACATCAAATCTATATGGGTTTTTACAGCTAAGCCTGTTTTCTTGAATTGTGACACCCCCATGGCCATGGAAGGTCCACACCAGGTTCAAGGTATCCATGTTCTCTCTACTCACATAATAACTGTTGATTTCTTGTCTTTGTGAGGAGACGTTTGAGGGGTTTCGTTAATCTCTGCCCATACCCTTTTGGTTCTTTTTTTGGAGTTTTGTTCATATTAATGGTGTCTAGGTCTTGTATTGCTAGTGGGTATTATATAGTTTCAGGAATTGATGTTGTGGATTTTGAGCATAAGCTAAAACTGGAGTTGAGGCTGTTCTTGGGTCTCATTCTTGATCTCAATTTGATGAATATATTGTTTGCTGGCTCTTTTGGATGATTATGTATATGTAATTGAACTGTTGAATTGGGATTTTGGGAATTTGTTATTGAAATTTGATGAATATTTTGGATGATATATATGTGAGAATCATGTTGTCTGGTAATAATTACAAGAATATGGTTAAACCTTGTTGGAAACCATCTGTGGAGGGAGATGAGAGTTACGGAAGTCGTCGAGGTGGAGACGCTTTTGGGAGGACGGATGGTTTGATGTGGTACAAGGATTTGGGGTGTCATGTGAATGGAGAATTTTCAATGGCAGTCATTCAAGCCAATAATTTGTTGGAAGATCAAAGCCAAGTCGAATCAGGGCCGTTGAGTTCGCTCAAATCTGGTCCATATGGGACGTTCATTGGGGTCTATGACGGACATGGCGGACCGGAGACATCACAATTCGTTAATGACAATCTGTTCGTGAATCTTAAGAGTATGTTCTTCTTTCATTTGAATTGCCATTTTTCAGTTTGTTGCCAATATTGATCTTATTGTTTACTAATCTATGTTGGTTGCCATATTAGGTCTTTATTAAGGGTATGTTTGGCAACTCAATTCCAACCCTTGGAAGAATTCCATCATACATCAGGGACAAGATGAACTTGATCAGTCAAAATTTCTTCTAGTTCCATATCCAAAGTTTGAATTTATTTGATAAACATTACCCAATCTTTTTCATCATGCCCCGGATGTATGAATATCTAGATTAGGTACCAAGGAATTGAAAATAATTATGGTAATTATTCCATTTTCTTCTTTACTTGTTCAGAATTCGCCTCGGAACATCAAGAAATGTCTGCAAACGTTATAAAGAAGGCTTTCTTGGCAACCGAAGAGGAATTTCTCTCTCTTGTAAGAGAGCGGTGGAATACAAGTCCACAGATTGCATCTGTGGGGACTTGTTGTTTGACAGGGGTAATATGCAATGGACTCCTATACGTTGCGAATGCCGGAGACTCCCGTGTCGTGTTAGGCAGAGCCGAGAGGGGCATCAGAGGAGTTTCAGCTATTCAATTATCAACAGAGCACAATGCAAGCATTGAATCTGTTAGAGACGAGCTTCGTTCCTTGCATCCTGATGATCCAAAAATTGTGGTTCTAAAACATAATGTTTGGCGCGTCAAGGGTATCATACAGGTAAATTTCTCAACTTTATTCTTTAGAGACGAGCTTCGTTCCTTGCATCCTGACATGAACGGCTGAACCTCTTTCCCTAGATAAAATCTGGTTTAGCTGAGTTTTAGTTGCACCTGAATCTTTGTGGTAATCATATAGTCTCAGTATATTTACAAGGCTGCTGCTAATGGCACTCTAGTGAGTGCTATACTATGGTAGAAACCAAGGACATCCTAATTACTACTCCCTATGTCCCAATTGAAGAGGTACACTTTTTTAGTCAATTTAACCAGTTTTCAAATGGATATTTAACATACTTTCATTTAGCTATAGAAAATAAAATTATAACCTTTCGAAACTACCCTAAAAGTACTTTAATTCATGTGTTTACAAATTTTGAAAAAACAATTAAATCCTGTCAAATATCAATTCCAAAATTGGTCAAGTTCAGAAAAAAAATTCAAAGTGTATAACTAAATTATTGAAAAATGATGATTAATAAATATCCAAAACTAGTAGAATTGTTGAATTGTTGGAACAGAAACTATATTGTGACTTGATTTTGGTGTAAAACTAAAATTAGGAACATGATCAAGTCGTCTTAGCTTAAGTTCATTGCCTTTCATCCTATATTTGCTGACATGGACACGATTGTCAAGTGCTGACGTAGATGTGCGGTGTCGGACACAACCCAATTTTTATAATATCGAAATAAACATGTATAACTATATGAATATTAATCCTTCTAAGTTCTAAAAGAATCAATAATTATTTCAATACTATCCTTTCTACGCATATACTTATTTCATATTAATAGCCAAGGTTTTTAGGCAGCTTGATAAATTAGTTGGTCTTCTAGGAAGAAAAATCCTATTGCCTTTCTAGAAACTGTAATTTTGTGTGTCCACGCGTGTCGACGTGCGTTTCCTAGGACATGCGTTTCCTAGGACATGCGTGCCCGTCACGGCTATTTTTATGTAATTTGCTGTGTACCTCAAATTATAGCTTTCATAACATGAAATTGGGTCTCAGTCCCACTCAGATCCCACATTCTTAAAGTCAAGTCACACAACACTATACAATTTAACTCACCAATTTGACATATAAAAGCCATATTATGTAACGGCCAATGATAAGTGATTAGGCCCAAAGATAACAGAAAATAAGGAAATAGATTTTAAATAAAAATAATCAAGAACCCAAGAAGTAGAAAGAACTAAGTACTAACAAATTATTACTACCACAGTCCGAAAATGATCATGAGCAAAAGGGGACACTCGTTTGGGACCGAGGGAGTACCACATTTCTAAGTAGTAACTCTTAAGTCCTACTCTCTACGTTGTGATCTTGGGATGTTCCAATTCAAGAGTCCACTTTCAAAATTATTCCTACAATCTCCGTAACCTTTCGACCTTACCCTCCACATGTCATATGATCTTGGGTATGCACAAATATTTTTGCAACTATGTCCAACTCCAAGAATACTATTGTATCCTTTAATTATTAGATTTCTCAAAATTGGACTCTTTGATGGGAATGGAGGGTGTATTTAGTTACTTATTGTTATTTTTTAGTATGAAGTATTAATAATACTAATACTCCATCCGTCCCAAAATAATAGTCCCACTCTCTACTCTTTTTTTAGTTATAAAAAAGTAATCCCATTTCGAAATTTTAATATAGAAATTTGCATTATTTTTCAAAACTAAAACTTTCAAGAACGTGACATTTCTAATACGTAATCATACAAAAAAAATTGCCATGTTAGTGCAAATTATAAGAAATTATAAGAAATATTTAGAAAACTATGATAAACTCAATTATGTAGTTCTTCAGAAAGAATGCTTTTGCGCAAAATAGTTGTTGCTCCATGTGGGCAATCAATAGTAAGTCTCGAATAGCCATCGAAAAGTGTCCCTGCATTTTCTAAGCAACATCAAGTGCATTTATGGGTTGTCATATTTTTAAAATTATCCAAGGATCATCTCTGATAACAGCCTTGAGGTTTCTTACCATTTTGTCTTCGCAGGTTTCAAGGTCGATAGGTGATGCCTACTTGAAGAAGCAGGAATTCAATAGAGAACCTCTATTGGCAAAGTTTAGACTATCTGAACCTTTTTCAAAGCAAATCCTTAGTCCAGAGCCATCAATATTTATACACAAACTGAACCCAAAAGATCAGTTTCTCATATTTGCATCTGACGGTCTGTGGGAGCATCTTGGCAATCAGGAAGCTGTCGACATTGTCAATAGTTACCCCCGCAATGTAAGCTTCGATTTCCTATTTTTTCATTTCTTTCTCATGAGTTCTTCTATTCTTGAAATAATTGCATTTCTAATTTTGCAGGGAATTGCAAGGAGACTTGTTAAAGCGGCCCTTCGAGTAGCTGCCAAGAAAAGAGAAATGAGGTACTCAGACCTGAAGAAGATCGACAGAGGGGTGAGGAGACATTTCCATGATGACATTACAGTAGTAGTTGTGTTTCTGGACCCCCCTGTGACGAACAGGAACTCTTCTCGCACTTCTCCTCTCTCAATAAAAGGACCCGGCCCTAGATAAGCCCTAGTGTTCAAATTTACTGATTGCACATTGCAAACCCTAGCCGATAGAAATGGAGCTCATTATGATTTCCAAAGTGAAATCTGAATCAGTTGCAGGCTTTGATGGCACCCTTGAGAGAATTTAGATAAGCTTCTTTTCTTTTCTTTGTTACTTCTTTTAGTGTATTTCCATACTAAAAACAGTAAAAATTAAAGAAAAACTGCTTATTTAATATTGGTACAAGAAGGGGGCCTCAAGTAGATGAGGTACTATCCTTAATAGAATCCAACCGTGCTGGGTGAGTGGGGGATCGAGTAGTTGATGCTTAAGGCACTATCTTGATCAAGGACAGCCTCGTGAGTCCTGGGATCTACTTTGGAAAATCCGAAAAAGCGTATTGTGTTGGGCATCCTTGTGGAAATATCAAGAGGAGGAAAGGAACAAATGAATTTGTGCTTGTAGGGTGTATTCTATCTTTCTCGACTTCTATTTGTTCATTTTTGTGAGGGTCACAGAATATAAGTACCCAATCTCAGGTTATGGACTGATGATCGAGGTTGAAGATATTGTGAGACTTTATCATTGTATTCTGCATATACTAGTTTTCGCACCTCTCACTCGCTCTCACTCTCACAATTGAAGTTGTACTGTTGGAGCATTTACTTGTTATCTATCATTGGGAATTGTTTTTGATCTATGTAGTACATATTCAATTTGTTGCTCCTTATTTTATTAGAATGCTGGATCATGGTTTTGCTTTAGGTTTGAAATCATAACCAAGAACGGGTAAGGAAAAATGCTACTCCCCTCGTTCTTGAACAGAGTTACATTTTAAGAGTGGCATTATTATACTTGTATGTGTCTATGCTAAGAAGCATTAGTGAGAGAGATGGGTTTTGATAGCATGTTATATTATACGGGGAACCCAGGAGAAGGGGAACAGAGGCTCTGTTTGGATGGCAAGAATGGTGATCGAGGGTGGGGATTCCATCTCCATGTAACAAAATTTCTCACATGTTATCCATTCATGTGTTTGAATGAGAATTAGATTATTGGTAAGAAATTCTATGGAAAAAAAATTTAGGCAAAGGAAAGAAAAAGACTACTCCCTCTGTCCGTCCATCCGTCCGTCCTTAAATGAGTGTTTATTTTTTATTTTTTTACAAAAATTAGAAAAGTTATTTTTTAAATCATTTAGTAGCACATGCACGTTAATGCCTTTAATGTCCATATACAACATTAAGGAGTAATAAGGTGCTAAAGAGGAGTTGTACTTGCAACCTTGCTCAGAATGGATAAGGTTCTAACGAGTTGTTGAATTTGTAACGTTGCCCAGAATGGACAATTCCCATCGAATCCAACCCAACCCAAAGAGAAAATATAATAATAATAACAATAAAATGCAAGCGGATAATGAGGTTTTGACCTGTAGGTTTGCGTACTAAATATTAACCTGCAAATTTGCGTATAAAATATAAATATGGGATTCCATCCATCGAAAGAACGAGGTTCCTACCTACAAATACACGCGCGCGCGCATATTAAACGTGGAAATCATGACTTGAGTTTCTCTCATCCCCTTCACCTAAACATAACTAATGGAATTTGCTTTTATTTTCAATTTTTTTTTTAAACACAGTATTACTCCCTCCAATCCTTAAATTATCGTCTTACTTCTCTTTTTTGTCCGTTCTAAAATAATTATTTAGTTTAAAAATTTTCTTTTTTGGGATAACATTTTTACTATTTTACCCTTATTTTTTCTTCCTACTTCAATTATAAGCCAAATACACATGGGTATTAAAGAAAACTACAAACTATACCAATATTAATAATCAAGTTAATTATTTTTTCTTAATCCGTATCGAGTCAAACAAGACAATAATTTATGGACGGAAGGAGTATTATTTTTTTGGTTTGGACTTTTAGTGTGGCTACCCCACCCCTTCCTTCCCTTAGTTATTGAGGAAGAAAACTGACCACTATTAAACATTGGGAATTGCTATTCCAACCCCCAAAAATGCTAAGTATACCCATTTACTTAGTCCACCCTCCCTTCAAACATTATACCACCTATATTACTAAGCATATTCCCATTTTTTTTTCCTATTTTATCCTTTAACAATAAACCCTCAATTCTCACACATCTCCATTAAACCCATCTCCATTAATCTGCTGCTCCAAGCTAACTATTCTAAGCACATGAACCTAAACTTCATTTTTTTCCTGGGAATACCGAGGGCAGAAATCCATTGAATGTATGTTGATAGTACAAACTAAAATTATTTTTATTTAATAAATAAAATGAAAATGGAGTAACTTACAAAGCGGTTATCTCCTCGGCCAGAAGTTCGCCGCCATCACCGCCGACAAAATTGTGATCCTTGGAGCCCTTGCTCCTCCTCACGCCACCACCTCCGCGCTTCTTTTTCGAACTATGCCCCATTAATTGCTTATGGCGGCTTTCAAAAATATAGGTTATTGCGAATGTAGTGTGCGGCACCCCCGGCCGCACACCCTAAGGAATGTGCGGTACTGGTCCGCCGCACATACCTTAGGGCGTGCGGCCGTGGGTGCCGCACAGTCTCTTAGGGTTTTTAAAAATTTTAAGGGTAATATAGTCTTTTAAAATTGTGACAATTTTGTAATAATGGTAAGGGGGTATACTCAGCAAAATGAGGGGTGGGAATAGCACTGCTCTTAAACATTTTCTAACGTTGATTTTGTGCTTCCACCAACAAAAGAAAGCGTCAACTTATCTGAGTCGCAAGATTACATTTGCTGCACCTCATCTGAACATTTAGATAGCGTCAAAAACATTTGTCTGTTCCTCAAAATGGTTATTTAGTTTAGACATACATTTGATTTTTCGAACAAGATACCAATCTAAAACCAATAAACACGAAATTGAAAATGTCAGACTCGTTTTGAATCTAGTCTAGGATCACTGTTGTTACTGAAACTCGTGAATCAGATTGGATGTTAAAACCTGTGCATAAATTCTTACTACTGTCGAGTCAGGGAATGCAACTTGAGATGGAGAGAGAGCATCAAAAATGGTAAAGTACAACTTCTAATTCTATTCAACGAAAGTACATTATTAAAAAATCATTCTTTCTTTCTTTCTTTTTTTATGCGTCACTGAAGCCATATGTATATGTTTGTTTCCTACGCCATATGTTGTTCAATTCCTACATCGGTACTTTGAGGAACCAGCGACAAGAGTGGTGTCCTCTAGTCTTTTTCTGAATACTAGGGGAGGGGGGGAGGGGGGGATGATTAACCCATTTTTAAAACGACCATGGAAGATAGTGGGAACGAAATAGTCTTCCTTAGAAGAAGGGGGAGAATAGTCTTCAAACGTAGTGAAGAAGATAGCGGGAACGAAACTTTCAACCCCGCATGTCATTTTTCTTGAAGGGTTCCCCACGGCACAGAACCGGTACTCAAAATTATTGTTACCTTCTGAATAAAAATTATCTTCGTACTTGAAACACATTTTATGTAAAACACGCATATCCTAAAGCTTCTTCCACACACACAATGGGGGCGATGGCAAACACAATATCAGATTTAGGGAGAGAGGAGAGCAGAGATTAAGCTTGAAGCTACTAACTATACTACATGTACATTGCACAATGGAAAAAAGGCAAGACAACAAGAAATAAAATGATCCCCCCAAACAACTAAATTGGTCATTAATACAAAATACATATAATCACTGTCTTTAAACAAATATACTTCACTCCACGCAGTAAATTGTCCAACTCCAGCACGAACAACCCAGCAAAGACAGTACTAATCAACAAGCACCTCCTATGCATCAACTTATCTCAATGACCAACTGATAACGTTGAAATACTGTAAACCACTAAATATATATCTTGTAGTAGCGATAAACTTCATCCAATAAAACAGTTCATTCCACCCTCTCTGACAATCAAGATCCAGTCGGAACACAAGCAAGTCATACCCTACCTTTCAAAACCAATGTATTGCCTACTTCAAAGTAAAGTTAGTTATAATCTTCCATTCCTGTACTTTTTTTTAATTAAAAAAATTTTATGGGGTGCTCATTCAACATCAGCAGAACCATAATTCTTGGTGGCAAACAAGTTGGAATCACACCTTACCTGAAAATCTAAGAAATCTGATCCTAAAAATAAAGCATCAAAAAGATACCTCAATATTTGATTTTCTGATAAGATACTAATATAAAACCAATTAAAACGAGATAAAAATGTCGGATTCATTTCAAATCTATCATCTCAAGAGAGCAGTTAATGCAGCACTGCCACCAAGACTCATGGATGAGCTGATGTGATGTTAAAACCTGTGTAAACAAACTTAATGACTGCAGATTCCAACTGGATCCTAAGTATGCAACTTGGGATTATGCATTAACCTTAGGGTCGGTATGTGTGAATTTTACTTTAAGTGAAGACACATTGCCGACAAGCTAGCTATCAATCTTACTTACTGTAGAGTCACGGTTTCCTAGAAGCCAAGGTCTAACCAAGTTACCAGAACACGTTTACCATGCCACAAAATTTCATACTTCGGACATCCTTCGTTGGTCATTTCAATAGGTTGCAACAAAGGAGGATGCTGTTAATTGAGCCGGGTTCACTGGGGAAATTTATACTTACTGCACCTGAGACGAGTGAAAGCACCATATAATGCAAAATTCTAGAATGCGAAGAGCACAGTACTGAAGTAATCATGTTGGAAAACTATAGAAGCTGTTGGGGGATCAAAGAAATCAAAAGTCTGGATTCCTGCCAAGATGAGAATACAGAGTTAAAAATGACCATCCGTAAGAAAGATCTATTGTGCAAGAATAGATGTAAAAATGAGCCTACTATGAAACAGCTGCAATAACAATTTACTGTAGCAAATCTTACTGGAACTTCGACTTTCAGGCCACTCCACCTGCCTTGCCGGCAATGGCAGCTGTCTGAATTTAAGTAAGAAATAGGTAAATAACAAGGTGGAAATCTACTTGCAAAGAGCAAACAAAATCTAACCAAAGAAACAATTTAATGAAGGCTTACCGGCTCAATCTTGTCTTTGCCATTCACTTGCGATCCCGAGAATCTACAAATTTTTCGGAAACAGCTCAGAGTAGATGCTTAAATACCAACCAGGTAATCACTCTAAATACATACAGACTATGCTTGTAACCCTAAATTTGATACTCGGAAAAAACCAATATTCACAGACCTGAGTGCCCTAGCTTTCTTTTTGTCTTCTTCCACCGAATCAGTAGTACTTGGAACTGGTGCAAACCTAGCAAGCCTAGCCTTCTTCTTCTTGTCCTCATCACTAGGCACAGACTTTGCTGTCCCAAATCTGAAGAAACAAAGTAAATCGTTATCACTTTTCTGCATGATGACGATTACTACAATGAAGCAAACTCAACGACTTGAGATATTAATAACTCAACTGCACAATTTTTATACAAAATTAACTGCACAATTGTAATACAAAATTAATTAAGGTGAACCATAACCTTTCTGCTCTAGCCTTCCTTTTCAGCTCCTCTGATTTCTTTGTTGCGTCTGATGATCCCTGTGAGCCAGACACGGTACCAAACCTGCATCATGAGAGGTCCAAACTCAGCAAGTCCCATTAAAACACAGTGAAGTAGACAATTTTGCAAGAAAAAAATAATAATAATTAAGATCAACATGAAGGCACAGTGCTGGCTCCCCTGTTCGCTCTTCATCAATGCCACGCCACCTCTATCTAGCATCAAGTTTCAGATTCATAGTATTTTCATCTTATTCAGATATTTACCCAGCAAATGAAAATCATCAAAATACTAAACAAAGCTATACCCATCTCTATATTTCATATGTGACCTTCTAATCAAAGAGGATTTGTTTAGGTTCGTCCTTCAAGGAAAGGAAAATAAAAATTCAACCAAATCTCTTAAGCATTAAGGTAATACACTGACCAAACACGAGCAACAGTCTTCCTTTAAATTACCTCTAACCCTTTATCTAATGAGTAGTGATAAGGATACAAGTTTTTTGTCCAACTTTCCCATCTCAATTGGCCAGCATGTGATTGATTTTGGTTAGATATCACGTCACTTAATATGTGATATCACATATTGCGATAAAAATTTTGTACAAAAAAGTTTGTATCCCTATGATTTTCCTAATAGATAATTTGTTGTTTTATGTACATGTCTCTCTATCTCTGATTATAAGTGCGTGCATGAGCGCGTTTTTGTGTATGTGCGTAAGACTGGAAGCTTTCATCTGAAAATTCAACTAGCTCCAGTTCAAAGTTAAAACAGATGCCCATGTGAAAATTCATTTATCTAAAATCAACAACCAAAAGCATACTTTGGGAAAAGTCACAAAGCACATCAAGGTCTCCGTATGCACTAATCTGCTTTGCATCATTATTAACAAAGGAACCAATTCTAAATTCATTAAATATCTGGTAACCTATTCAGCATGAAGGAAGGACAGTGTATCAGTCTTTAGCTTTACCACCACATCTGAAATGCAACTTTTCATCAGTATAGTTACAGTTAACATGGCATGCATGGGTTGTTTGATTGCCACAAATGATTTGGATTCTACTACCATATGGCTTGTCAGGGACTTCTTCAATGAAAACCATGTTCTTCACCTTGCAAATAATGTCCAAATATGCCATGTTAATGGTGTGGCTCTAGTACATCAGGAAAATTGGAGGCTCATTCAACTGTATAGGCTTAATAATCGAATTTCCGAAGTAACTTTTCGATATGAGAAACATCACAAAGGGCTTATAATCACTATGATGCCAGTTCAGACAGTTGAACCACATGCATTGAAAACTATGCATCGCTGTTCCAAGAAAATATTTTGGGCTGCCTACAACAATGAACTTTTAGAATTGAGAAACAGGTCAAAGTAAGCCAAATAATCCAAGATTACTAATCAATGGCAGCACAAAAAACCACAAATACACACATTTGCATGCTGCACTGCATGTTAAGCTCTATTTTAAGCTTACCAAAAACTAATGCCAAATCCTTTTATCGACCCAAATAAGCAACTCAATCTTCCAGAAGAAGTTTACTCCCTCTTGCAGCCAATGTGCTCAGAATACGCACACTACTTGACTCACACTGCAGTTTGTCAACAAGAGTAATTAAAATCCAAGCACTAACGGCATTCAATCAATTGTTTGCGCAGAAGGAAACTCCAAGTTCCACTGATCCTTTTGCTTGGGCTTGGAGTTGGACCGTCTGGGTCAGGATGCTGAGAATCCACTCCCATTTAGCTGGCCTAATCCCAAGATGAATCAAAGTCCAAACCCTTAGGGCCATATTGATAGCCTAAGCCTTAGCTAATCAAAATTACAAGAAAAAAAGCTTACTTCAAGAACAACTGGTACAGACCCCAACTCACTGAACTTGGTAAGCATTGATTGCCACCAATGAATCTTGGGCAGTTAGGTTCTTTTAAAAACCAAAGAATGTGTATTCCAGAGAAGGAATTGAGAGTTAAGAAAGTACAAAGAACGAAGAAAAGGGAAATTAACCATCAGAGATCACGACATAGACTTCGGCTAAATAAGGCCATGTTTTACAGCTACATTCCAGGTTGTTAGAAGTATAGAATAATGGGTTTAGTTGTATATATGTATATGTATAAGGGCTTGATGTAACTTGTATATAACACGTATATATATATGATACGTAGCCTGACCTTCAGGAGTCGGCTTCTTTCCTCAAGCCCTACGTCGTGTGATTCCTTCTTAATTAAGATGGTATCAGATCAAGGTTTTCATTGAATTTTTGCCGTGATCGTGCAAGTCTGTTCTAGGGTTAGGGTTGAAGCTTTGCAGTACATAGCATTCACACAGACACAGTAGCCTTCAGACGTGGTTGACCTTTTAAGATCGAGATTTTTTGACAAAATTTAGAACAAGTAAGGATACCATTGAAGTCGCCTGGAGAAAGCGACCTCGTCTGTGACATTTTCGTTGTCGGCCGGTGCCGGAATATTACCCCACACGCCGGCGTGTCTGCCAGAATTTTCTCGCCAGAGTACCACAGAGTGGTTAGCCGGCCCTTCCTTGTCCTAGGCTTGTGTTTTGTTGTTCAGTTTGGTGATTTTGGTCTAATGTCTCCTTTCGAAACGTCCGATGCTAAGGTTGTGGTTTCAAAAGTACTATGGTTTCAAAAGTACTATCTGCTAGCTCGAGAATTACTGATAAACGACTAACGGGGAAGAATTACTTGATGTGGAGACGTGTCGTTGAAATGAGTTTGAAACGGCAAAAGAAAAAAGATCATCTCACTACTCTTCAGGAGACAGATGCAACATGGATGCGAGAGGATGCCGATTTGTATTGGAAGCTAATGAATTCCATAGATGATAAGGTTGCAGAGCTTGTCGCTCATACTACGAATGGTCGAGATATGTGGGAGTACTTGGCTATTGTGTCCGGAGGTAAGAACAATTTGAACCGTATTTATGACTTATCTTGTGCGATGTTTAGCCAAAATCAATGAGATCGAGCTGTGACCCAATACTTTGTTGACTGCAAGAAACTAGCCGCAGAATGGATAGGGGTGGCAATTTGGGTCATCGTGTCGTGTTCGTGCCACATTATCGTGTTTTCGTGTTATCTATCTTATTTGATCATAAATATAATAATAAACGTTATTTGAACTAAATTTATAATTTCGTGTCGTGTTTCATGTCGTGTCGTGCCGTGTCTTATCGTGTTTCTTGTCTATGTAATTCGTGTTTATAATCGTATCGTGCTGGTTCGTGCAATCGTGTCGTGCCTGCCATTGCCACCCCTAAGAATGGAGTTCCCTACTGCCGCTTACTACGGATGTTAGCACCATGCAAGCACAGCGGGAACAGCCGATCATCCTTGGATTTCTTTCTGGTTTGCGACCTGAGTTCAGTATGTTAGCACCATGCAGGCACAGCGGGGCCCTAATCCGGTTGTGTCTAAGTTAGGTTATAGATATTTTGTCACTTTTGTGGATGATTATTCCCATGTTACTTGGATATATTTAATGAAAAATCATTCCAAGTTATTTGATATCTATTCGGAGGTTTATGCTGAAATTGAGACTCAATTTGGTGTGCAAGTTAAATCTCTTCGTAGCAATAATGCCCAAGAGTACTTTTTTACTGTTTATTCTAAATTCATGGCAGTACGTGGTATGCTCCACCAATCATCTTGTGTTGATACCCCTCCGCAAAATGGGGTGGCTGAGAGAAAAAACTGTCACCTACTTGAAGTTGCCCGAGCTCTCTCATTTCAAACGACTGTTCCTAAAGAATTTTGGGCAGATGCTGTTTTAACTGCTTGTTATCTCATTAATCGCATGCATTCCTCTGTTCTTGAGGGTGAGATTCCATATCGTGTCTTATTCCCATCTTAGTCTCTCTACTCTGTCTCTCCCAAGATATTTGGATGTGTTTGTTTCGTTCGTGATCATCGTCCTAATATTACCAAGTTGGATCCTAAGGCACTTAAGTGTATCTTCGTGGGTTATTCTAGTACTCAAAAAGGGTATCGTTGTTTCTCCCCCAACTTGAATCGGTATTTGATTTCTGCGGATGTTACATTTCAGGAGTCTATTCCATTCTTTCCCACATCTGTTGCACCTTTTGTTGAGTCCGTCTCTGATAATGACTTCCTCATTTATCGAGTCGTGCAGTCCAGATCTTCTCCTGTTCAGCAAATAGCTCAGCCTCCCATCGTGTATGTTTACACTCGTCGATCGTGTCCTAAAAGAGAACTGCCTCCTGATTCTGCCCCTGCTGAGCCAGTCCCGTTGTCGCCCGATCATGTCGCGGTTAAGCCTTCTTCCAACCTTGATGTCCCTATTGCTCTTCGTAAAGGTAAACGTAGTTGTACCTCCCACCCTATTTCTGACTTTGTAAGTTATAATGGTTTGTCTTCCGAGCATTGTGCATTTGTTACTCTCCTTGAGTCTTATTCTATTCCTAAGTCTGTGTCTGAAGCAGTAGGTCATCCTGGATGGAAGAACGCCATGGAGGAGGAGATGAGTGCCCTTCTCCATAATCAAACTTGGGAGTTAGTTCCGTTACAGTCCGGTAAACGTGCGATTGGATGTAAATGGATAAACACTATTAAGGTAAATCCGGATGAGACTTTGGCTCGCCTTAAAGCTCGCCTTGTTGCAAAAGGGTATGCTCAGACATATAGGGTAGATTATTCAGATACATTTTCTCCGATTGCCAAACTTGCCTCTGTTCGTTTACTAATCTCACTTGCTTCGTCTTATCACTGGCCGCTTCACCAGCTTGATGTGAAGAATGCTTTTCTTCATGGAGATTTAGAAGAAGAGGTTTATATGAAGCAACCTCCAGGGTTTGTTGCTCAAGGGGAGTCTGGAATTGTTTGCAAGTTAAAGCGGTCGTTGTATGGATTGAAACAGTCTCCACGTGCGTGGTTTGGCAGATTTAGTAACCACGTGCGTGGTTTGGCAGATTTAGTGATGTGGTGACAGAGTTTGGTCTTACGAGATGTTAGAGTGACCACTCTGTTTTCTATCGACAGAATAGTGCAAGTATTATTTTATTAGTTGGGTATGTGGATGATATCGTGATTACGGGTAATGATAGCACAGATATTCGAACACTAAAGGAGTTTCTTCAAAAGAGATTTCAAACTAAGGACTTGGGTAGTTTGAAATATTTCTTAGGGATTGAGGTTTCTCGGTGCAAGCAAGGCATCTTCTTATCTCAGAGGAAATATATGCTTGATTTGTTGAGTGAGGCAAGAATGTTAGGGACGAAACCTTCTGAGACTCCTATAGATCCGAATCTGAAGCTTACAGCTGAAGATGGTGAGGAATTTGCTAAGCATGAGAAATATCATCGGCTTGTTGGAAAGTTGAACTATCTTGCAGTAACCTAGCCGGATATTGCCTTTGCAGTTAGTGTGGTAAGTCAGTTTATGTCACTACCACGGTGTACTCATTGGGACGCTGCTGTGAGGATTCTGCGATATCTTAAAAGAGCTCCGGGGCAAGGTGTGCTAGACCGTGATCATGGACACATGAGAGTTAAGGAGTTTGCAAATGCTGATTGGGCTGGTTCTCCTTCAGATTGGAGATCTACTACTGAATACTGTATATTCGTTGGGGGCAACTTGGTCTCTTGGAAGAGTAAGAAACAACCAATTGTGTCGAAATCGAGTGTCGGGTCCAAGTATAGGGCTATGGCTCTTGCTACAAGTGAACTTGTATAGATTCGTCAACTACTGAGTGAGGTTGGCATTTGTAATCCATCACCTGTGCAGTTGTGGTGTGATAACCAGACAGTTATTCATATTGCTTCGAATCCAGTTTTCCATGAGCGAACAAAACACATAGAGATTGATTGTCATTTTGTTCGAGAGAAACTTCAAGAAAAGTTGATTGCCACGGGCTATGCGAGAACCGGGGATCAACTGGCGAATGTATTCTCTAAGTCACTGAATGGGAACAGAATGAGTTATTTTTGTAACAAGTTGGGCATGTATGACATTTATGCTCCAGCTTGAGGGGGCGTGTTAGAAGTATAGAATAATGTGTTTAGTTGTATATATGTATATGTATAAGGGCCTTAATGTAACTTGTATATAACACGTATATATATATATATGATACGATAGCCTGACCTTCAAGGAGTCGGCTTCTTTCCTCAAGCCCTACGTCGTGTGATTCCTTCTTAATTAACACATGTCATCCAGATGTACCTACCGTTTCGTTCGAAAAGCCTCCCTACACACTTGGTGTTTTTCTCTCCTACCCAACTTCTGTGAATATCTATATTTGGTTCTTCATATCAGAATATTAAGATAACATAACAATATTCTGTTTCTGTTGTTGGTTGCATTGGAAAAGTTAAATACTGTCTCCATTCCACTCAAGGAACCCTCCTGACCTTTTTTTCTTTAGTTCCATTCAAGGAATAAAATACAGGACTTAAAATAGCAATTCCCACTATGTTCTAACTTTGAAAGGTGCAAAACAAGTTGGATGCAACAAAAGAATGTTTGCTATGATATAGCTCACAAGGGTGATTATGTATCCTTCATTTGACTTCTCAAATAGGGATTATTTGAGTAGTAGTGAACCAGTATAGCCTATAACAACACCAAAAATGACAGAAATACACAATTTCAGTTAAACACAGTGAGCTGAAAAGATAAAAATGATAGAATAAACGACAATAAGCCCTAAACGTTGCACTGCATCAATTCACAACAATCATTATCATACCATGAAAAACCCTAACCCTAGTCTACGAAATACCAAATCAAACCAACACATACATACATACAGATAAAAAAATTACGAACAACACAAATACCTCTCGGCACGAGAATTTCTCTTTTCTTCTTCGGATAGCTGAACCGGCATCCCGAACCGCTCAGCTCGACGAATCTTCTTTTGAGTATCATTGGCCGAACCGCCGTCGTTGTTGCTACTAACCGCTGCCGGATCTCCTGCGCTTGGCTTCGATTCTCCTCCTCCGCCACCGGCGTCCTTGGCATCATCCGTCAAGGACGGCGATGGTTTCTCCACGGAGGTTTCAGCTGTTGCTGCAGCCGCTGGATTAGGATCTGAGGCAGGGGTTTTCGTAGGGTTTTCTTCGTTGATCGTCGTCGCCATTGATATTTTTGGTAATCGCGTGACAGAGCTACGAAGCAGAGAGAGTTGGGGTTGTTGAAGTACGGGACTTTGGTTTGCTTCGGAAACGGATTTTTGTTTGGGAAAGAGGCGAAGGGTATCGTATATATATTATATATGGCTCCCAAGGCGTAAATGATTCGGCCTGGACAAAAACACTGCTCCCTAGGTTCAAAAGGAGGTACATCTCATCTTTATTACAAAAAATATCATTATAAAAATAAATAATGATATGTACACTTAAAGTGTACACCAAATATGCACCTAAAATTTTTGTTAGCATCTTTTGGTTGGTTAGAAAATTTTTAAGTATCAAGACCCACAAATCATTTAACCAATCAAAAAATGTCAACTAAAATTTTGGTGCACACTTTAAGTACACATAGCATTACTCTATAAAAATTAACATATTTGCCCTTATTTGATTATTACAACAATCTCATTAAAATATTTGGTCAGTATTCACTGAACAACTCTGTGGTGTTCGGTCAGTACCAACCGTCCGTTTGTTTCACTGAAAATGACTTCCAGAATATGAATTCAGTCTATTTTCATTTGTTTGGTAAATTTTATGAAAATGTTTCGGAAAACATTTTCGGGTGTTTGGTAAACTTTATGAAAATGTGTTAGAAAATAGTTTTAGCAATATTACTTACTAAATGATAATATAAATAAGAACTCAAATATAAAATTTCATATTTCATGACAAATAATTACCCAAAGCCTAATAAAAATGTGTACATAACATTTTTAGTTACCATAAACTAACAAAATATTACCAAAAATCTAATAATTGTTTTACGCAAATAACCATGTTCTATAGTATTTTGACTGGCATTACGTTTGATTTGAAGTTTACATATATTCTAGCTGGGTGAGAAGGAAGTGCACACGACTCTCGCATTATAAGTAATGCATTTGAAAGACCGGGGGAATTTGTAATTCCTGAAGGTACTGTGAGGAATCAAGTCTCTTATTTTCTTTTTTTGTCTCCTAATTCTTGCACCGAAAATTCACCATCTTATTAATAGTTTTTTGTTGTATTTCTGTAGGAAAATATTATCTTGGTGATGCAGGTTATTGTATTCGAAATGGGATCATTTCTCCATACCGTGGTGTTCGCTATCATTTGAAAGAGTTTAGTGATAACCCACCAGAAAATGAGAAAGAATTTTTTAATCTTCGACACTCTTCTTTGTGAACTACTATTGAGAGAGGTTTTGGGATCTTGAAGAAACGCTTTTGTGTGCTAGATTCTGAACCACATTGGTGTTATGACATACAAGTGGACATCGTGTTAGCTTGTTGCGTTATCCACAACTTCATTATGGGAGTAGATCCTAGTGATATCATTATAAATGACCCAAGTTGCGAAGTGGAGTCGAGAAATCAAGGTGTAAGAATCCAACTAACACAACGACAAGAGAGGGAGGAATTTAGAGAGTGGACAATAAAGAGGGATAACATAGCTAGAGACATGTGGAATGATTATGTTGCTACTATTTAGTTGTTCTTTTTTTTATTGGATTTATTTGTATTGTCGAACTATCTTAATTGTTTATTTTGAGTTTCACGTATCACACTATGATTCATTAGTTTTGTGATATACTACCTTATTGTTTTTTAAATAGCATTTGTAATATTTACTGCAATTTTCTTATGCAATTTATTTCTTTGTTATATTTATGTAGTTATCTCTTCAATATTTATTTATATGGTTTGCTTTGTGTTTTTATTGTAGAAATGGCAAAGGTAAAGGACAATGATAACAGGGGTAATCAATTTAGATGGTCAGCACCAATAGACCACTTAATGCTTGACATACTTGCCGAGGAAGCTCAATTGGGTAATAAACCTTCTACATTTGAACACTCAGCTTTGTTCGAGTTTCTCAAGTTGTAACTGAGAAGTTTCGAGTTTGGTGTGAACCTAAGCATGTTGAGAACCATCTAAGGACTATCAAAGGTACTTGGAGTACCATTACAAAACTTCGTAACAAAAGTGGATTTGGGTGGGATGATAACTTGAAAATGGTCACATGTTCCAAGGAAAATTATGACGAGTAAATAATGGTACGATTCCTTGAACTTTATAAGCTTTAATAGTTGATATGTGAATACTCGTCGTAGTTGTCTCTCTTGTTATATTTGGATAAATAATGCTATGGATACCTAAATAGTACCAAATTTTTTGCACCAAATGATCGTTTATTGATATTGATCTTGAAGCTAGCTAGCACAGAAGTAAATTCCACAGCTGACATTGAAGATAAAGAGTTTGAAGAGATAACAAAACACAAAGAAGCTCAGTAACTGGACCATCATCGAAGTCAAGGTCCCATTGGAAAAGGCGTCGCGAGGATGGGGATTCGACATTTGACAAAATAGTTAGGCAACTTGGAAAAGTCGCGTGCGCAATTGAAAAACTGTTTGATGATCAAGTGAACACAGAAGATCTCTATAAAGAGGTTATGAAAACCGAAGGTTTTGATGAAAAATTTCTTGATTCAGTCTTTGACCATTTGATTTCCAACAAGGATTTGGCAAAAGGCTTTATGGGGAAGAGCGACAACCTCCGAAGAAAATGGATTGAAAAATTCATGACCCAAAAGTGGCGTGGATATTAGTTTTTATGTTTTGTTGTTGAAGCACACAAATTTAGAACATGGTTATTTGTGCAAACAATTATTAGACTTTCGGTAATTTTTCGTTTGTTTATGTGCATGATCATCATTTGGGACAATTTTTTTGGAAATATTATGAACTCATCTTTATTTGACTTTGGTTATTTATTGTCATAAAATGTGAAATTTTATGTTAGAGTTTTTATTTATATTATTATGTGATGTTTTATTTTGTTGTTGGAGTACAAAATACTATAGAACACGGTTATTTGCGTAAAACAATTATTAGATTTTTGGTAATATTTCGTTAGTTTACGGTAACTAAAAATGGTGTGTACACATTTTTATTAGACTTTGGGTAATCATTTGTTATGAAGCCATTTTCTTAATATTACCAAACACCGAAAAATGCAGAAAATATTTTTCAGAAGTCATTTTCCGCGAAACAAGCGGAGCCAGTAAATTTTATTATTAATATTAAGGGTGTTGAAGTAATTTTATAATTTATGTGACTTAGTTATCTTTAAATCTTAATTAAATCTTCAGCATCCAACTACCTTATTAATAACTAAGTTAGAGATAAATCATTAACTACTTAGCTCATTAATTTTAAAATATACTCCCTCCGTTCTAAGTAAAGAGTTAACTTTTGACTTTTTTTTTGTCAACTTAGTTAAAGTTTGACCGATAATCTACATAAATTTATTTATTTTTACAAAATTATGAAAATTGTAATTCATAGTATTCTCAATGTAGTTTTTAATTAATAAAAATTTATTTCCTACAATATAAGTAAAATTTGCAAATTTTTTATTTGATTTAGTCACATGTTGATTTTTAAAATGAAAAGTGGACTTTTTGCCTGGATCGGATGGAGTAATTAATTACATACCTTTCCGGACGTCCTAATCCGAGCCTTTTAGATTTACTGAAGATTTAAATCCGAGTTGTTAGATTCAATTTGTAAAGTATATTTATTAAGGGATAGAATATTTTTTAAGTATAGTTTATACATTATCCCAAAATAAGTGTCCTCTATTAAATATATACGAATTTTAAAAAAGTACTTGACTTTGGAGTATATGATTTTCTTTTAGTATCTTCCTATTTATCATTAGTGGTGTCAAATTAATAGGCGCAATTACTTTTTTATTTCACAAATAAGAAGGAATATTAGACAATTGACTTGAAAAAACTTTACTTAGAAAATAAGGAAACAAATATTTTACGACGTCCTGAAAATATAATAGGGGACACTTATTTAGAGACGGAAAGAGTAACAAGTTTTATCGTAATTATCACTTAGTCTCAAGTTTTAATGTCCATAAATAGTTTTCAACATATATACATTTTGTCTGTCCTAAAATAAGTGTCTTATATTAATTTTACACGAATTTTTAAGAAAATAGTTGACTCTAAGAATTACGTTTAAAAAGCTTTCAAACTAGCCATAGCCTTCACTGCCCTGTGAATCTCCAAACTGTCCAAAGGTTAGAATTTTTATATAATAATAATGAAAGTGACGAAGACTCCACGCAAAGAGAGGTCCCCATTATCTCGCTAATTAGATGAAAGGCAGTGCTTCCGAGAGCAGCTGGAAATCAATCAATAAAGTAATTTCTCGTAAGGTTATTCTTCTGGGTGGTTGATTTTGTTGATTTCGACTGCAGCAGTAGAAATTTGGGCATCACGATGCACAAATTTGTGCGCGATGCATCAATTTTGTGCATCCCTAAAAGGACTCTTTGAGATTTTTACTCTAAACATAAAGAAAATCTTTGAAATTTGTCAAAAACATACCTTACGTGGAACGGGTGTAAAAGCGGGAGATATGAGAATATTGAGATGAAGATAGGAACGTCTGAAGCGAGAATGGCTTGAGTTATGTAATGAGGAGACAATTAGGACGTCGACCATGAGAGAAAGAGAGTCGAGAGAAATTAAGTGTAATTGAAGAGGCATGAAGTCCGAAGCGGCGTGAAGTGAATAGTAAACTGCGAAAACTTAATCAATTCATGTATATATATGTGTTAAACACTAAAACGATGTGGTTCAGGATTTGGTGGACCAGACCACACAAATGGGCAAGATAAATTTAGGGTCCATGACTCCCGAACCTTCATGCATGATCCTTATGACTCGATATTGTTACATAGTTCAAGGCATGAGCCTTATTGTAACGCCCCAAACTTGGGCCCAACCATATGGCCCAAGCCCAACCACGCTACTACAAAATCTAACTTAACTCAATAATGTGTACCTACAAATTAACTTAATTCTCACCACGACTCATACCAGAAGAATAAAATTCCAAGTCTTACAACCTTTGTAACTCCAAACAAATAATAAAATAGTCTCGCAGGACTAGCCAAAATTAATAAATCCTTAAAAATCCTCTACACAGTTTATTATAATGAAACAAATCACAATACATTCTAGTCCGTCCTCGAAAATACGACTTTCAACTATAAACCTTAATTCTCTCGCCTGTGACCTGGAGAAAAGAAAATGTGAAAGGGTGAGCGAACAATGCTCAGTAAGATCAAACGACACCCCTCCGGTTACTAAGGAGGGTGGACACACAAAGAAGTTCAAATGAGAGTATGAACAAATATAATTGCCAACAGTATATCATTGAAGTTTAGCATTAACCTTTCAAATACAAAACGAATAATTTTCAAAAGTTTTCCAAAGAGGGAATTTCAAGGACGATATTAAACAACCAAGGAAACGGAATATTCCAATCGCCACTGACCGTCCCATACCAGTCAATTACGACAAGATATTCACAAGAAATATGATCACGTAAATATGTTCGAATAATTCAAATTTCTAACAATTGGCCCCTAACGGGGTTCTGAATTCTGAGTTCTAAATGGTAAATCCGGATTACCGCACACACATGCCAAGTGGTGCAAATTTTCTAATAAAGTCTGAGAGTCACTTAATTTCTAGTGACAAGTTATTCATACTTAGTGATCATACGAAATTCAAAACAAGAATGGTACCGTACACGGTACAATTTACTGAATCAAAACAAACCTTTCAAATCAAAAGGGATCGCATGCATTATCAAAACTAACACATGAGATTTACGAAAATAAACAATTTCGAATGTACGAAAAAACGCATACGACGGAGTCAAAACAAATACCGACACAAGGTCGGGCATGGTGTCAAAAACGGTATTAAAAATATATGTACGAGAAACCTAACATCAAGGTGTATTATAAATAACCTAAATAGAGGTGAAATCCCTTACCTTTATAACGCAGCGGAATAATTTAGTCGTACACAAAAGTAGTCGTTACCCGCGCTTGACAAAATCTAAAAGTAAAAAACAAAACTAAATTTCATACACACATAACTTAAAGTGTATTTAACTTACAACTAAATAGTATTATACTTACTAAATTACTCATCTCATAATAACATTAAAAGTATTTAGTATTGTTTAATAACACAACCCACACCCAATATCAATATACCACACCTAATCAACAACCACAGTTCCTACCACATACTGTCAACAACCCCTCCTAAACCACCATTCTGAAACTTAAAATCTGAGGGGTTTATTTCACCATTTTTGTATCTTAGGGACTATTCTGCGTAATGAGAAACTACAAACCCAAGTCTGAAACTTAGGGGGTTGAACCTGTAAATTATTGCTCCTTCTTCTTCCTGCCGCACGCCCTGTTCTGCGCCCCCAAACTCCTCTGTTTTTTTTTTTTTTTTTGCTTCCAACCTTTAATCAAATTTCAACTCACAGCACTTGACTTGAAAACCCTTTTTCCATTTGATTGCACCCAAAATCACGCACACACACACAAACATACACACTCACACTCACATGCACGCACCTAATACTCCCCTCTATCAGTGCATTCTCCCTCCTTCCATCTCTTCCATTCCAACTATAAACACTTACCACACTAACAGGACAAAACCCCATAATAATACTTTTAATTCACTCTCTCTTAAAATATCAAACCTACCAATTGAAATTTCATTATAACAACTAAATAAATAACAACATCTTTTTGATCAAAGGAGAACGGAATACTTAGGCTTACCTCAGTTGGTTCTTCAACAATATCAGCTACCTGATTGCCTCCTTGTGCACCCTCCTCTCGTCTTTGCGTCGTTTGTTAACCTCTCTCTCTCTCTCTCTCTCTCTCTCTCTCTCTCTCTCTCTCTCTCTCTCTCTAATTTTCGTCAGCAATATTCTTCTTCTAACTCTCCTAATGAACCTAACCAGCGATTGACTCTATCCTGGAGACTCCAAGATTACTCTCCCTCTTTTGAAATTCCAATTCTTATCCCCCTAACAAACCACCTTGCTGACGAGTTGGTATGCCCACGACTCCTTCCCAGCTCACGCCTAAATTTTCTCTCCCTCTTTTTTTTTTTTTTATAACTATCTCAGGCTTAAACTAATGGGACTAATTTACGGGCTAAACCCAACACAACAATATCAAAATATATCGAATCAAATTTACATCTTTATTACGAAGTCCAAAAACAGATATAATCGGCCCAAACGAACTTGTGTCGAAAAAATCATTATTATCACAATTTATTTAAATAATAAAATAAATAATGGGGTATTATACTCTCACCCCCTAAAAAGAAGTTTAGTCCTCTAAACTTAACGTACTAAGTCATACAAAGAGTTCAGGATGTCTCTCTCGCATCTCTTCCTCGAGTTCCCAAGTAGCTTCCCTTTCAGTATGATTGCTCCACTGCACCTTGACGTATGGAATGGTTCGTCTTCTAAGAACCTGATCCTTGCGATCCACAATTCTAATAGGTTGCTCTGAATAGGTAAGATCTTCTCTTAGGCGTAACTGTCTATACTCAACAACGTGGCTCGGGTCAGGGACATATTTCCTCAACATCGATACATGAAACACATTATGAACCCCCGAAAGCACAGGCGGCAAGGCAAGTCGATACGTGACCTCTCCCACCTTCTCAAGTATCTCAAATGGTCCAACAAATCGAGGGCTAAGTTTTCCCTTAACACCAAACCTCATAACTCCACGTGTAGGCGAAATCTTGAGAAATACGTGGTCCCCCACATCAAAACCGAGCTCGCGACGACGATTGTCTGCATATGATTTCTGTCTACTCTGGGCCATCAAGAGTCTCTTCTTAATCTGTTGTACCTTTTCTGCGGTGATCTGAACCAACTCCGCTCCTAACAACTTTCGTTCTCCCACTTCATCCCAACAAGTTGGCGAGCGACACCTCCTCCCGTACAGTGCTTCATACGGGGCCATACCAATGCTCGCATGGTAGCTGTTATTGTAGGTGAACTCTACTAACGGCAAGTGCTCATCCCAGTTACCCTGAAAATCTAATGTGCACGAGCGAAGCATGTCCTCCAATGTCTGAATGGTCCGCTCCGACTGGCCGTCAGTCTGCGGATGGAAAGCCGTACTCATACTCAAGTTTGTACCCAAAGCTTTCTGCAAACTACCCCAAAACTTTTATGTGAACCTAGTATCGCGATCCGACACTATTGAAACCGGTACCCCATGGAGTTTAACAATCTCATCCACATACATCTTCGCTAACCTTTCCAAGGAGTCATTTATTCGAAAAGCCAAAAAGTGTGCAGATTTAGTCAGCCGATCCACAATCACCCAAATCGCATCACTTTTCTTAAGTGTTCTAGGCAGCCCAACTACAAAGTCCATGGTAATATGTTCCCACTTCCACTCGGGAATGGGCATCGATTGAAGCAAACCGCCTGGTTTCTGATGTTCACACTTAACCTGCTGACAGACAAGACATTTGGAAACAAACTCCGCAATCTTTCGTTTAATATTCTCCCACCAAAAGGTATCCCGCATATCCCGATACATCTTCGTACTTCCTGGATGCACCGAGAACCTTGAACTATGGGCTTCTTCTAATACTTCCCTTTTTAACTCCGGATTAGCAGGAATGCAAATTCTAGTCCCAAATCGCAAAATTCCATCATCGCCCACTCGAAAATCAGTTTGTCCACCGTCTTTCAACCTTTCACAAATCTTGTTTAACTCTGGATCATCCTTCTGTGCTGCTTTAACTCTTTCTAATAGGGACGGTTGAAAACTCATGTGTGCCAAATAACCTCTACCACCTGTTATTCTAACCTCTAAACCCAAGAATTCGAGATCCTCTAAAATCCTCTTTTCCTTAGTTAACATCACGGCCAACTTCCCCCTGCTTTTACGGCTTAATGCATCAGCCACCACATTGGCCTTACCAGGATGATATAAAATTGTGCAGTTATAGTCCTTTAACAGTTCTAACCATCTCCTCTGCCTCATATTTAACTCCTTCTGTGTGAAGATGTATTTCAGGCTCTTGTGATCAGTGTATATTTCGCACGTTTCTCCATACAAGTTGTGTCTCCAAATTTTCAAAGCAAACACCACAGCCGCCAACTCCAAATCATGAGTCGGGTAATTCCTCTCAAAATTCTTCAACTGTCGCGAAGCATAAGCAATCACCTTACCATTCTGCATCAATACACAACCCAAGCCTTTCTGCGAGGCATCACTATAAACCACAAATCCTCCTGCTTCAGTTGGTAAGGTAAGAATTGGGGCTGATACCAGTCTCTTTTTCAGTTCCTGAAAACTATCCTCACATTCTGCTATCCAAACAAACTTCACGTCTTTTTGAGTCAACTGAGTTAGGGGCACTGCTATCTTTGAGAACCCCTCAACAAAACGGCGATAATACTCTGCTAACCCCAAAAAACTTTGAACCTCAGTGACGGTGGTTGGTCTCTCCCAATTTACTACCACCTCAATCTTAGCTGGATCTACCGAGATTCCATCCTTACATACCACATGTCCCAAGAAGGCTACTTCCTCCAACCAGAACTCACATGTCTTAAACTTGGCATACAAGATACAACTTCTCCTCCCTCAAAATCTGAAGCACCGCCCTCAAATGTTGTTCGTGCTCCTCACGAGTTTTGGAGTAAATCAATATGTCATCAATAAAAACAATTACACACCGATCTAAAAATTTCTGGAAGACCCTATTCATTAAGTCCATAAATGCAGCTGGGGCATTTATCAAACCAAACGGCATCACCAGAAATTAGAGCCGGCAAAATCAGCCCAGCCCAGTGGGCCGGCCCAGTCGGCCCGATATTTGCATGGACTAATATTTAATTTTTGGAGGCCCAAAAAAACGCGGGTCTTTTTGGCCCGGTTCAATTGGGCTTGCATCAAAAAAGCCCGGGGCTTTTGGGCTAGGCCCGGCCCGCTTTATTTACCTGTTTTTGTTTAGACTTTAGATCAATGTGGCGGTGACGCACTGACGAGTGACGAGAGAGAAAGGGGTTTGGTCAAGTGGCCAAGTGGGGAAGGAAGTGGGCCACACTGGGAATCGTGTTCATGAAGTTGAAGACGGGAGTTGCTGTAAATTGTAATAGCAGTTAGATGTTAAATGTTTACTTAACTAATAAACTAAACAAATGATAAACAAATGAAACGGTCCCACCACTCCCACGGAGGCAAGGCGCAGCACAGGCGCACAGCACGGCTCAACAAGACAACAAGCTTACAAGACTGAAGAGAGACAACAACACAATTAGTCAATCACACAACTACACAAGTTGAAGTCAACATTCAACAAAAAAATCTCAAATCTCCCATTCTCCTTTCTCCCTAACCCTAACCCGCAAGTCCCGCACCGCCGCCACGTCTTGCCGCCTCGTTCTCACTTTCTCGCTTTCTGATGGCCGCCCTCTGTTCTCTGATCAGGTTCACAGCCCTCTTTAGTCTTTAATGGTTATACATAATTACATATACATATATGTAAAGATCTACTGCTGCTGTTGTTGTTTAATGTATAGATCTACTGCTGCTGTTGTTGTTTAATGTATAGATCTATATGTATAGATCTACTGCGCCGGGGGAGTGTCCTTTTTTTTTTTTTTTGTGTGTGTGGCGTGCATCAGTGCATGTAAACTGAGAAAATTGCATTATTTATTAATTCGATCCATCATTAATTTATTTGCATTTGTGAATTGTGAGCCATATATATGATGGTTAAGCATTTACCTGCTTCTGTTCCTTAATTTTAATTGATCATCTTCTTGGATGGGAATATGGGATGCAGGAGATTTACAATAAGGAAAGAAAGAAGAAAAATAAAGTGACTGTCTACTGTCCAATCCTTCCAATAAACACTTATTTTGATTTAATCTGTTTTTATCACATAAACACTTATTTTGATTAGAATAATAAATATGCATTGAATTTAAAATTGTCACAAAAAAAAAACTGATAATTTCAGTTATTTTTGTTAGCTCATGTGTAGCCTCCTAATATTGCAAAAATCTATTTTCTATGCATAATGATGTTGTTAACTTGTAATTGATAAGTAATATGAATTTAGGTTGTTAACTTGTAATCATTTCTTCCTTTATGTGTAATTATTTTGTCTAATTGGTTTATTACAGATATGAATCTTGATCAAAGTTTGGAGGATAAGGATGATGACTTCATTGACTTGGAATTGTTGGGATCTGATGCTACTCCGAAGAGCACCGCAGGTACGAAAATTTCTTTTGGCCGTAGTTCTACAGCTAGTATTAGTAAGTCTAAGAGCAAGAATACTAGGGAGGATGGATTGGATGATAATGATGTTAATGAGAGAGATGCTAAAAAGCCTAGGTCTGAGGTGTGGAATTATTTTGATAAGCTTGGTATTGTAGATGGGGCACAAAAATGCATTTGCAAGCGCTGTAAAAAGAATTATACTTGTAAAATTGGGTCAGGCACCACTCATTTAAGATGTCATATTCTTAAGTGTTATAAAACTGCTGAGTATCACGATGTGAATTCTTTGTTGGAAAACCAAATCGCACTTTCAAAAAAGTGGAAATTTGATAGTAAGGCTTACCGAGATGCATTGTCTAAATGTATTATTAAGCATGACCTTCCATTTAGCTATGCCGAGTATGAGGGGTTAATGCTCGAATAAAGTTTTGAATCCCGAATTTAAACTCGTTAGTAGAAACACCGCAAAAGCGATTGTAAGAATGTGTTTTTGAGTGAAAAGGCAAAGCTAAAGAGTGTGTTAGCTACTCTTCC
This sequence comes from Platycodon grandiflorus, assembly GCA_016624345.1. Taxonomy (NCBI): domain Eukaryota; kingdom Viridiplantae; phylum Streptophyta; class Magnoliopsida; order Asterales; family Campanulaceae; genus Platycodon; species Platycodon grandiflorus. Next base: position 7,050,618 of record CM028365.1, read on the forward strand.
TGGTAGAGTTTGTTTGACTTCTGATGTATGGACTGCGGTGACTACACAAGGTTATATGGCTGTGACTGCTCATTATGTAGATGACAATTGGAAGTTAAATAGTAAATTGCTTTCATTTTGTGTCTTGGAAAGTCCACATACAGGGTTAGAATTATCGAGTAGGTTACTTGGAGTTCTTAAGGATTGGGGGATAGAATCCAAAATATTTTCTCTCACCTTGGACAATGCCTCGAATAATGATAGCATGCAAAAAAATTTAAGAGAGAGGCTTAATTTGCAAAATGGCTTGTTATGTGAAGGTGAGTTTTATCATGTAAGGTGTTGTGCACATATTTTGAATATCGTTGTTCAAGAAGGACTAAAGGCGACAGGTAAAGCTTTGGAAAAAATTAGAGAAAATGTTAAGTATGTGAAGAGTTCGGAGGGGAGATTGCAACAATTTCAAAGATGTATTGAAGAAGTGCACTTGAGTAATGTTGGTGGTAGTTTCTTGAGGTTGGATGTGGCAACTAGATGGAATGCTACGTTTATGATGCTTGAAAGTGCTATTAAATATCGTCGTGCATTCACTAGTTTGAGCTACAATGATAAAAACTACAAGTTATGTCCAACTCATGAAGAGTGGGAAAGAGCGGAGAGAGTGTGTGCTTTCTTGGCCCCATTTTATCACATTACTAACTTGGTATCTGGATCATCGTACCCCACTTCAAACTTGTATTTCATGCAAGTTGCAAGCATTGAAATGAAATTGAATGATAACTTAACATGTAATGATGAGGTGATCAAAGATATGGCATTAAGAATGAAGGGCAAATTTGATAAGTATTGGAATGAGTATAGTGTCACTCTTGCACTTGGATGTGTTCTTGACCCGAAGGCAAAAATGCAATTTTTAAACTTTTGCTATAGGAGGCTTTACCCTTTTGATTATCAAGAGAAGGTGAATAGGGTAAAGGAGACTTTATATAAGCTTTTTGGTGAATATGAACACATTGAGGTTGCATCAAGCTCATTTCCTCCTAATTCATCAAGAGAAGTTCCTAGTCTATCTTGTTCACAACCACATCCAAATGCAAGTGGATCGAGCTCATCATCTATGACATCTATTCTTGATGTAAGTTTGAGTAATATTTGATCTTTATTATATTATTTTAATTCTGTATTCAATCATCTAAGTTTCTAATTTAGTTTTTGTATTGTGTATATTATGTGTTCCTTTAATTCTAGGAGTATCGTCAAGAAATGAGAGAAATGAATTCAAGTCAATGCAAGTCTCAGCTTGATAGTTACTTGCAAGAAGCATGCACCGTTGAAACTGATATAGATGTGCTTGAATACTGGAGAATGAATAGGTATCGATTCCCTCAGCTTGCAATTATGGCATGTGACATTTTAAGCATTCCAATCACAACAGTGGCTTCAGAATCCTCATTCAGTATTGGTGGTCGTATCTTACACAAGTATAGAAATTGTCTACTCCCCGAGAACGTGCAAACCCTCATTTGTACTCGTAGTTGGCTGCATGGGTTCAAAGAAGTTGAACCTTCTGGTAATTTTAGTTATTGATTTTTCTTTTCTTTCATTATAAAAAGATTTTTCTTTCTCTTTACTTGCAATAATGAATTAATAATATTTATTTCTCTTTTCTTTCTTACAGAATCGGATGCACAAGAAGTGGAAGAAATGCAATTGTCTAAAGAAGATTCTAATATTGTTCTTGAATCTTGATGATGAGTGATGGCTTCATGGTTTGAGAGTTCAAATTTTGTAAACAATGCCCTTTAGTTACTTAGCTGCTCTTTATTTCTAAACAATGCCAAGGATTGTTCCTTTGTTCCTTTTAGTTTATTGGAAGATATGTGGTGTACTAGTGGTTTGGTGATGAATTGATGATTGGCTAATGGCTATTGTTTTTGTTTAGTAAGTACTAAGTAGTAACATATAACTTAATTTGGGCAACAGTGAATGAGCAGCTTAGGAATTGAGTAGCTTTGAATGTCTAGTAAATGTGAATTGTTCTTTTGCTTTTCTTAGTTTATTTATTTTTCCAACTAGGGCTTTTTGGCCCGATGGGCTTTGGTGGGCTGGGCTGGGCTTGACTTTTCTTAGGCCCTAGGAAAATTGGGGCCGGCCCAGCCCGGCCCGATATTAAGTTTTGGCCCGGTGGGCTTGCACTGGGCCGGCCCAGCCCAGTAAATTGCCAGCTCTACCAGAAATTCATAATGACCATATCGAGTTCTAAAAGCAGTCTTAGGGATGTCCTCCATCTTGACCCTCAGTTGATGGTACCCCGAGCGAAGGTCAATCTTAGAGAAATAACACGCACCTTGCAACTGGTCAAACAAATCGTCGATCCTGGGCAATGGGTATCTATTCTTCATCGTAACCCGATTCAATTCACGATAGTCGATATACAACCTCATTGTTCCATCCTTTTTCTTCACAAATAACACAGGAGCGCCCCAAGGTGACACGCTAGGCCTAATCAATTGTTTCTATAATAGTTCCTGCAACTGCTCTTTCAACTCCTTAAGTTCTGCCGGAGCCATCCTATATGGTGCTTTCGAAATTGGTGCTGTCCCTGGTGCTAAATCAATGGAAAAATCTACCTCCCTTTCAGGTGGAAGTCCCGGTAAATCCTCGGGAAAAACATCAATGAACTCCTTCACTACAGGAAGTGACTCTATGCTAACCTCCTCCTTCTGAGTATCATTAATGTATGCCAAATAACCACAACAACCCTTCTTCAGCAATCGCCGAGCTCTTAAAGATGAAATGAACCCTGACAGAGCCACCGGCTTAGACCCCTTAAACCGAAATTCAGATTTACCTGAACCACCAAAGACTACTTCCTTTTGAAAACAATCAACTTTAGCATGGAAGGCAGCCAGCCAATCCATACCCAAAATCACATCAAAATCCTGAATGTCTAACGGAATCAAGTCTATCGGCATATCCCTACCTTCCAAACTTAAACAACAAGATCTAAATACCGAGGTCACTGGGATAGACTCCTTGGTCGGCGTATCAATCACTAATTCAGTGTCTAAGTACTGAGGTGACAATTTCAAACGACGCGCTAATGTTTCAGACATAAAGGAATGTGTTGCACCCAGATCGATCAAAGCATAAACATTACGAGAGAATAGTTGAACCGTACCTGCCACAACATCATTAGTAGCTCGGGCATCTCTTGCAGTCATAGCATAGACCCTTCCCTGCTCTCTAGGCTTTTCTTTATCTTCACCACCAGCCTTATTAGTGAAAGTCTTCTTGAGTGGGTCCGGACAATCCTTAACTCGATGCCTAGTCTTGCCACAGTTAAAACATGCACCTTTTCCCCAATAGCACGATTCTGTCGGATGCTTTCCCCCACAATTTTTGCAGTTAGTACTAACCCCAAGATTTTGACCTCGACCCTGATTCTGGTTCCAGCCTTGGTTATAATTTTGGCTTTGGTTCTGGTTTTGGCCCTGATTCTGATGTTGACCCTGGTTTTGATTCTGACCTTGGTTCTGATTTTGGCCCCACTGAGTTGTCTCTTTTGGATGATTTTCCTTTGTGTTTCTCCTCTTATTATCACTGTTGGTCCCACCTTGATCACTAGACTGTCCCCGATAACGTCCCCCTTGGTCATCAGCACCTCTTTTCCTTTCCTCCTTTCTATTTCGATAGTCTGTCAAATCCTCCTCAATAATCCTTGCTCGATCCAACACTTCAGCATACGATGGCAATTTCAAAGGTTTCAGCCTATAACTGATTCTATAATTAAACCCCCTCTCGAATTTCGGGCTTTCTGCTCCTCATTGTCAAAGAAATTTGGGGCATACTTTGACAGTTCTGTAAATTTGGCATCATATTCATTCACTGTCATCGTTCCTTGTTTCAGGTCAAAAAAGTCTGCCACCCTTTTCTCACGAACACTGGGAGGAAAGAACTTCTTATTAAAGGCATCCAAAAATATCTCCCAAGTTATCACCTGAATACCTCTTGATTCTATGGCCCTCTTCTCTGCCTTCCACCACTGGCTTGCCTCGCCCTGAAGTACAAAAGTGGCGAGCTTAACCTTCAGCTCACTGGAGCATGTCATAGTCTCAAAAATCTTTTCAATGTTATCCAGCCAATCTTCCGGCTTCTCTGTGCCTGGTGCACCCGTGAACTTACCAGGATTCCGCTTCTGAAAACTCTCTAGCGGATTAGTCACCACTTGTGGCTGAGCAACAGGTTGGGGTTGGGGTTCAGGTTCAGGTTCAGGTCTATTTTGTGCCTGAGCAGCGAGTCCTTGAGTAACTTGACCCAAGGCAGCAACAGTTTGTGTTAAAGTTTGCAAGAGCGCAACCAATGTAGGGTCCGTTTGCGGAGGGACATTAACATTAGCGTTCACGTTTGCGTTGGTGTTGAGGTTAGGTTGGGGACCATTCTGGTTTACTGCGACCCCCGAAGTAGAGTCCTCGGCCACATCATTTCATCTATCCCCTCTCCTTCCTCGACCGCGCCCGCGGCCACGAACACCAGCACGACTACCTCTGGCCATTGTGTTCTGAGACAGATTCAAGAAACATTACATCACAGTATAGGGGGCGAAGTCCATATCTAAATTCACAAAGAATGATACATATTGATCGACAGATCAAATCAAATTCTCAGAACTCATATACGAAACAAAATTTCATAGATCAATCAAAACGAAGACTTTATTACCAACCGACAATTCAATTTTTCAAAATTGTAAAACCATTCCATTACAAAGGAACAAATACTAGTTTAAACTTCCTAGGGTTTTCCCCCACTACAAACTAATTTGCTAAAATTTTCTCTCTAGCCTAATCTTCTAAGAGTACAGGATTTAACACTGCTCCTAACTCTTGGCCTGGTGTTTTAGATATTACTTCTGCTAGGATTTCTCTCGCTTCCTCTGGCTGTGCCAAGGCCTTCTTCATTGCCTTGAGCTGGGTTCTTAATTGTTCGATCAGTCTATTCTCGCACTTCTTCCTACGTCGGATCTCCTGTTTAGCTAGTACCATTTCTCTATGGGTTACTAGCCATTTCCACCTAGGTACATAAAGGTGAAGGGAAGATTTCCTTGTAGTCTGTTTGGTTCTCACCATTTCCTACAGGTAAACAATAACTTTTGTCAGTCCCGATGAATTATAGGGATACACATACTTATAACTAAAATCACAGTCTTAATAATGCAATCATTTCTTAAATCTAACGATTTCTGAGTTTCTAAACCTTCAGGACCTAAGACCTAAGCTTTGATACCAACCTTGTAACGCCCCAAACTTGAGCCCAACCATATGGCCCAAGCCCAGCCACGCTACTACAAATTCTAACTTAACTCACTATTGTGTACCTACAAATTAACTTAATTCTCACCACGACTCATACCAGAAGAATAAAATTCCAAGTCTTACAACCTTTGTAACTCCAAACAAATAATAAAATAGTCTCGCAGGACTAGCCAAAATTAATAAATCCTTAAAAGTCCTCTACACAGTTTATTATAATGAAACAAATCACAATACATTCTAGTCCGTCCTCAAAAATACGACTTTCAACTATAAACCTTAATTCTCTCGCCTGTGACCTGGAGAAAAGAAAATGTGAAAGGGTGAGTGAACAATGCTCAGTAAGATCAAACGCCACCCCTCCGGTTACTAAGGAGGGTGGACACACAAAGAAGTTCAAATGAGAGTATGAACAAATATAATTGCCAACAGTATATCATTGAAGTTTAGCATTAACCTTTCAAATACAAAACGAATAATTTTTAAAAGTTTTCCAAAGAGGGAATTTCAAGGACGATATTAAACAACCAAGGAAACGGAATATTCCAATCGCCACTGACCGTCCCATACCAGTCAATTACGACAAAATATTCACAAGAAATATGATCACGTAAATATGTTCGAATAATTCAAAGTTCTAACAATTGGCCCCTAACGGGGTTCTGAATTCTGAGTTCTAAATGGTAAATCCGGATTACCGCACACACATGCCAAGTGGTGCAAATTTTCTAATAAAGTCTGAGAGTCACTTAATTTCTAGTGACAAGTTATTCATACTTAGTGAACATACGAAATTCAAAACAAGAATGGTACCGTACACGGTACAATTTACTGAATCAAAACAAACCTTTCAAATCAAAAGGGATCGCATGCATTATCAAAACTAACACATGAGATTTACGAAAATAAACAATTTCGAATGTACGAAAAAACGCATACGACGGAGTCAAAACAAATACCGACACAAGGTCGGGCATGGTGTCAAAAACGGTATTAAAAAAAAATATGTACGAGAAACCTAACATCAAGGTGTATTATAAATAACCTAAATAGAGGCGAAATCCCTTACCTTTATAACGCAGCGGAATAATTTAGTCGTACACAAAAGTAGCCGTTACCCGCGCTTGACAAAATCTAAAAGTAAAAAACAAAACTAAATTTCATACACACATAACTTAAAGTGTATTTAACTTACAACTAAATAGTATTATACTTACTAAATTACTCATCTCATAATAACATTAAAAGTATTTAGTATTGTTTAATAACACAACCCACACCCAATATCAATATACCACACCTAATCAACAACCACAGTTCCTACCACATACTGTCAACAACCCCTCCTAAACCACCATTCTGAAACTTAAAATCTGAGGGGTTTATTTCACCATTTTTGTATCTTAGGGACTATTCTGCCTAATGAGAAACTACAAACCCAAGTCTGAAACTTAGGGGGGTGAACCTGTAAATTATTGCTCCTTCTTCCTGCCGCACGCCCTGTTCTGCGCCCCCAAACTCCTCTGTTTTTTTTTTTTTTTTTTTGCTTCCAACCTTTAATCAAATTTCAACTCACAGCACTTGACTTGAAAACCCTTTTTCCATTTGATTGCACCTAAAATCACGCACACACACACATATACGAATCATGATTGCACCCAAAATCACGCACACACACACAAACATACACACTCACACTCACACTCACACACACATGCACACACCTAATACTCCCCTCCATCAGTGCATTCTCCCTCCTTCCATCTCTTCCATTCCAACTATAAACACTTACCACACTAACAGGACAAAACCCCATAACAATACTTTCAATTCACTCTCTCTTAAAATATCAAACCCACCAATTGAAATTTCATTATAACAACTAAATAAATAACATCTTTTTGATCGAAGGAGAACGGAATACTTAGGCTTACCTCAGTTGGTTCTTCAACAATATCAGCTACCTGATCGCCTCCTTGTGCACCCTCCTCTCGTCTTTGCGTCGTTTGTTAACCTCTCTCCCCTCTCTCTCTTTCTCTCTCTAATTTTCGTCAGCAATATTCTTCTTCTAACTCTCCTAATAGAACCTAACCAGCTATTGACTCTATCCTGGAGACTCCATGATTACTCTCCCTCTTTTAAAATTTCAATTCTTATCCCCCTAACAAACCACCTTGCTGACGAGTTGGTATGCCCACGACTCCTTCCCAGCTCACGCCTAAATTTTCTCTCTTTTTTTTTATTTTTTTAACTATCTCAGGCTTAAACTAATGGGACTAATTTACGGGCTAAACCCAACACAACAATATCAAAATATATCGAATCAAATTTACATCTTTATTACGAAGCCCAAAAACACATATAATCGGCCCAAACGAACTTGTGTCAAAAAATCCATTATTATCATAATTTATTTAAATAATAAAATAAATAATGGGGTATTACACTAGGCATGATAAATAAAGTTAAGGAACAATCTCTGTGTTCATAGTTACTAAAATGAGATGTAGCAAAGATCAAGGCGGTGTAAGTTATCTTACCACTGCTCGAAGAAAAGGTTCCAACCGTGATGCTAATTCTTGCGAAGATAGTCTATGCATCACACGTCCGCCATTATTGCACAAACATCATATACCCATATTAAAAACCTACCAGAAAAACATATGGATGATATAAAGAACTTTCATCCCCGAAACATTAACCACTCACGAAGAAGAAGAAGTGGTGCAACGTCGTTTTGTTTCTTGAAAAGGAAATTTAGAACCATCCCCTTCCCCCTCAGTTGAATGTTTTGTGCATCACAATGCAAAAAAATAATATTTTTTAGTACAATTTTGTGTATCGCGATGCATACTTTGGTGCATCACAAATATAATGTTGTGCATTAGTACTGCTTTGTATATCACGATGCACTTTTGATGCATTACAAATATAATGCTATGCATCAAAATGCAAAAAAATATTACTTTTTGTTCACTGTGATGTAATAATTTGTACATCGCGATGCGTCAATTTATACATCATAATACATAGTGTGCATGTTTCATGTTTTTTTAAAGGTATAGACGATATTTCGTAATAAAAATATCATTTTTCAGCTTAAAACAATCATTAAAAATTAAAATGGTTGAAAATTTATTAAAAAATTCCTACCCGAATTTAGACATGCCCAAACGGTTCGAACCGCCGGTTCCAAAAACCGCCAGACAACAAACCGTAACCGAACCGACAAATCAAGGTTACGGTTCCGGTTCCGAACCGGCTAAGCCGGTTCCGGTTCCGGTTCCAAACCGTAATTTTTAATTATTTTCTTAATATTTTCTTATAATTTTTTTTAAAAAAAATTTCATCTTAAAACTTTGTACAAAGCATTTTTTGAATTTTTGAAACTTTGTAAACTTTTCATTTTTGAAATTATAGAGTAAACAAGGCAATTTCAAAATTAAAATTTTAAATTTTGGCGATTTTTTACGGTTTGGAACCGGCGGTTCCAAACCGGCGGTTCACGGTTTTGAGAAATTGGAAACCGAAACCGAACCGTGTAACCGGCGGTTCCGGTTCAAGAACGGTTCCGGTTCCGGTTCCTCACGGTTTCGATTTATGCGATTTTTTGGATGAATCGGTTCCAGTTCGAATCGCCGATTCCGAACCATTTGGGCATGTCTACCCGAATTCCACCCAATCTATTCTCAACCATTATGGCGCCATCGGATGAGCCGACAATTAGCGATTGGTTAGAACTTTAAGTTTGCACTCAAAAAAAGCCTTTACAGTTGACACTATCCACTACGAAAATTGTCAACATCTGTACAAGTACGGCCAGTAAAATCGTCTCCTCAGTCCCCGATTTCCCCCAAATCTAGCTCTCTTGCCAAAGCTCCGACACCACCAATCTCCTGCCATTCTCTCGCCCCCTCAATGAAATGAAACCCTAATTTCTGTCACCGATATACTATTCTGTAAAGATGAAGCGCAAGAAATGGTCGGAGCTCGAGGAACAAACTCTGCTTACCAAGTACTCGGAGCTGCTCAATTCTGGAACCCTAGCTAAGCTCAAGACCAGAGAGAAGAAATTCAAGCCCATTGCGGACCACGTTAACTCCGTGCACCACCTCCAAGACCCAATCAACTTCCCTTTCAAGTGGTCATGGCGCGACGTTTCGATCAAGGTCCAGAACATGCGCCACCAGTACCTCGGGGTCAAGCAGAAGATTAGGGTTTCGGATGGCGAGTTCAATTGGAAGGATGGGGAAAATTACTGGGAGAATTTTTTGAAGTATAAGGAAGTGTTTGGGGATTTTGAGTTTGAAGTGAAGGATAAGAAGGTTGGGGATGATGATGATGGTGATGATAACGGGGTTGATATATTTGGGGATGATGATGATATCTTGGGTTTAGGGTTTGGGATTTATGATGATGAGTTGGAGGACGGTGAATTGGGTGATGATGTGGCTGTTAGTAACAGTGTTTTGGGGGTTGAAAGGAGTGAAAGAGAGGAATTTGAGGATTCGGGTTTTGCGCGGGTGAAGAAACCAAAGAAGGGGTTTGGTGGCAGGAGGTTAGGATTGGTGGGTGCTCAAGTACTTGAATTGAGAGATGTTGTAACGAGGAGGGAGGAAAAGAGGGTGGAGAGAGAGTGGAGGAATGAGGAAGGTGTTGTAGATAGAGAAGAAGGGAGGATGGAGAGGGAATTACGGAGGGAGAAGCGGCAAAGAGAGAGGGAGGAGGAGGTGGAGGTTAAGGAATTGGAGTTGGAGGAGAGGCAGATAGTGTGGGCTAGGAGGGAATTTGATAATAGGTTGAGGTTAGAGAGGGAATTTGACGAGGAGAGGAGGCGGAGGATGAAGATGGAGGAGAAGTGGGAGGAGGAGGAAATGAAGTGGAGGGAGAGGATGGTGAATATGCATATTGAGCACGAGAAGCAAATGATGCAAATGCATGCTGATGCTTGTCAGAACCAAATGCAAGTTCTTGGCATCATGGCCCGACTTGTTTGTCAATTTTTTGGTTCAGCAAATGATGGCTTGGCTGGTGGTCTTGGGAATTTGCCTCCTCAAGTTTTACAGAATTTGCAGCATCCTGGGGGCTTGGTTGACAGCGGGAAGCCAGATGCTAACTCACCTTCTGAATTCTTGTAGAATGTAATTCACATATTTCTATACATTTTCTACTAAATATACATAACGTTGTTGAATCTGGAATGATATGTTATGTTAGTTGACTTTATTTGTCTCCATATGTTTTTTAGTAATATTCGGAAGACATTGGTCTTTAGTTACTCACATGAAAATCCTTTTCTGAGTTTCTCTTTTATTTGCTGATCTATACTCCGGAATACCAATTACTCTTCTTTCTAGTAAATGTCCTAATCTTCAAGGATGATTCTTCATTGTCGCAAAATTTTGGTCCTGTCACTGGCTAAGGTTTTGTTGAGAGGTGACTTAACTGTCATTACTGCATTGCATTATGAGCGGTTTCATATGTTAGCTTATGCAGATGGTGTTTTCTTGTAGCTTGATATCCTAGTAGCTATAAACGGTTTAGACTTTCCTTTATTTATTTATTTTCTAGATCAAGTGTTTGTGCCAACCTCTATTCTAGAATTCTTCCATTGTTTAGAGGAGGTGAGGAATTGCTTAGGAATGCTGAGCTATTTTCAACAGACACGGATTAGCCTATTATCCATTAATATAATGGATAGGCTAACCCAAAACTACCCATTATACCCAATTTGCCACCCCTACCCTTGAGTACCATGTACGCACTAGCAAATGTTACGACATAATAATGAATCACAAGTAAAACATTGAGGAAGACAGTGGCAAAGTTTCTAAAGACTAGGCAGATTTTATGGTCCACCTATTGCGAGTGTAGGCTGCAATAAACTGTCTCGCATATCTATTGCTTAGTAAATGAGGTGGCTGGGTTGGGGGGGATGGGCGTGAGTTTGTAGGGGCTGTTAAGCTCCCTTTCTGGGAAGAGCGGGGGAAGCTCATAGATCTTGCCTCATTATTCAGGCTTTTGAGCTTCTTTGGTACTGGAAGATGGATGTTTTACTTTTGAGCAATTGTTTGAATAAAATACAGTTTCTTTAAATTCTTTTGCCGTTTCTGGGAAGACCATCCTACTAATTTATGGATATATCTCTTTAATGAGTGTTACGCCCCATTGTGGGATTATATATTCTCTCTGTCTTCTCAAAGAGACAAGCGTCAGACATGTTCAATGAGTTTACCTTGCTAGCTAACTTTCACATTTGAAGCTGTTATGCTATATCTGTTCTGTTTTCTCTTTGTGGATCCTAATATGCATGTTCATGTTTCAACAGAATTGAAACATATGTTTACTCCAGTACGAGTCTGTTGCTACCTTTATATTTTCTAGAAGTATGTTGGATTTCTCCTTAGATGTGACTTTTGTTTGTGTTGCTAGTGCTTATTCGAACTTGTTAAATTTATCCTCTTATCCTATTGAAAAGATAATAAAAAAATTATTCCATCCTTAGATCTAGAGCTTTATTGTTCCATCCTTCTTGGTTTTATTCTTTTATACTATAAATTTTGGCATTAGATGTGCGTATCGTCTTTATCAAGTTTTCGGATTTGATCCAACTTATAATTATGGGCGGGCTATGTTTCTGAATTTGTAATATCAACCACGCGATTTTACTAACTATTATTCTTAGATTGCTCTCCAGTTGAAATTCCTATGTACACGATGGAATATTGCACAACTGAAGCACAAATTTTTAGAGCCACAACGATGCTAGAGATAGGATGTGGCACAAATTATGGATGGAGATGGGTGTTTAATGAAGTTAGCCAAGGGGGGAATGCTTATTAGTTCTTGAAGCAAAAGCTGCGTTGGCAGTGGAAAATTGCTGGGTCTAAGTCAGACGTTCATGTGGGTCGAACAATGAAAGTGACAAAGATAATGCATATATGTGATGGATACTTTTGCTATAAAAGGCCATAATTTATAACCGAAACTTCAAATATATAACTGAAAAGTATTTCCATACAATATTCTTTTAGACATTACAACAACAGCAGCATAGCAGCATTTCCATAATTGGAAAATCGGAAGGCTAAACAGCTTTTAATTAGGATATTCGACTACCAACTGTTTATTATTTTTTTCTTTCTAAAATTTGTATTTTAAAGATAACTTCATTGGTTTTATTTAGAACTTGTATGTAGATCAGTTGTAATTCTCAGCCTTAAATTTGACTTCTGGGTTTCGAATGTAGTCCTGGCTCTGTATCAATCTAATCTCCAAACTGCTTGATTGCAGATTATAGCCCACCCTCTCATAGTCCTTCAAAGTTCTCAAAAGAAGTGCCTGCACAGGTTAAAAACCACCAACAAATCCACGAACATCAACTTGACCAGTAACAGTTTTCCTCTTCAATAGAAAACTCAAAACCAATCCGACTTATTTCCATAGAGCTTTGAGTGAGAGTTACTAAAATAAGAATAGAGAACTTTAAAATGCTTTGAGATCATGCAAAAAAGAACGTCAGATGTCTCTACGATGAAAATTTCCCTTGAAAGGCTCGAGAGGATGGATGCAAAGAGTCATATGATAGAAAGTTAGAAATAGGGTCTTGTGCACAAGATCTAACTCCTTTTCTAAGAGCAATGGGAAGATTAGAATCATCACCAAGAAAGTTATCAACAAGTGGAGCTAGAGTTCGAAGAATGTCACCTGACGTGGGAGGGGCGAGAGTAGAGGATGGAAATTGGGCGGGAATCACTGACCCTTTTTACGACGAGAAAGCATTAAGATTGCTTGAAATAAGTTTCTTGAACAAAAATCATCTTTCAGTATAAGAAAAGAAAATGCTTGAGAGAAAAAAGAATAAAAAAAAATTAGCAGAGGCAAAGAGAACAAACCAATTAATCAATAATATTGTCTAGATTCCCACTACAAGTAAACTAAGTATATGCAGCCTCCAATACACTACCAGTCGCCAACAAATGACATTTTGACTATGTTGCTACGGCGTCCAACATTTGTTAAAGAGATAATTTTAGCCTTCCAAACAAAATAAGTAGGGGTACCTGAATGCTTGATACCGCAAGCTCTGCTGCTTTGTCAAGGTCTTCAGGATATTTCTGGAATAGACAGTCTCTATTAGAAACAATATTTTCGGAAAAAACAAGTTTCAACTAGAGCTGGTATATAATATAAGTATGCATTACATTGCTCCATCCAAGTAATAACGCAGTCGTTAAGTCTCCAGTTCCCTGCAAACATACACAAACACATCAGGTAATCTGTTTATCTAAAAAAGTAGGAGTCGAAAAAAAATATATGCACAAATCCATGTATAAAAATAGAGATGGATTAGCAGTTACATGCCAATACAAGTAGTTATTGAGGTTGTGCATCCGGAGTTACAAATTGCAAAGTGAAGTTGTAAAATTTTAAGCGAAGCTATTACCGCGCAAGTTAGTAACTAGTCCTTATAGATCAGTATCTGAAGAAAATCTTTGAATTGATAGTTGTCTACAAAGAACCAATTCTTCTTTTCAAATTAATGATCCTCCTCTTATCAAGATTAATATGCCAACGAGGATGGTAATCAAGAAAAAACAACTTGTTTTTTATTAATAATTGTATTGCAGGATCTCCTACAGATGCTAACATTTAAGCTTTTTGTGACTTTTGAAGGATGAAGGATCAAGACCTGAACTGTTCCAAGGACATTCTAAAATCAACAGTGTACAAGAAAGATTAACCCATAACTTACCGTGAAATATGCAGGAATTTCGGGTATCACCGTCTTAAATTGGTCATGAGACTCACCCTGTCGTGATCTTAATCTCGAGATTAATATGCTTACAAGAAAGTCATCAAGAAGAAGCAATTATGTTTTTTATGATTTTGATAATATTACAGGGCACTTGGATCTCTGACAGATGCTAACGTTTAAGCTTTTCGTGACTTTTTGGTGGATGAAGGATCAAGGTCTAAAATGTCCCAAGGACTTATGATGACCTACAGTATACGAGGAAAATTAAACCAACGTACCGTGAAATATGCAGGAATTTTGGGTATCACAATCTTAAATTGGGCAGGAGACTGACCCTGTCACATGAACAAAAAACTCAAAAGTGTAAAAAAATATTTACCATAAAAATGCCAGAACAATATTTTGCGTAACATGCGGAAATTCATTAAATAATAATAACAATAATTCAAACTAGAGCTTGAAACCGAAACTACTAAAACAAGTAGTTCAAACATTTGCAACACTTGTTGGCAAAGTAAGGGAGAATCAGTAAATGGCTAATTGTTGCGAGGCAAAACTTTTGCTTCTGCCTGATTGCCAAGGTCCATAAAATCTCATACTGTAGAATGCATCTGCAAATATTCTACAGCATCATTGTATAGCATTTAACAAGATACAGAAAGTTCTCTAAACTCTGACAAGTTAGATCCGAAGTATATTTTCTTCTTTTTTCTAGTTTGTATTATCAACATGAATTGACAGGGTTATGGAACCATTTTATGCAGCCTGGCTCACAAAGTATAAGCGCATGCATCTGAATATGAGATTGGCAGAATAGACACAAGCACAATCGATCTAAGGATGGTCTCAGAAAATAATAGGCTAACTTGCAGTAAGGCATGTCCAAGATAAAACAAACGCTTGGGCTTGAGTTGAATTGGGCTTTAAAGCAGCTAACTTTCTACCTTCCCGGTCACAAAGCCTGGCTTGCTATCCAATATAGAAAACCAAAATCAAATCAATTCTGTTAAAAGAATTAGGAGGAATGATGAAAAATGGAGCAATCACGGATATTTTAGTCACAAGCAAAAGAAAGGAGTATGTATGGACATTCACGTGTTAAATTATGACCAACATTACAACAGTTCTCACAATTGTCAATTGGTTCAATTTAGAAGTATTTTTGTGGATACTACCTAAAATGCATACCTTTTCCTTTTGATGACTACCGATGAGGAGAAGTGTGCCATCTATATTTATGCTTGTTATCACAACCTGCGAAACAATAAGATCAATATTGTTAATAATAAAATACACAATTTGGGAATAAACTAAAGTAATAATGATATGTAGGATGTTATAGGCCCAATACAGCTGGCACATCAATTTATCTTATCCGGCATAGCATTATGCACTAGAACAATTGATATGATACCAAGGGAACTTGGAAGGACCAGCCAAGGGAAATGACATGTCCAATACATATTGCCTGTGGGGCTAAGCTAAGCGAATATTCTACGCACTTAAAAACCCATGTAGCTGATAGTTCTGATGTACATCAGCTGGTCTCGTGAGCCACCTTCCCTTGGCCATCCAACCAGAAAGCAATTATTACAGCGCCAAGTTTGAAGTAGCAACAAAGATTAAGTGATGGTGATAGTGAAAGAGATTCAAAAACTAGAAACAGGACAAGACCAAAGAAGAAGAATACACCATTAGCTCAAAGCTCAATCTCAATCTCAATCCAATAATCAATTCTCCAAATAAAATTGAGGCATTACGTCTTTAGTTATAGGCTACAACTGTTCTCCAAATATTACTAGGACCAGGGCTAGGATAACACTAATACTACAAGGACTAGAATCAAACCCTAATCTACTAACACTTTCCGATAGACCAAAAAGGCTTGTTTCATATCAGACAGCCCTTGAGCTTTGCCATGGGCTTCTAAATTCAATCATAAGAGTACATGACGATAATATGTCCTACATCACTCAGCCTATATGTCTGATAGCTTACCTAACCAAATCCTTAACCCGGTTGTATCAACTAATCTCTCTGATATATATATAGGGAGAGTCTATTTTCACTACCATATTTGCTTATCCACTACATTCATTAAAATGTAATTACGTTAATCAATGTCTTGACACAATTGCCCTTCAATCCTACCTTATTTAATTGTTTTCCTTTTTAATTTTTATCCTTTATTTGTCTTTGCAAATAATATTATACTCAATCATGCACAAGAAAATAAATCATTTTATATGCAAAAAATTAGAAAATATAAATGAGACATCTAAAAGAAAGATAATATATAAGCCTAATTTCTATTGCTTACAAATAAAAAAATATAAATGACAAAACAGACTAAACAAAGGAGTGACATGTGTTATATAATACTAAATTATGGAGTACAAATTATGAATTTCAAATAAATAACTTCAATGGAAAATCAATTAATGAATATATGTTTTTACAATTACTTAAAAATATTTTATAATAAGTTGGCAATTGTTCAGCATCTTTTAGTTTTTTTGACGTTAAATTCAATTTGCTTCAAAAAAATTATTTGTAAATGAAAAATAATGGATAGATATAATTTTTTGGTATTGACAAATCGGCATAATTTATTTGAGAAGATGAGAAAAGCAAAAAATTAATTTTAAGTTTAAAGAAAATAAAAAAAATTAATCAATTTTAGGCAAGTACTTCATCATCAAACAAGACAAGTATTTGAAGGGCAATTGTTTCATGACAATGTTCAATTCATTTAACTATTAATAAATGTAGTGAATTAGTAAAATTTGTAGTGGAAATAGACTCTCCCATATATATATATATTGTTCAATCGAGTTCCTGCTACGTCTTTTTCCTTCTTCATTTCTTCTACATTGTACTATAGTATGTAAGGCATAAATCTGGGAATTCAATGGAGGTGCAAGTTGAAGATGATAATTGATGGAACCTCTTAAAAATTCTAATGCTACAACAGATCACTGCAACTTTATTTGAGCAATCAATACCATAAAAAATGTTGAAATTTATATATGAAATCACAATTTTTTTGTTTTATTTTTGATACAACATATTAAATCACAATGATCAAGTAATCTGCAGTATACAACTCTGATAGAGATTTGTACACTTGTACAGAAAATGTTGCCTTTTGGAAAATTTTCATGGTGTCTTAAGAGTTGTTTTCTTTAATGCTCTAACTACCGTATTCTACTACTGCAGAGTTGCGCCATCACTTGGTATCATACTAATATCAAATTCAGAATTTTGGTTGCTAATATAATGATCTAAACTGTGTCAAATCATTGTATGGGTTGCCTGGTTTAAAGATGCCAATAAACAGATGTGTAACCGATCCCTACCAAATGTTACTGATGGATCATGAATGAGATATGTCAGTTTAACCAAATAATTACAAGACTAAATTACTACAGTTAGAACTGATCACATAATATAATTTAATTAGGAAAAGCATGTATAGGACTTGAATGTTGAATAAGAGTAACATTCTATACTACTTGATTCAAAAATATGTGAGATACAAGGGTGAAACAAAAACCTTTGATGGACCAGCTGCATGAAGATAGTTGCACGCTTCCCGTCCATCTTGTTCAGACACAATCCTACAACAAGTACACTGATTAGAAGGCTCAAGGCAAATCAATCAAAATTATACAGAATACAACTAGATACCTGTATCTGTACAACTGCTCATACATTTCGATATATCCAAAACTACAACGAACAACCTACTTCAGTTAAACGAACTTAAATTACCTGAGTCCAGTCAACTGTTCAGCTTCAAACTGATTAGGAGTCAACATTGAAGCAACAGGGACAACCTAAACAGGATGCATATTAGAGTGTTAATGCAGAATAAAGAAGCAGTTTCATGGAATTGGGTTTCTCTTTTTTTTTCTTCTTTGGGTTGGGGCGAGAGAACATAACCAAAGAAAAAGAAAATGTAGATCCAGAAAACGAAAGCCTAAAAGGATAAACTATGCACGACCTGTTGAACATGTTATGTTCACAGGTATATGTTTTGAGGGCGACAAATTCGTACTAATAATAATGTCAAAGCTCTGTGCACATACCACCCTCAAGAAATGTGGAAAGGCAATAGGCCATTTTATGGAAGCTAGCTTGCTTTCCCATTATATGAGGTACCGTACTACCCATCTATAATCTCATAAGAGCACATATAGATAGAAGTTAAGCATAAAATACCCTACTACCCAACCAATAAATAATCTCAAACTCCTATCACACTTGTGCAAGTGACATGAGTAACTGTGCTAGAAGTATGTGTATTCTACATATATACATTTATGTACAGATTAAGTCTGGTGAACGAATGCCCCTACTATCATTCCAATATATAGGCCTTACACATGTAAAAGAATTAGGACTGGTTGCTACTTTCTGTGCTACTATGACATATAAAAATGCCAAAAATATGAGCTCCTGAGCATCCTGATGATGCTGCAACTCAAAACAGCCATTTAATTCGCATAAAAGTTGGACATTAGGTTTGTATAGGACTATCAGCGTACTAATTTTAAACAGAGTTGAGCAAAGAATACCTTCTCGCGATATACTGCTACCAGTTCTGGAGGGACATACAGCTTCCCTTCATCACCCAACACTGGATCACAGACTGAGAAGAGAGATTTGTCATATTAGGAACAAAGAAGGCATAGGCATGTCAATTCAGAGAAACTCTTGGTAACAATTAGTTAGGGCACAAATAGGCCATAAAAGAAATTATAGAACTTGTTAATTATATATAATAAATTTCCACAACTTGACATTTCTATTACTACAATTTAACTCTACAAATCATTATCAACTATTTTCAAGACATGCTAACCAAATAGTGTACATAGAAACAAGTTTTCATGACCCCTACAAATGCAATTCAAGATTTAAAACAATAGCAACAAGAGAATGACGGCACCAAGATCCTCCACAACAGAATTTGGGACACGTCTATAATGCAAAATTGATCAACTAGGAGATAAACTAAGGTGACAATGAATAGAAAAAATACATAAAACAGAAGAAAGTAGGACCCATGAATTTATTGTCAGTAGACATATAAAAACTTTCCAAGTGTATAGATGGTAGCCATTGCTAAAACTAAAGAGTGGAGACATAAAAACAGATAATGTTAATTATCAAAATATAAGGAAACAATGAGATTCCATTGAGCAGAATTTTGATGCGCAAGGACTTCTGCGGTTTCTAATATTACACTCACCATAAGTAAGTGTGGGGTTGATAGAACGAAGCTTCTTGACTACTTCCAAAACGGTGTTCAGGAAAGAAACAGAACCAATGTAACCTACAAAAACACCAGCAAAACTTGGGAATCATAAAAAGGAATCCAAAAAGTATTAGGACCATTTTGAAACTAATGCACCAAATTGTCACTTCAAAGCTTCTGAAAATCTGAAATCGCCTCAGAAAATATAATAGGAACAAGAAATACTTGGCTCTTTAACATAAATGGAAACAAGCTCATCTATAGACACAAATATTAAAAAATATGCATTACTCCCTCCATCCCAAAATAATAGTCCCCTATTGACGTTACACGAGTTCTAAGAAAGTATTGGTTCTATGTAAATTTCCTTTAATACCCTTAGGTTATCCTCTATTTGGTGTCAAATCAATGGGATCCATTTCTCTTTCTATCTCATAACTAAAATGGGAACTAAAGATAATGAAAGGGGATTTTTTTATTTTTTTTTGGACATCCCAAAATGAATAGGGGGACTCTTATTTTGGGTCAAAGGGAGTACAAAATTCAAGGATGGGTGCAAGGCTTGAATTATAACAGCTTTCATTACTATTCTTATTTTTTATGCAAGGGTAATGGCTCGTGAATCTCATTTCTCAAACTCTATTTCTAGTAAAAGGTATTCGCTAATTTAAGTCCAAGGCACCAACAACGCCTTCTCTAATTTTACCATACATCCTTTGGGAGTAGGGGTGGCAATTAGGGTATAGTGGTTGGGTTTGGGTAAAACCCAAAGTTATCCATTAAAATTGATGGGTTGTTTTGGGTAACATCCAAAACTACTCATTAGTCTTAATGGATAATTTTGGGTATAGCCAACTTATCCAATACCCAATAACACCCAATACCCAATGGATAGTACCCATTAACTTCTATACTAAATTTTGTCACAAGGCAGTGAAAGTGTAAGTATGTTGTTTTGATTTTTGGCCCCTCAGTTGATTTGATCAACGATTATGAGTTCATGGTGGGTGAATAAGGAGCGGGGCTAGGGAGTAGGGAGTTGTGTTTATTTTGGAACATAGCTAGATATGGAAGAGAAATTAATCTGCTAATTGCAGTCAAGGGGTTGCGGGATTGTTATGATTGCATATGTAATTTTGTAGGTTCTCTTATGTTCTTGGTGGATGTTAACACTTGACATCATAGCTTGTTCTTGAGGTCCTTGGTATTATTTTTGGTGTCTTTTTATTTCTGGGGCTGTTTGTTGTTAGTTTTGGTCTTGAAAGTTTGGCGTCAAGGGGAAGATTCATGTTAGTAATAGTTGGGATTTGTTTGGAGATGTTTTTCTTTAAGGTTGTATTCATTAGATATTACTCTCTCCATCCCTAAATTATTGTCTTGTTTGACCCGACACACACATTAAGAAAAAACAATTGACTTGATTATTAATATTAGTATAATATATAGCTTCCTTTAATGCCAATATGCATGTGACACATAATTAAAGTAAGAAGAAAAAGTAGGGGTAAATTGGTAAAAGTGTTGTACTAAAAAGAAAACTTTCAAACGAGACAATTATTTTGGGACGGCTAAAAAAGGAAAGCAAGACAATAATTTAGAGACGGAGGGAGCAATAAAATTGACTTTTTTCCTGAAAAAATAAAATTCTAAACTAAATTTTCTTTCAACATTTTATCTAGTGTTAAGAAAATATATTTTTCTTTATCCTTGTTAACACCCTTAATAAAAAAAAAAAACCTCCTCCGTTTGTCACAAAATGAGCGTCCATTTTTAAAATATTATTTTAAAATAAGATAGTAAGAGATTGGAACCTTAAAAGATTGGTTTTTTTTTCATAAACTCTATCTTTCGTAAAGTCGATCCAAAAAAAAAGGGCTACTTCCAAGCATTATTCATTATTCGGTAACTTATTGGGTTGTTAGATGAAAACCCAACCCGTTATAGTATTGGGAAGTTATTGAGTTACCCATTTAAAACCCAATATAATATTTGTGTACTTAAATGATTAACCCAATAAGTTAATTTTAATGGGTAAAATGGATGTGCTAGTGGAACAGATCAAAAAAATTGCCACCCCTATTTGGGAGCACCGTTCTTAGAAGTAATGTATATATGAGTGAAGCTACAAGCCACATGTGATATTCTAAAGATAAATGCTTAACCAGACAGTTAGATTCTATAAACCTGTTAGTAGATGAGTATAGTATAACAGCTCGTTTGCTTCAAGTCCTTCTATCAATTGCCACAATTGTTCACCATTCATAACCTGACCCTTAAAAGTTGGGTATCCTGCAAAAAGCCCCTTGGGTTAATTAAACCACATCGTATTTTTTTTCTTTTTTTGATAGATAAGTATGGCGTATGGGGATTGGAACCAAAGACCTCAAGGTTTTTGCCTTGAGTGCCCTTGCCATTTCTCCCACCCCTTGGGGTAATTAAACCACATCGTATTGACAAGGATTCATGCCTCAACCTATACATATTCACAAATTGAATGAATGAAATTCTGTAAGAAGCATGCCTGTGTGATTGGAGAACTGCACTGAATTAATTGGGTCCACATCATATCCCAGTAGCTGGAGAGGAAAGACAGCTGATTTGTTTCCCACATAGCCCTAATGAGGGAAATAAATAAAAAATCTAATATCAGAAAATACATTACCATCATTAATTAGCATAACCATAAAACTGGATGAAATACTAATACTAAACTAGTACAATGATCTTATTCGTTATGAAAAAATTACTTAATTGAATTTAGACAATGAATATTTGATGTCTCTTCATCATAGCACAAGATACAATTTTCCAACACATGAAGATACAGATTATTCTCAAAGCTTAGTGTTTATCCATTAACCCACATTTGGCAAAAAGATCCCGAACATTTATCATCAATCCGGACCTCACACATCTTTTCTTTTCATATTTTTGATAATCGAGGCAGCACGCCATCAAGGCCACATTGGACCCACCCATCAGACCAAACCACATTTGGCCTCATGAAACACCCCTTATCCCACAAACCAAGCAAAGGACTAAATCCATCCTCCTCATCAGATAAAGAATGAAAAGTTCTTAATTGAGTTTTCAAGGGTAAATTTGACACTTCTTTCCAATATTTGATAGACATTTACCATGATTTTCTATAATGAGCAATATTCCAATATTTGATAGACATTTACCATGATTTTCTATAATGAGCAATAATCATCATAAATTAAAAGTACCGTATGTAGCAAATTTTATAGTTTTAATAATCAAATAAATTCTTATAAGCCCTTCATTAAAAAAATGAATAAAAAAGTTTCAGAGAAGTCAAATCAAGAATCTTTTTAAGTAAAAATGAACAATAAATAAAAAAATGGACCCAAGAACCAATCTTTAGCAAATAAACTCGAACTTCAAGCAGAACAAAAAGGAATGTACCATAACAGTGTGAGACTGGATACTGAGAACCCGACCCGTCTCCGATGGCAAAGCTAAAGAAAGAATAGGAGGCGCCATTACCGACTTCCTTGAGCTCCTCAACCTAAATTCAAACACACAAACCTAAAGTTTACAAAATTGAATTCAAATTGACTGTCTGAAAACAGAAATTGTCGCCGGAAAACCTCACCTGAAAACGGAGAAGTTCCGGAACACCTTGAATTCAGAACCGCGAGTGAAACAAGACCGAGTCTGTAACATAAATATATATATACTACATAGGCGAAGACTTTTGAATGTTGCTTTTTTGCATGAACTCTTTAATGCCACCTGTCGTAAAAGTTGTCGCCCTATTGGATTCGGGAAATTGTCTAAGTCAAGCAATGGGATTGAATTGAATCTTTGGAATGTGGGTGAGAGGGCAATTTGGAGATTTTTGTTTATGGATTCGTTCACACTGATGATGACAGTGTGTGTAGCCTGGAAATAGCAAAAACGTTGAGCTTTTTAGGGTTTCGCCGCCAGACCGGCTTGGGCGTTTGTTTGCATGTGGAGTACTGCTCTACTGCCCTTTTAACATGCCGGCGTTAACTTAGAGCATATAGAGGTGGGAGTTGCCAATAATAGCCCATTACGTAGACTGTGCCGGACTTCTAATATGGAAATTTAAATTGTGCTAAATGGCCCAAATTGGAAGTCTAAAAAAAAAGTTAATTAGGCTCCGTTTATTTCACGAAAAATAATTTTTAAAAAATAAATTTGATCTATTTTTAGTTGTTTGGTAAATTTTATAAAAATGATTCAAAAAATATTTTCAAGTATTTGGTAAATTTTTTGAAAATGTGGTAGAAAATAATTTTAGCAATATTACTTACAAATGATTACCCAAAGTCTAATAAAAATGTGTACATAACATTTTTAGTTACCATAAACTACCGAAATATTACCAAAAATCTAATAATTGTTTTACACAAATAACGATGTTCTATAGTATTTTGGCTGGCATTACGTTTGATTTGAAGTCTACATATGTTCTAGCTGGGTAGGAAAGAAGTGCACACAACTCTCGCATTATAAGTAATGCATTTGAAAGGCTAGGGGGAGTAATTCCTGAAGGTACTGTGAGGAATAAAGTCTCTTATTTTCTTTTTTTATCTCCTAGTTCTTGCATCGAAAATTTACCATCTTATTGTAGAGAATAATAATTCTTGTGAATAATGACATAGTCTTTCCATTGATTGGAGAACATATTTATAAGGTTACAATACTTGGGTTACAAATTAACCTAATACAATAAGAACTAAAAGAAGAGTTACAATACAATAGTAACTAAGAGACCTAACTAATAGGGAGAATATACCAAACATAATTACACTTGAATACAAATATATGGAAGAAATATTGTTCTCTTATATGCCCCCGCAAGTTGGATCCACTGCCGGCCCAAGGGTAAAGCAAGCAAAGCCCTTGCTTTAGGCCTCAAAAAATATTAGGCCTCATATTTAAAAAAAAATATATTTTAATAAAAAAAAATTAATGTTAAGAGTAACTCTTTGTTTTCGTCACCTACCCATTAATAATTTAACAACTTATAAGATTAAAAAAGTTTACGTTTTTATTAGGAATGACTATTTGGTATGAAATATTATTTTCGGTAAACTCGGTTAGTAAAAATATGCAATCAAAATATGTGTATCGATGTTGCTATACAACAATTGAACCGTCTTATTTCATTTATTAAAAAAATAGGGATGACAGATTTTAAAATGTTATAATTTCTACCAAAAAATTGCTATAAAAGTGAATATAGAACCTAAGTTTCGTAAAAAATGTACTTTTCGTAGAAAAAAACAATTTAATAAAATTATTGAGAATGAAGTTGTAAGATGATCTTAAAAATCATTTAAAGTTGAATACTTTTTGTTCATAATTATAGATAAAACAATTACTTCATTTCAAAGTAGATTTGAACAATTTAAAATGCATCAAGATATTTTTGATTTTCTATTTATCATTGAGAAATTAAGGTCATTGAATAATAAAAATTTAAAAGAAAATTCCCTTAACCTTGAACATTCATTAAAGCGTAATGACAACTTTGATATTGATGGATTAGATTTATTTGCAGAATTAATATTTTAAGAGAAATTATACAAGTGAAAAAATGATACACCAATTTACATTTCCTAATTATAAAATAAGACTTGATTCATTTCCAAATGTGTATATCGCTTATAGAATAATGTTAACGATTCTCATAGTTATTGTTTTGGCAAAATGAAGTTTTTCAAAATCAAAATTAATAGAATCATATTTAAGATCGATCGACAATGTCTAAAAAAAAAATTAAGTGGACAAGCTTTATTATTGATTGAAAAAGAATTGTTAAATAAAATCGATTATAATAATTTAATAAATAATTTTACATCTCTGAAAAACTTTTAATAAAAATATAATAATTTAATAAAAAAATTATTTGTTTTAGGCCTCAGTTAGAGGGATCGCTTTAGGCCTCCATAAATGTTGGGCCGGCCCTGGTTGGATCCCCGGGATGAGAGGCCAATATTGAGTAGGAGATGTTGAAAGCGAGTGCGAGGAAGGGTCTTGGTAAGGGCATCAGCTCGCTAGTCGACCGAGGAGACATGAGATACCTGTAAGATACCGTCTTAGACTTGTTGATGAATAAAATAATAGTCGAGAGCAACATGTTTTATGCGAGAATGAAACACCGGGTTGGAGCAGAGATTCGTAGCACCGACATTATCACAATAGAGGATTGGTTGGCATGAGGAGGTAATACCGAGAAAAGAGGTGACCCAGCTGACGTTAGCAGCTGTTGCTGCAACAGCTCGGTACTCGGCTTCAGTCGAGGAGCGAACAACTGTACGCTGCTTTTTCGAGCTCCATGAGATGGGGTTTCAACCAAGATACATTATGTAAGCACTCGTGGAGGTAAAATCATCTTGGTTACCTGCCCAGTCAGCATCAGTGAACGCATGAAGGCCGAGAGAGAGGTGACTGGCCACCAGTGATCCGAGGTGAGCTGATGTATAAACTGAGAGAGCTCGTTGACGACATAGGCAAGGTCCGGATAGGTAAGAGAGAGATACTGAAGACTCCCAACCACCGCTTGGATCTCGGTGGGGTCAGTCAGAGCAGTGCCCGACTGAAGTGTGAGAACTGGTGAGGTCGCAAAGGGTGTTGCCACTGGGCGAGCATCAGACATACCAGTGCCAGCAAGGAGGTCGGCTATGTATCCTCGTTGGGAGAGGAAAAGCCCAGTAGACCGAGGAACCACTATCACGCTGAGGAAGTAATGAAAGTCGCTGAGGTCTTTAAGCGAGAACCGAGTAATGAGAACAGTGATGAAGTCCTGCACTGCCTTGGTATTGTTGCCAGTGATAATGATGTCATCAACATAGATAAGCAAGAGAAGGGTGATGCCAGCCTCGTTGAAGATAAATAAGGAGGTATCAGCCACTGAGTTCGTGAAACGAGCAGCGAAGAAGAATTGACGAAGTTCATTGTACCATGCTCAGGGTACCTGCTTGAGACCATAGATAGCCTTTCGTAGTCGACAAACATGTTGCGGGTGATCAGTGTCGACGAAGCCCTGAGATTGAGTCATGAAGACTTCCTCGGTGTTCCCTGCAATAAGGCATTGTTGACATCGAGCTGACGAAGATCCCATCCCCGGCTGATCGTAAGAGAGAAGATGAGGCGAACCGTGGTAGGCTGAAGGTCTCATGGTTATCAACGCCCGTTGACTGGGCGTTGATGGAATCCTTTGGCAACCAAATATTTGGTATATTCTCCCTATTAGTTAAGAGAAGAGTTATAATAAAATAGTAACTAATAATCACACTTGAATACAAATATATGGAAGAGATATTATTCTCTTATACTTATTAATAGGTTTTTGTTATATTTCTGTAGGAAAATATTAACTTGGTGATGCAGGTTATGGTATTCGAAATTGGATCATTTCTCCATACCGTGGTGTTCGCTATCATTTGAAATAGTTTAGTGATAACCCGCCGAAAAAAGAAAAAGAACTTTTTAATCTTTGACACTCTTCTTTGCGAACTACTATTGAGAGAGGTTTTGGGATCTTGAAGAAACACTTTCATGTGCTAGATTCTGAACCATATTGGTGTTATGACATACGAGTGTACATCGTGTTAGCTTGTTGCGTTATCCACGACTTCACTATGGGAGTAGATCTTAGTGATATCATTATAAATGACCCAAGTTGCGAAGTGGAGTCGAGAAATCAAGGTGTAAGAGTCCAACTAACACAACAACAAAAGAGGGAGGAATTTAGAGAATGGACAATAAAGAGGGATAACATATCTAGGGACATGTGGAATGATTATGTTGCTGCTATTTAGTTGTTCTTTCTTTTATTGGGTTTATTTGTATTGTCGAACTATCTTAATTGTTTATTTTGAGTTTCACGTATCACACTATGATTCATTAGTTTTGTGATATACTACCTTATTATTTTTTAAATAGCATTCATAACACTTACTGCAATTTTCTTATGTAATTTATTTCTTTGCTATATTTATGTAGTTGTCTCTTCAATATTTATTTATGTGGTTTGCTTTGTGTTTTTATTGTAGAAATGGGCAAGGTAAAGGATAATGATAAAATTGACACATACGAGGAACAGGATAAGGGAATTTTGATGATGGATCTCGAAGAGTATGTAGAAAAATACAAAGTGTCATGAGCAATTCCTTTCAATCCAGGCTTCACAAAAATGAAACACATGTCGAAATCACATACGACCAATATATTTTGGGATGCATATCCTTTTCTACCAATATATCGACCTTGCTCTTCGATAGCAACAGTAACTCGTACATGGGTGTCATCTATAGCACCAGCATCGATTTCAATGTCATAACATTTTCATCATCGGTTTCCAAGTCAACCATGTGAGGTGTAAGTACACCAGAATTAGGGGTTCATGCATGTTCACCGGTTGCAACACTATCACAAAATATGGTTTGCAACCTTGTTTTCTGTAATTAATTAAAGTGAGTGGATTCTTTCTTGTTCTTGATCATTGTAATAAACAACCTTGTTTTCTGTAATTAATTCCGAGATTGCTCGTAGTTGTAGTTTATAATTCTTGATTTTTGGTGGCATTTTGTACTGTTAGGAGTCGGTCTACTTGGTTGGTCTTTAGCGAGAGTTTTAGATTCTATGCAATGGGCAGATGCCGACGCTGAGTGAGATAATGAGATCGGAGATGGAGGAGGGTCATAGTTGACGACGATGGTAGCAGTAGTGGATGTTGAATCTAAACAATTTAAAAAAAAAAATTTAAGTCCAACCTGGCAAATGGGATGACAAAAATGCCCTTTGCTAAAAGAGTCATACTCCATAATTGTATGTCGGGATAACAACTAAGGGTAATTTTGTCAATTTACTTACCCTTAAACATTCACCGTTATCGGCAAGTCAAGACAAGGATGCTATCTACATTTTGCAAATATTTAGACGGAATGATTAACAATACGGCATCAGTTGGAATCTAAACAAAAAATGAAATATGTAAGATCAGATGAACAAGTTTTAAGGAGATAGGACCAAATTAATAGTTGAGTCAAAGTCAAGAGACCAAAAAATATTTTAATTCTTAAAAAAAAAAAAGAAAAAAATCATTCTACACGATTTTATAACACGGTGAAGATGACAATTTTGCCCCTTCATCGTCTTCTCTAGTTTGCGTGGATATACTTCAGCAGCACATCACCCAAATATCCAAAAGAAAATTTGAACTTTGAAAGTTTCTGTTCACTCTCAACAGTAGAGAGAGATACAGCCCAAGAAAACCCAAGGGATGAAATTAGTTTCGATAATTCACTATGGGTTGCAGCCTCCTTTGAAATTGGATGGAGAGTTACTTAGAATTCACCCAATCGCACCTTCAATTCAATTCCCCAAATGGGTTCAGTCGCAATTGACTCACTCACGAAACCCTCTCCTTTTTTCAGGTAATTCTATGTGCGTGCGTCTGTGTGTTTGTACGAGTAAGTGTGTGTGTGTTTGTGTGTATCTATGTGTCTGTTTATTTAAATGTATGTATGACTGTATGTGTAATTGTGTACATATATGTGGATTGCAGCTGGTTGTCGTTATCGATGGACGCGTCATTTATCGACTGTTAGTTCAAAAGGAATTGAACAAGAAGAAGGATCATTTACCTCAGGTGACCATGTTGATTCTTGATAATAGATATTGTTTTCTTATGTGAAAAGCTATCCAACAACTGATATTTGTTTGTGTAAAGTCAAAAGTGCTAAGTATGATAGAAATTAACAAGAGAAAGAGATACTTCAAACATTGCGAGCCAAGTAAATAACTCGTTAGCTTCTGGGTGGTTGTAGATTCATATGCCTAGTACACACGGGATTCAGTACTCTCTCATGATAAAATAATGTGTTTTTAGTGTAGGGAAGGAGCAATGGATAGGTGGTTGTTTATAGACAGTAGAAGAAATGGGATCAGCTGGAGAAGTGTCTCTGGGGTAGGTTTAGTGAACCAAATAATGGGTACAAAATGGAATGTATTTTAGCAAGAGTGTGATTGACGTCGGATTCAGAGTTGTGCTAAACAAGAACTATATATAGTTTGGCCAAATACATACATTAGACAGTTGAAGTAGCTCCAGTGGGAGATACCCTAACAGAAAGTTGCCTTAGATGGTCGGGATACTTTCTCGACCAATAAGGGAATCACCAAGGAAGAGTGATAAGATCTACGAGAAAAAGGAAGGCACATTGAAATTGGGCTTCCACCTTAAAGCCATTTCCTTCTGAGTGGTTTGGCTCTAAGACTTGTATTTTCCCAAGGGGATTTCTAGGCCCGACACACCCCTTATGTCTTTGCCAGACTTGAGGCATACAAGTTGTTGGATTATACTGCTAATGCGCAGCTAGCACTTTGGGTTTACCGGCCAAGCACATGTGAAAGAGTGTGCTTTGATCGCATATCTACTATGGAAGTGCAACTCAAAACTTATTCGCTTTAGATTGATTCACCCCCTAAACTTATATTTATTAGATGCAAGGCTTGTATTATTGCACGTCTATAGTCTGAAGAGGCTGTGTGCATGAGGCTCTTACTAGTGTTGTGTCTGGATACTGGAAGGGTCAATCAAAAGATATTGGTTAGATTATTTGGTGTCCTTATCATGTGAGGTAATGAAGTGGGAAGGACAAAATAAAGATAGATCTTTCCATTGACATGCAACGATCTGCCACTATGCTATGCTCAGAATCGCTCATGTCACTTAAAGCAAGAAAGGGTTCTTCTTGAATGAAGCAAGCATCCTTTCTATTTTGTCTATTGGAACATGTTCTTTCAAACGTCTTACAAGCATTGTATCCACCAGGAGTATTTGTTTATGGTGACATGTTGTTCGTTTGAAATGTAATATTCTTTTGCCAAATGATATGCAGAGGAAGGGACCTCCAGTTTGCAGTCATGTGATGACATTAACAAAACCGAGAGCAATCACATGATTGATTCTGTTGGCAATTCAGAAGCGAGAACTAAAGGGCCTGAAAACTATAAGTCTTCTGTTAGAACTGTTGCATTATGCGTAAGTGCATCTTGATTTTTGATTTCAATTCAAGTCAGTAGAATACTGGTTCTGCTTACCCTAGTTTAAAGTCAATTTAGTGATTTATTATATTAGGTGTTCACAGCAGTGGCATTTGGTGTTGGTTTGGGATTGAAAGATGGAGTTGGCAGGGCATCAGAGTTTTTCGCTGGGTATGTGTACAACTTCTCTATATAAACTTTTATTCTTGCGTAAAAAGAATTGTTTCACAATGCAAAGGTGGTCATTCTTGGTGTTTTAAGAGTACGAGGCATCGGATCCTATTGAGTTTACAACAATGTGCTGGTGAAGCTGATGGGACATAGGGACATGTCTAACTTGCAAGTTGTGACAAGAAAACTATGTCATAACAATGAGTTGGTAAAGTGTTGATGGTAGGGTCAAGGTTTATTTCTCATAGTTCATTGCTATCGATATTTTGGAAAAAAGGATTGGTTATTACTAGGGGAGAGATTTGTCTATTTCCCTGGGTTGGGACTTTTTATAGCAGATGGCCTAGGTACTTATCTAGGTGCTTTGGTGACCACCCAGGTAAGTACTCACTGTGGACATCATGTTTCTGTGCTTGCACACTAGGGGACCTTTTTTGTGACATTTTTTGGAGTTGTGGCTGTAAGTAGGATTGGTAGTTTTCTTGAAAGGCACCCTGTTTTTGGATTAGTAGTAATCAAATTAGTCAAAGTGGACTTATTTAATAGAGAATAATTAAAATAGTAATATCCTGTAAATAAAAAGGAATTGAAAGTTGAAATCAAATTTAAAGATAGAACAATCTCATCCTTCCAATCATTGTGGGAGGGATTTGGTGGGCGAGAGGGGGTAGGAGAAGGGACTGGTCTGAGCGGAGATAGTGGGTTGAGAAGTTACATGCTAAAGTGGGAACACAAAAAGAGTTTGCCTAAGAGAGACAGGCAAGATAGAACATGTGTAGTAGTTGCAATCATTTTAGGAGGGTATTCTCGCCCAAGGTGTGACTTGGTGCTCCAGACCCCTGGCTCAAGGTTCTCGGGGAATGGGGTGTGGAATTGGTCTGAGGGAGATAGGGGGTTGAGGAGTTACATGCTAAGTGGGGAGCTTGGAAAGAATATGATTGACAGAGGAGGACAAGGTTGGTCACTTGGAGACGGAGAGGGAACAGACGCTCAAAGCAAATGCTGAAGTGATCTTTCACAAATGAGGGAAGTCTTATTGGTCTTTTTCTGGCACATAATATGCTTGCTATTTATGAAAGACTTGGGCAACATAGCTCTGGGGATGCATGCAACCTTGATGCTAACCACCTAATTGGTCGAGTGGCCGCTGCGAGTTGGCTTATATGTAACTCATGGTGGAGACCAAGAGTAGCTCAGTATTTCCCTACAAATGTCCTTGGGGGTTGGGGGGGACTGGGGTGGAGGCTGTTATTTATACTTTGTCTTCAGCCATCAAACCAATTGCCATCTGTGACCCAAAGCTGGCTTAGGAGCAGTTGCAGTAAAGCAGACCTTGTTGGCAAGTGGCTATCTAATCCATCCATGAGGTTGAATTGAGATTTAAAGATCATGGGGATGGAGCTATACTTGGAAGGAGAAACTCATTTTCAGGTTTATGGTGGCCAATGTATACTGGATTGCCGCCTGGCACAATGTGAAGCCAAGATCAGAGTGGTTCGGTATCACAAACCATTGGAAGGGGCCTGCCCTCTAAATTATGGTTGGCTAATGAATAGTGGGTTGCCCTCAAGTTGGTCTCAATCTCATAGCTGTTCAGGCTGGAGATCCTTGTCGGGAGCTGGTCCCAGATCATAGGTGGGAGTAGAATCTCACAGAGGTTTGCCTCACGGGCATATGGAGATGTATAGCAGCTAACACTTTGTCAGAAGGTTGCTCACATGTCACAATCATCATTTGCCATCCAGTTCAGTTACTTCACATTATCTTAACCTGTAATCATCTTAACTGCTCTCATAAGATGTGCAACTTTGAGAATAGAAGTAGAAATGTTATTGTTTACTTATCAAATTCATGTATTTGTACTGAAAGAGGAACTTGGGCAAAATGAAGAAAGAATTTTATTTTTTGCATGCATGATATAACATGAATAATCTACATGTACACCAAAGAAGAGATGTTAACATTTTCTTCTGCTTGTTTTTTGGATACAAGATTGCTGCATATTGTTCCTGCTCTTCTCTACTTAAGTTTCATTTCTTTGGTCAACCTCATTTTAACGTAATGATTGTTTTTCTTCCAGGTATCTACTTGAACAGAGTTTGTCCGTGGATAATTTGTTCGTCTTTGTTTTGATATTCAAGTACTTCAAAGTGCCAATTATGTATCAGGTGCAGTGTACGACTTTCATTCTAAGTGAAATTTTATTTTTCCCTTACAAACATCTTTTTACTTATCGATTTTTCAATGTTATGCAACATTCTGGTCATCTCTCTCTCTCTCTCTCTCTCTCTCTCTCTCTCTCTCTTGTGCAATATAGATATCCAATTCTCGATGCTATGTTTACCGGTTATTGTCTTGATAAATTTGACATCATGTTGGGATTTCAGAACCGGGTGCTTTCGTATGGCATTGTTGGTGCAATAGTATTTCGATTGTCTCTGATACTTCTTGGAACAGCCACCCTTCAGGTTAATTATTACTTTGGAATAAATACAGAGATATATAGACATATTTATCATTATATTCAGTAATTTTAACTTTTTGCTTCTTTATATTCCATTAGTCCTATACCTCTCTAAAAAAAAATTCATGTGAACATCTTAGAGGTTCG
Organism: Platycodon grandiflorus; assembly: GCA_016624345.1. Classification (NCBI taxonomy): domain Eukaryota; kingdom Viridiplantae; phylum Streptophyta; class Magnoliopsida; order Asterales; family Campanulaceae; genus Platycodon; species Platycodon grandiflorus. The sequence goes on from CM028365.1 coordinate 7,083,761, forward strand.
AGGCAGTTAATTTGCTACTGGCAGGGATACTTTTGTATTCTTCATTCAAGGTATTATTCCTCTTTTAGTAACATACAGCTGATCATGATTCCATGTTTCCATTTCTTGTTACTTCTCAACATGGATTTTACTCCAAAACAACTGACTCACATTTCTTCTTGCAATCCAAAATTATTTAAGTCCTCAGTCTCTCAGTTCAAATAAGGCGATGACCTTTTTACATGACAAAATTAACATCAAGAGGTCTTCTCATTTTCTAGTTCAATGCCTAGATCAAGCGCAGTATCTCTATAGTGTAACCCTGGGTATTTAGAACAATAGATCCCTTGTGAAAAGTGGAGAAAACAGTTTCTCTTTACTACACTTTTGCAAAGAAAAAGACTGGCCCCAAGTGGGTTTGGGCTTTTTGTACCAAGTGCCCCAAGAAGTGAATAGAGAATGGTTACCTAGGGGGCCTAGGATTGTTGATTGGTAAACTTCACTGAATTCCTTGGCTAACCCTTTAATTCCCACCTCTTCTGAGTCCTTGTCACTTTGGGAGACTATGACCCAGCTGATGCTTCTGTAACTTTCTTTTCTTATTCAATTATTATTCAACTCATTCTTGATAACTTGAAAGCCGGAAAGAGCCAAGCAGCTGCTATTTGAACAAACATGGATTTTGAATCTCTATTTTGGGGATTTTTCTGGATAGAATCAATTGCCTACCTACTGTTGAAGAAACTGCATAAAGAAGAATTATCATAAAAGGGAAATGTTAGGTAGCAATGCAGTTGATAAAGCTTGGTCTACTGGAGAGTAGTTTATTCTAATGAATTAGCTTTTGTTTATTTTCGCGGGTGGAAAGTATCAGTAGTGCATGTTGAAAATTTCCAAATCCTATTGCAGCTGTTTACTGCTGAAGAAGAAAACAGCGATCTAGCAGACAACTTTATAGTGAAGACATGCCAAAGATTCATTCCTGTCACCTGTAAGATAATCTCTTTGAACTTCTCTCTGCTTCTATGTGTGTACTTTAAATTCCTAGTTGTGATATGTGCATTTGCATCAGAGTTGATTGGTCAAAAATTTTGAACTTCTGTAAAATTGTTCGAGTTGTTATCGGTTTGGATGTCTTTGAAACCCTAAAGATAAGGCCACCAAGTCGTCGTATGAGGGCCATCACATAACAAATTGTAACATTCTGAAACTTGGGTACAAACTTTTAAATGTTACTGAATAGGGGCATTTTGGTCAATTTCATCCACTAGTATGGAAAATCTATTCTTAGTGGCATGTGGGTCCTCCCATTGCCATATCAACAATTCTCTTGCTGGTAAAAGAAAAAAATATGTTTTCCTATTTGTTTTGCAGCAGGTGATGTGCTTATTATTGTTTTTACTTATCGAGAAAATATTATTGATTTTACATGAGGAGATTCCAATTCTGATTCACTCTCATTTTTTCCTGCTTATGTAGCCACGTACGATGAAAATCGGTTTTTCACTGTTGTTGATGGTGTGTGGAAAGTAAGTCTTGACAGATATTTCTTGTTCGTTGAACCTAACATTATAAGAAAAATGTTGAAATAGTTTCCATTATTTTCAAAGGTTCATCTCGCCAAAAATCGAGGTGATTATTTGTCTGTCTTGTATTAATTTTACCTGATTTCTAACAGGCATCAAACATTTTGGGCAGGCCACTCCGATGCTTCTCACGGTAGCTGTCATTGAGCTCTGTGATATTGCATTTGCCGTACGTTCTCCTTACCCCAACTCATATTTGATACTCCTAGGTTCCCTTAAAAAGAGTCCTACTTTCCTTTTTGGTTTGTTCCCAAAAAGGAGTCCCATTTTTTTAATATAAGCTATAAAGTTTTCATAGTTTTCCAAAAAAATAGTAAATCCTTTTGTCCAAAATGATGATGTTTTTCTACGTGTCATACAAAAAAAAAATCAGGTTTTGTTGGTTCTATATGAAAGCCAAAATGCAATATTAAAAAGGTTTACTTTAAAATAGGACTCATTTTGGGGAAGAGGTAGTCAATATTTTAATATTTGTGCTTTACTGGTTACTGTTGTAATGATAATTCAGATGCTTTTTCTTAGGTCGACTCGATACCAGCAGTTTTCGGTGTTACCCGAGATCCTTTCATCGTTTTTACATCTAATCTGTTTGCCATCTTAGGTAAAACTCATTTTTCGTGCTTTATGCCCAATGTAGTACTCAGTTTGTTCTTCAGCCAAACAAAAACGAATGCAGTTGGAGTTACACCTTCAATAAATTAGCGTAATCAGGTTTGTTACGGATGATTCATTGACCATTCGACCTTGTTTTGTTGATGTAGGTTTAAGGTCTTTATATACACTAATTTCTGAAAGTATGGGTGACTTGGAGTATTTGCAGGTGAGCTTTTCATTCTGGTCCCTAATTTCTTATGCTTTTTTGGCACTTATTTTGTCTTTTTAATTCTTGAGTAAATTACAGCAAACCCCCACGAACTATCTCGGGTTACTGGGTCATCTGTTTTATCCAATAGTAAACCCCATGAACTACTATTACTTGACACTTAATCCAATTCCGTCAATTACCCGGTTAAGATTAAACAGAAAAGGGCACATGACCTGCACATGATGTTCACTAAATTTTGATTGAGTAATCTGCCCTTATTAACAAATAATTTGCTCTAAAATTTAAAGAAATGCTCCTCATAGTCTCCATCAACCCAGATCCTCGATCAGTTTACAACACTTTCGGGCTTCAGTAAGTAAAACTCCACAATCTCCATCAATCCAAAGTTTCAACCAATTAAAATGTATAACCTTCGAACTGGTTTTAAAGCAAACTTAGAATAAGAAGATTCTAGATTAGAAACAGTAAAAGAAAACCTTTATATATATATATATATATATATATATATCAAAATAATACATGTATAATGAAACAGTGGATTAAAAACTGAAACAAATTAAGGGTTGAAAATAAATAACAAAAACAAAGATTTAAAGACATTTAAATTATTCAGTATTTGATTAAAATTGAAATAATTCAGAATTAATAAAACAGAGAAAAAATTGAGATCTCAAGAAATTGGTCTAAATTGAGATTTAAAGATAAAAATTAGGGTTAATTGCACTTTATTGCATGTGGTTTGTTTATTGTCGCACTTGCGGGCGGGTCTGTGGTTTAATTGTTGCACATTTGGGTCTAAGGTTGTATTTTTGTTGTAATTGAGGGTCAAAAATGGGTTTATGTTAACTTGTGGGGGTTTGCTGTAATTTACACTTAATTTTTTTAAAGTTCCTTTAAGAAATGTCTTCTTGTGATAATATATGTCGCAAACTTGGAATATTTGTTAATATATCCATTTTTCTTATCAGCCCTCCATTGGTATAGTTCTCAGCTTTATTGGATTTAAGATGATCCTAGATTACTTTGGTGGGTATTTTTGAACTGAAATTTGTTTCTTTCTTTTTGGTTCATACTCTCAAGTAAATAGAACTGTCCTTACTCGTTCCTTTTTTAGGGTACCATATATCGACTGAGGTTTCTCTTGGCTGCGTAGCAACCACTCTTACTACCGGGGTTTTGCTCAGTCTAATGAAGAAATGAGACTAGCTTAAATGGTTGCTAGTTGTTCTATGTATGCAGGAAAGGAAGTGCATAAACCCACTGAAGTTGCTGTTTCTTTTCTATGCCCGCAATTGCTAGTCCCTGCAAACCAAGTTGGCTGGCCGGAGTACGAATCCATCGAAAATTTTAGTGATAATATCTCATCATTGCAACATATTTTCTAGGTCTGAAATCCCTCTCATGTTCAAATATTGGCAATCACTAATCTTTTTATACAATAATTATTCATGAGAGTATATGTTATCTCCTTATGGTTATTCCATAATCTTTGGAAGCCATGCATTGTGTAGTGTGCAAGGCTGGGTAAACATATTGCAATAAGCAACTAGGTATTTACACATTGTATTATATGCTTACAAAATTGTACATTATTCTCGCAAAAATTTGCCAAAGATGTTTTAAGTTGTTAGAATTCTCAACTTTTAGATTGGTTTAACTTTTTAACTTCGTTAGTTCTCTAATGGATCCATTTCCAGTGAGGATTTTTCTGCTGGCAAATTGATGAGTGTTGCTAATGAATACATGTGGCAGTTGAAGCCACGCATTAGGGTTGTCGCACGATCTGAGGCAGTTTGGGCTTGTCTTGGGAGCATACGAACTAAGCTTGAGCTCATGAGCTGGCTCGTTTTGTGTAAATGAGCTCGATCTCGAGTAGGCCAAGCTTGATCGCGAGCCATGCTCGGGATCAGTTGGCTCGAAAGCTTTCAAATATATTTATAAACTATTTGTCCTTTTAGTGCAATAAGTTAAAATTACCTCGGTCCGAGCTTGCGGCTCATAAACTAGCTCACGAGCCAAGCTTGAGCTCTAGGATTTCCACACGAGCTGATCTGGAGTTCCTCCGTTGAAGCTCGACAAATACTTGGATAACGCGAGCTCAAGTAGACCAGGTTCGGCTTCGCTCAACTCGGTTTGTTTACGCCTCTGTATCTAGTGGGCTCAGGTCGTTTCAGGCCATTGGGCCTTGTTTCTATTCCTTTAGTTTGTTATTTGGGTTTCTAGATGATGAAGCCTAAGGACTTAGAGAATGCATAACCTATTGTTCTGACTTCTGATAGTGATTGTGGTACTATCAAATGTGCGAAGTAGCCAGAGCTTACGAGTTCTCCTACTCCTTTAGAAACTAATCAAAGTCACCAAAGACCTAACAAAATTCCAAATTCCCAGAGTCAAGGGGTGGAAGGAGCAATTGAACCAACTATACAAATAATATTCAAACTACACATAATATTTAAAAGAATAATACTATGGCTACCTAAAGAGTATCAAATTTTTTGCACTAAATGATGTGTCAGCAAATGTGACAGTTGATGTGTTCATTAATTATGATTTTTAATTCAGGAAATTGTTAGCCGGTCCACTTTCTAAAACTTTTTTTTCTTTCCAATCCACCTTTTTTTTTTAATCGTTAAAAGGCATTTTGAGAATTTTCTTTCTAAAATGCCCTTAACAACATCGTTGCTTCAGATTTGAGGTTCGAATTGATGTATAAATGATTTCATGTTGTTAATATAGTCTTCCCTCATGTTTGAGTATAATTTTCATGCATAGAACACGAATTTGATCACAATTTGATCAAATTCGAATTTTTGAGTTCATTTAATTTTTCTTTGTTCTTGGGCTGTTTTGGTCACTTTAATCTATGTTTTAAGCTTCGAATTTGTTTAAAATTAATCTCATATTGTTATCCTAACTTAGTACTACATTTGTGCATAATTTTTCTACCAAGAAATGCTATTTTCGAGATCCAAATCGAGATTGGCAGTGTGCTGTCCGAAAACAGAGGGAGATGTTCTTGGACTGATTTTGGGACTTTAATCAATGATTTGAGTTTGAATTTTGTATAATATCAATACCATACTGTTATAGGAAGTCAATACCATGTTTGTATGTAAAATTTTCAACAAAAAACAACAATTTTGATCGATTTTGATATTATATTAAATTGGGCATCAGGATGCTTTAAATTGTGCATCGGGATGCCTTTAATTCGCTAATTGCAGTATGCTGGGCAACGCAACGGGGATTGACCTGTTCGGTTAGGTCGCAGTCCCCGAAAGGTAAACGAAAATCAAGTCCCCTCTAGCGGTTGAAATTCAAACGGTGCCTTGGTTGCTCATCGCGATATCTTTGTTGCTCATCGCGATGCCTTGGTTACTCATCATGATGCCTTTGTTGCTCATCGCGATACCTTGGTTGCTCATCACGATGATTAACCCACGCGATGCTTTGGATTACTCACCGCGATGCCTTGGTTACTGATGCGCGCATGTTTTTCTTTTATTAATGGCATAATCGTCTTTTCGTCCCAAAAATGCCTTCTTCTGGTTTTAAAAAAAGATGAGTGGATTGGAGCGATTACAAATGTTGAAAAAGGGACCGGCCTGTAATTCACCCTTTTTAATTTTGTTTTTTGTACCACATCAGCTGACACATCATTTGGTGCAAAAAATTTGGTACTCTTTAGGTACTCATAGCATTACTCTATTTAAAAAGTATGACCAATAACAAATAATATTCTTTTAACTTCATAATTAATAATTTTATGTTAAATCTCTTATTTGATTGATTTGAGATTAATTATAAATCAAATAATAAAATCATATTAAAATTTTGTACATAACGAAGTTTTATACGTGAAGTACAATACATTTAAAGTTCTTAACGTGTAGTCTACGGTTTAACCCAAATGTACAAGTATTTTTATTTAAGTTTGGTTCAAGTAAAATAAACAGAAGTTTTTTTCAATTATTCGTGTGTACATATATTATACGCATATTTACTAATTACGGTGCATATACATTTTTTTTTTAGTAATAGAGGGGTAAAAATCACTACAACAAGACCATATTGCAATCGTAAGTAAATTTATATAAAATATGCACTTATTTTGAGATTTCTTTTATAACTAATATTCATTTTGCGATCGACGCAGGGAGTAATATTTGAATAGGACGCAATCTATCCACATTTCTGGTATGACAATTACTAAACATATGCGCTATATACCGTTTGCAAGTAAAGTTCCTAAATTACCCATGGCTCATTTCTCATGAAACTTTTTTTTTTTCTTTTCAAGAAACAAGGGTGGTGCCCTTATACATTTTATTAATAGAGAAAATAATAAACAATGAGGGTGACAACCAGTCTTACCCTAAAATAGGGAGGGCAAAGGAACCTAACCTCGTAAAAGAATACATAACTTGAAGAAAAAACAAAGAAGGGAACTTGAAAAAACAAAAAACCTAGGACACTAGATTCATTTTTCATGAAACCTCCCTCTATTGTCTTTCTCTACAATATTGTCACCTTCATTCTTAATAAATATTCATTATCTTCTCTATTTTTACAATTCTCATTCCAAATACTCTCTCATTTGTCTCTCTACTCTTTTATCTTTTTATTTGGCTATGGATATTAACTACCAATTTTACAATGATTCTGTTCAAAGAGATTACTATACTTTACAGTAATTTCAATTTTTTAATGGAGTTGCAAATGTTATTTTTTTAAAATTGAGAATTATGTTTAAAAAATAAAAGATATTTTTATATTGGTAATTGTTAAGAAAAAAATATTAATTCATGAGTGCTGCCCAGTTTGGGTGGCACCCCGCCGATGGTTCACGTGGAAGACCTTCTTTCTCCATTCCCTTTAATACAATCAGTTCATTCACTTTGGGCATAAGGATTCAATCTATACTGATATACTCAAATTTATGTTTTTTCTTATGTTATTGACGATAGCCATCAATTTTTTTCTTTTTATTTTAGAACGAAATGAATTTCACCCCAACCGATTGATTAAAGTGAGTTGCTTCCTTCAATTCCTTTTGTAAATAGTTTCTCCTACTAGCGCTCGTCTCGCTATCTACCTCTTATGTAGCCTTTCCCTCGAGACCCTTTTGGTCTAGGAATTACGTAGCTTATCTAACCACCCTTGTTTCCTCGATCGACTTATCTCATTCTTTATCCATTACCAAAGCTTTGCGTTAACTTCTGCTTTAGGGCTGCCATCCCCAAAAAAGGTAAGGTGTGACCAGAAAGATAATTTATACAAAGGGAGAATGTGAATGATAAAATGTGAGGGGTAAGAGTGTAAAATCATTTTTAAAGGCTTGAGAGATAGTTTAGTCTTTAAAAAAAAAAAAGCACGACATTTAGTATCACCCAGGAGGGATGGTAACTATCACAAATAGTGTATCAGGAGTAGGGTTTAGTCACCAAACACGATTAGATTTTTACAGAATAAACAAAACATAGGTGCTAAATGACACCACCCCTTGAGAAAATACTATTTTGCCCTTAATTCAATTACAAAAAAAAAAAAAAAAAAAACCTAAGGGGTGGCAGTCCTATTGGAGGAAGACTCCCAAGGGGTGGTGGTCCTAATGGAGGAAGACCCCCAAGGGGTGGAGGTCCTAATGGAGGAAGACCCCCTCGGGGTGGCGATCCTAATGGAGGTTCCGTTAAAAAGTTAACGATTCCGTTAACTTTTTAACAAAAATGTTAACATTAATACCCTAAAGTTAACATTTTCGTTAAAAATTTAACGAAATCGTTAAATTTTTAACGGAACTAGGACCGCCACCCCGAGGGGGTCTTCCTCCATTAGAACTGCCTAAAGGTGGCGGTCTTCTCAAAAAATAAATTTCCATTAAAAACATGGGCAAAATAGTAAATTTGTCCAAGGGGTATCATTTAGCATTTTTTTGGGGTGTCATTTAGCACTATTCTAAACAAAATTCAAACGATTTATCAATCTTAGGATGTCAAGAAATTTGTTGGCTGCGTTGGGTGCCCTAATCAAGAAGCTTGTTTTTCTGCCGCAGAAGGCTTTGACACTGGTTCTCTCCTTCTACATAATTGTTTACTTGCTTGATAGCCCTTTTTACCAAATAATGCCCCAAGCTAAATTCCTAAAATACCCTTGGCTCAATTTTCAAGAAACCCCTATTTTTCGTATTTCTTTTATAATAATGTCACTTCTCATTTTAATAAATACTCATTCTCTTTTTCGTTTTTACAATTCTCAATCCAAATACTCTCCCTCTCTCTCTACTGTAACTTTCTCTCTCTCTCTCTCTCTCTACTGTTTGTCTGTTCTTTCTTTATCGTTTTATTTAACTATGGATACAAACTACCAACTCCATGATGATTCTGTTCAAAGAGATAACTATTTTACGGTATTTTTTTTTCTATATTGCAAATGTTATTTTTATTTTTGAATTGGGTGATAAGTTTAAAATATAAAAAAGATTTTTCTTAAAAATTGGTAATTGTTAAAAATATATATTTCTTTTTAATTCATGAGTGCCGCCCAGTTAGCACTCACTAGGATTACCACCCGTCGCGGTTCAAGTGGAAGATTTTCTTTCTGCATTCTCTTTGATACGATCAATTCATTTACTCGGGCAATCAATCTTTGTTATTTTCTTCTACTGATAAACTCGATTTTCTATTTTTTCTTACTTTAGTGCCAATAGCGATCAATTCTCTTCTTTATTTATGAATGAAATGAACGTTGCCCCAAACAGTTGATTATAGCGAGTTGCTTCATTCCTTTATAAATAGTTTCTCCTGCTGCTAGCGCTTGTCTCGTTGTCTACCTCCTTTTCAGCCTTTCCCTCGAGACCCGTTGGTCTACGAATAGACAGCTGATCTAACCTCCCTTGCTTCCTCGATCAACTTATCTCATTCTTCACACACCACTGATGCTCTGCGTTAACTTCTCGCTTTAGGGCTGCTATCCCTAGAGAAGGTAAAGTCTTTGGATTTATAGAGAAAGGATGTTAATAACAAAATGTGAGGGTAAGAATGCAAAACTTATTTTTAAAGGCTTGAGAAACCGATTAACTTTTTTTTTTATTTTTTTTTTATAGCTAAAAAGGGCGGTATTTAATAAAAATGGGGGCATTATTCAGCATCGCACAGGAAGGATGGTACCCATAGTTAGTAAATACGTATATAGTACGTATATAATACACGTACGTTCGAATAATTGAAAAAACTTCTGTTTAGTGTACTCGAACCAAACTTAATTAAAAATTTTCATATTTTTGAGTTGAATTGTATCGTACACGTAAAGAACTTTAAATGTATTATACTTCACGTATAAAATTCTAGTATATACAAAATTTTGATTTAATTTTATTATTTCAAATATTCAATTTATGTTATATATTAATCTTTTACAAATTGATTAAATAATATATTTACCATGAAATTATTAATTACTAGATCCAAGAAACATTATTTGTTATTACCCATACTTTTTTAATACACACATAAGAGCATATATATGCCTAATTAAATTTTTATTTAACTACTAACTCATAGTTATTTTGTGATAAATAAGTAATAATATGAAAATAATAGTTTTGAAAGTGTATAAACATAAAAAAATAATAAATATATATAGATATCCATACTGAATATGGCGTATTTTTCATCCCATAAATTATACCTGCCCCTTTTTCCATTTTGTTGACATACTAATCCCGTATTTTATTAGAGAATTGCTATTTATACCCCTAAAATTACTTAGTACACCCCATTACTAAGCACACCCACCCCTAATATTTTTAACCCCTCAAAATGCTAAGTACACCCCTATAATTTTTTTATTTTAACCTTACTAATATTTTTTCTAAAATTAACTAAAATCTACTAAATACACCCCACCCCAAACAAAACACACCTCTTCATCATCCTTCCCCCACCCCATGCAACCCGGTCCGCCACCTTCCTCCTCCTTTCCCCACCCCCCACACATACAAAACACCACACCAACGCCCCTTTCCACTTTTTTTTTCCCACTTTTCCCACAAAACCTACCCCATTCCTCCTCCCCCCCCACACCACCCAAGCAGCCCCCTTCCTATTTTTTTTTTTTAAATGATTCGTTCGGCACTGTATTACTGAACACCTATATGAGTGTTCGGCACCCCTACCGAACATTACTTTGAGTGTTCGGCACCTCTACTAGGTCTGTCGAAAAATAATGAATTTTGTTTTTTTTTTTACTTAAAAAAATGAAGGGCACTTAAGTCAAAATTTATAATACTCCCTCCGTCCCTAAATTATTGTCATATTTGATCCGGTACATGGATTAAGAACAAATAATTGACTTGATTATTAATATTGGTATATTGTGTTATTTCCTTTAATGACCCATAATTAAAGTAGGAAGAAAAAGTAAGGGTAAAATAATAAAAGTGATATCAAAAAAAGTTTCAAAACAAGATAATTATTTAAGAATGGACGGGAAAAAAAAGAAAAAGAAAAAGAAAGAGAATAATTTAGGAACGGAGGGAGAAGCAGTTTTATAATAGGGAATTGTTATTCCAACCCCAAAAATGCTAAGTATACCCATTTACTTAGTTCACCCTCCTTCAAATATTATACCACCTATATTACTAAGTATACCCCTACTTTTTTTCTATTTTACCCTTTAACAATAAACCCCAAATTCTCACCCACCCAAATTAAAACACTATCTACCCAACCCACTTCCAAAGCCTAAGATCTTCACCAGCTGCAAGGCTTCCTTAATACTCGGTATGCACGCTCTATCACATTGCTTTGATGCCAACTGTTACTTCCTAATATTGGGCATCAAACTCCGAGGTATAATTGGATGAAACGAGAAGAAAAGGATGAGCCTTTAGGAATTAATAACACTGATTACATAGATAACTGCAAAGCACTTTTCCTGCTAAAACAACCGGACTCTGCATTTGTAGGTCATTCACAATCACAGGCCAAGGAGTATGCAATTTTTTAATAATTTTTTAAATTTTTTGGAGAAAATTGTGAATGGGGGTGCCGCACATACCATTAAGCGTGTAGTAAGGGGGTGCCGCACATATTTTAAGGTTCTCAAAAATTTTAAAGGTAATATAATCTTTTAAAATTATAGCAATTTTGTAATAATGATAAGAAGGTATACTCAGCAATATTGGGGTGAGAATAACACTGCCCTTTATAATACTCCGTAAATGTTTGGGTTTGAATATCAGATCTCATTTTTATTAACTATACTATGGTAACTATCAGTCTATCACAAATAGTTGGATTTAGTCGCCAAGCTCGATTAGATTTACAAAACAAACAAAATTCACGAGCGCTTTAACATTCAGTCCCTCTTCTCCGTCCTCCTTAGTCGACATCACCTAATCACGGCGCCGTCCTCCTTGTCGCCATCACCTAATCCCCGGCACTGCCCTTCCGCCGCTTCCCGCGACGTCCACTGTTTCCAGCTCAAATTATTCCTAAATCCGGTTACTCTCTCTCTCTCTCTCTCTCTCTCTCTCTCTCTCTCTCTCTCTCTCTCTCTCTCTCTCTCTCCCTCTCATACACAGTTGCAATTCTTCAAAGTAAAACACCCTACATTCACCAGACCTAACTTGAAGAATTGCAATTCTATATGTGTTTACGAAAAATGTTGCTATGTTTCAATTTGGCTCAGTTTGTTTATAAGCAGATCTGATATTTAAAAAAAAAAAAATAGGTGATCAGATCTTGTGTTTTGTTTTTGTTTTAATATCTCTTGATAATATTGATATGATTTTCTGTTTGGTAGTTTATGATTGCCATTGCGGCGTTTCATTGCTTTTTACGTAATTATTTCTGTACCTGACCTGAATTAAAAGTTCAAAAATGAATACTAGTGCTAGTGTGACATTGAAAGAGATGTTTTTGATATTGTTAATTCAGAAGCTAGCAGGGAATGCTTTGAGAAAAAGTATCGTGAAGACTGAAGAATGTCATTTGTAGTCTATATTGGTATCATTGTAGTTGAATCTTTTGTAATGTATGAATCTGTTCATTTGTCTCATCTTCTTTTCCCAATATAATTCATTTTCGGTTACTTGTTAACTTTGGCACTCAGTAAAAATTTTCTTCATATGTACTTGGTTGTGGTGGCCATGAGCTTCAATTCACTTAATGCAGAAGCTAGTAGGGAACAATATCGGAAAATGAGCAGCGAGTTTGGTTATTGTTGTTGTTGAATGCTTTTGTAATTTAAGAAATACTCCAGTTGATTTGTCTCAATCTTTCTTAGTTTTTATTTTAGTTACCTCTTAACTTTGGCACTTACATAGACGTTTTTTGCATTGGCTCTGGAGTGGATTATGGTGGCCACAAATTTGAGTTTCGAGAATTTAGATCTACAAAATACAAATACTTATCTGTAGTTGTTCATTTCTTTGACACAGAGGTGAGTCAATGGATGAGCTAAAATTGGTGATGAATGATCACATGGATCAAGTGGCAGATCTTGTTGAGAAAATCTCGGCCGAACTTCGAACCGGACTGCAGCCAGCTATTGACAACTTCCTTGGCTTCTTTCACGCCATTGACTGGAAGGTTCTGCTTTACTAGCTCTTAAGTTATTCTTCTACAGAATGGTGTTCATTTTTCTTGTTGAAATATGTGTATGCAGCGAACCACCATATTGTCTATGTAGGATTTTATAGCCTTTTCACCTTTATTTCTCAAAATTTTATTTGTGGAATAGTAGCATAGTATATTCATTCCCCTTACCAGTGCACAGCATTCTGTAGAGAGAATAACTTAAGTGATGGTAAAACGTTGTTGTTTAGTGTGTCGTTGGAAACCCCCTGAGTGGATATTATACATTCATTCTTGCTATGTGATTTTAATTTATGTCATCAACCACACCAACTTCCAAGTGCACGCCACACTCTTATTTATTTTCAAATATATTATTGCAAAGTAGTAACTTTGAACAAAGCAATCAACTTATCCTCTGTTTGTGCATGCACTGACTGAAGCCTGTTTGTGCATGCACTGACTGAAGCTACTTTTGCTTTGACAATATAGCTTGCCTTTTTTTTCTTAGATAAATTGGTATCAAAAAAATTAAAATCAGAATTGTCAAAATGTTATCATTCATTTTGTTGTTAGCATCATTCAGCCGTGTGGCAACTTATAGTGGCTGGGTATAGAGTACTGCAGTTATTATCCCATTGAGATGTATAGTCAGTTTTGGGTCGATATATATATATATATATATATATATATTTTTTTTTAACAATTGATCTCGCGTTTGTCTCTTTAAGTTTACATGTTTCAGTTTATATTTCTTGTATTTTTGCGAAAGCAATATTATCAAAATTGTTTCCTTACTTTGGACTGCAATAAAATAGTTCTAAGCTCACGATTTTTCCCACTTTGGCACAGGAACCTTGGTTATTGGGCCTGATGTTGTTCCATTTTGTGCTGCTACTAGTAACTCTAATCTCAAGGAAGAATATCAATTTTCAAATGTGCTTGTTTCTTCTTGCATGTAAGTTTTTTATGCTCTGAGTAATGAATCATTATTACTTTATAGCTTAATTGAGGTTGATTGAGTAATTCCAATCAACATAGATTTACATCTCTTCAATCGGTTTCCTATTTTCATGGAAGAATATCAATTTTCAAATGTGCTTGTTTCTTCTTGCATGTAAGTTTTTTATGCTCTGAGTAATGAATCATTATTACTTTATAGCTTAATTGAGGTTGATTGAGTAATTCCAATCAACATAGATTTACATCTCTTCAATCGGTTTCCTATTTTCATGATCCACCGAGTTTACTTTTCTGCTTAAAAGCACTCGGAAAATAACATAAACCTATACATTATTAGTCAATTCCTCCCCCTCTCTTCTCAAACTCTTAAGGTTGTCACAAGCTGTTGATAGATAAGTGTCAGGTATGCGCTTGGTCTTCTCCGTTACTTCAGGCCTCTAGTTGACATAGATATGATGACCTTACAAGCACGAGCACTTCTAGGAAGGAGACATGTGTGTTGACATGTAACATACAGAAATCTAGTGGACACCCTTCTGTTTATAGTCCTGAAGACCTTGTCGCCATCGTGCCTCTTCTTCCAATCATTATTCCCTGGAACAATGTGTTGGTTTGTTGTTCGGATGGTAAGGGGAGGGGCAGGGGTGGGGGAAGAGAGATTTGAATCTGGCCAGACAGTTTTCTGATAAGTTGGGTGGGTGATTTTTGCCGCTACCATTTGTAGCTTCATTATAGAGTGTCAGGTTAGAGATGGTCCTCTAACTAATGCTGATTTTTGGTCTATTATCGAGGAAAGAAAGGTTGATATGTGCATTAACAGGTATCTATTTTTTTCCCCACTGGATGGTGAAGATGGTTTTTCTAACCTGTTGCAAGAAGTGTTCCAATAGGTTGGATCATTAGCGATTCTCTTTTGTTTTTTTTGGGGACTAAAGATAGTATCCTCTCCACTGTCACCACCCTTCTCATTTGGTCCTGCAAGGTGAAGGATTACAAGCAATTATGTTGAAATAGTGGTGAGAATTGCCATCTCTTGCAAATCAACTTCTCCATTAACAGACTGGGAAATATTATGTTTCCCACATTATATGCAAGTCTTTTGGTGTATAGTATCTATTCTCAATGTAAACAGTCTTGAAACAACGGTCAGTAGCAGATTGATCTTGTTCACCGCTCATTATTGGTTGTGTAGTTGGTATTACATTAGTTTTGCCTTAGGGAATAGTTTAATCAATGCTTTTAGTGATATCTTCTCTGGTAAACTTAATCGTATGACGTGGTCATAAGTTGTGATTGGTGCTCAAGTGGATATTCAAAACCTGTGAACAAGTTTACTACCTTTGTGAGGATGACCAGAATTTGAGAAAGTAGTCGCCAAAAATACTTCTAAGCAAATAGGAGTGTTAATGCAGGGAGGAAGAAGGGGAAAGAATATCTGCCCCTGCACACGCATAAGTCCTGCGCTGTAGTTTGATCTTGTATGGTTATTAGGGCTGTTTAATATGGCTTGGGCTCGACTCGTGTTAAGTCAAGATCGAAAATAATTTTAGGTTTGAATTATAAACGACCCCAGATCAGGTCGGCTCGAATAAGCTCGATACTCACAAAATATACACAATTATTTATTTATATGATTTATAGCATTTTTTGTTTGACTTAGGCTCAAGTACAGCTGTAGCTCCACTTGTTAGTAGCTTGTTCCATTGAGGTGCTCAAACATAGGTTCCTTGGCTAGAGTAAAAAGCTCGAGCTCTTTTAAATAAAAAAAAGCGGAGCTTGAACACTCAAAAGCTCAGGTCGACTCGTTTTCATAACTGTACAGGAATAATAGTTGGAAATGAAATTTACTTTAAGCTATAATGTGGTACAGTGGCTGGTGTATATTTTGCTGAGAACCTGAACAGCGTCTTGGGTGACAACTGGAAAAGCTTTGCTGGTCAGAATTATTTTGACCGACAAGGACTATTTTTCTCAGTCCTCTGGTCTGGTCCTCTTCTGGTTCTTGCGATTATAATACTGGTCAGTAAGCTCACAACTTCCCAACTCTTTCTTCACCTTACTCAAGCTGTTACCTTCTTTCTCGACCCTTCACTCACCTTGTGTTCTTTGCAGGTTAACACACTCTTTTCGTTATGTTATCTGATTGTAAGATGGAAAAGAGCTGAGCTTAGACATCGTGCAAGACTTACTAGTACTAAACAGGATTGATGCGTTATTCCGTACATTTCAACCAAGGCGACTATGGTCGAGTTTGGATCGAGGCAGATCCTTCATATGGTCTGATTCAAGATCCTTCATGTTTTTTTTTTTTTTTTTCTTCATCTATGCATATAGATATAAGAGGATAGATAGATATGAGCTACTAACCGACTTTGTCGTAGCAATGTGTTTACCTTATTTATGGCGCTTTTGTAATGCTTTACTGCAACATTTTGCCTTTGCTGATTACAGTAAGCTTTGATTACCTTTGGTGCAATTTTATTTATTCATTTATTTATTTTTATTTTTCCTGGTTGGAGGGATATAACAAAAAAAAAACTAGCTACAGGGGGGGGGGGGTGGGGGTTCAAATGAACCCATAAGTCTTCCATCAGCATCCGCTGCATGTTTCTTGGAGGGGCTTCATGCTCAATCCATTCCTCGTCTTGATTCAATCATATCCTGGTCAAAGCATCTGCGACTCTGTTGGCTTCCAATCATTGACTAGCCGCTTCTGCCGCATTAATTTCAAGGGCTATGTTTTGAAATTTCATATCCCATGCTTATTGAAGTCCCATATCGGCACCAAGTAATTCTGTCAGATGAGGCGAAGCATTTGAGGCCAACTTCACTGAAAAACGCCACGCGGTCGCTTCCTCTGGTAATTCCCCCAACAGCTGCAACACCATTCTCGGTGACACACCCATCGGTGTTTATCTTTACCCATCCACTTAAAGGTCTTTCACACCTTAACCTTTGTCCATCGACAATTCAACATCCCCATTAGCAGTTTGAGGCTGGGGAGTAGCTTTTTGAGTTTTTGCCATGGTTTGGTTTCAAATATCTCTCTCGCTCCTCGTTCGATTTCACAAACACGATCACTATTTGTGATTGGATTGTTGGAAAAAACTCTTTTGCGTCAATTTTTTCAAAGCTGCCAACATGCCAGCCCAAAGGTAGTCGCCTATTTCTGATTTTTACTCCTGTCATTAGTGAGCAACGAGAATCAAGGTTGATGCAAAGAAATTATCGAGCTGATGAGGCTCAATCAGATCACCCTGAATCTCTCTGGCCTTTGGACAACCTCTCGCGGCATTTCAAACACCCGCCTTAAACCAGGCTTCACACACATACACACACACGAATCCATCAGATGCCTTATCAACCTCGCTTCATTCATTTGGAGTTTGTCTGCAGCAGCCAGCCACAAGAAAACTCTTCACTCTTTGGGGTCCTTTCCATTTCCACATCCAACTTGCCTTAACATTTATCTGGATTTCATTGAAAACTCCCAATTGGACGAACCACCCCAAAACAAGCTTGTCATTTGATCTACGGCTGAATTGCCCAAAGGAAACCAACCCACCCCCCCTCCCCCCCAAATCTTGTCCTTAATGACCTCAGGGATCCCCAGTTTGGAGCTGGCTAAAGAGATCATTCATTTAACATTTTTGAAGCTGTTATATATATATATATATATATATATATATATATTGATGTTTTTATTTTCAAATATTTGAATTCTTAAATTGACCATTGTAATGTTAACTTACCAACTTACGATTAAATAAGCAAGGGCCATATCTTAAATTAGAAATGACGGACGATTGGACTAGGGACATAGAGAAATCCTGAGGGCGTGCCCATGGGATCGCGGCCCCATGGGTGGTCAAAATTCGAACGGTAAGCACTTACTTGTACATCATCTTCCTAGGCGGCTTTGACTTTTCGAAAATTATTATTTAATAGCTCCCATGTCTATTAGACGGAGTTGCAAATGACTCCCTTATGGTCTATTACTAAACCAACATAATCTTCTGTGGTCTTCCTAAATGCTTATAGTAGTATTTCAACACTTGTCAGGATGTGATTACTCAAGTACATATCACTAATTACTAATCACAAAGAAAATATTTGTGGTCGTGCTCAAGACACTCTGAATATTTTCTCGCTAATTAGCGAGGATCCTTAGTCGATTTTTGTCCCATTTCGAATCTTGAGTGTTAGCTACGAGTCAAATTTAAAAACCATTTACTTGGGTCTCGAGCATACTTCACTAGTACCCGAATTGCATATTGACAAAATAAAATGGTGAATGAATGATGTTCCATCGAGATTGAGATTATTTGCTCAATACTTGAAAATAATTAGGAATGGGATAATCATTTAATTTATAATGATTTTGTGTTTTGTACATATGAATCGCTGGAATGAAATAAACATGAAGGATACATGAATTTTTTTAGAGAGTTGAGTAAAATTTTGGCTTTAATATATGAATTAATTGTTACAAAACAATGAAATTAGTGAGAGTATTTTTGCTTGAAACATTAAGTTAGACGGACTTTCTTTTAGTTGAACGAGGAAATTTGCATCATATTTCATTTGTGCAATTGTCCAAAGTATATCATGTGTGACTTGTCTTTAGGGGGGGGGGTGTGTGGCCCAGCTATGATTCGAATCACTCAGGACACCAAAAAATAAAATAAAAAAAATTCATTTAGTATATCATGTGTGACTTCATGCACAAGATGGATACAAGTACATAACCATTTGGGATGTGTGCGAGCTAGGGCGTAGCCAAATCATTGAAACTTAACTGACTTGTTAAAACTGAAAAGAGTCCAAGCCAAGTTTAACCTTAATGCAAGTAGAATAATTATTTTTCGAGCTTGTCTACACAACATTGAAAATTCCCTAACATAAATCCACATAAGTCCTCTTTTCTTTTTTTACGTTTATTTCTTTACCAAATTTATTCTTTGAAAATTCCCTGGCATATAATTGACATGTCATCTTTTCTTCTTTAATCTTTATTTATTCACCAAATTTATTCCACCCAAACCGAGCCAACTCATTCAAAACTAATGAAAGACCTTGAAACCACTAAATTTTTAAGCCGTTGAACATTCAAACTTTTGAATTTTTTTTTGAACCTCAAAAAATGGTGTATATCTCAAAAATTTCAAGCTCTCCTATTAGGTCTGACGAGATTAATAAATGACGTTGTATTCTAGAACTACGAAATATTTTTTTAATCTATAAAAAAACCAAAATACTGCAAATCACTAATGTTTGCAATTGATTAACACCTTAGGGGGGTCATCTGCAATTTCCCATTGTATGTAGCCCAAATATATCAGCTATTCTACGTGTCACAATCGCTAGTCTTAAATCTTACTAATTAAAAATGGCTTAACATTGATTATTTCTCTCTCCCGCCACCGGAACAGAGAGAGGGAGAGTTAAAAATTTGCAGCCATAGATCCTCCGAGTCCGCCGGGACTTGCAGCCGTCCGTCGATCAAAAACCTCCACGCAAATGACGCTCTTGGATTCCGATTTCCGCCCCAATTTCGAGTCCAAGCGGTAAATCACACTCTCCACACACACAAGCACAAAACACACACACACACATGCATACGTACACATATATCTATGCATGTGTAGTTTTTCGTGTTATTACACGTGTTATTGTGACCGATACTGTAGTGATGAACTTTGAGCAAAAAGTTTACAGGAAATGAGAAAAATGTGAGATATTATAGGGAGGTCTGTTTTACACGTTTGATCATGATGAGTCCGATGGCGTTGAAGCAGAATTAGGGCTGATTTTGTGTGTTTGAATCATTTAAAATGTTTGTGAGATTGGATTAGTTTGAAATTTGAGTGGAAAAGTTATATAAATTTTGATATTTTTTCCTTAGCGAGGAGTGTTATATAATAGATCTTAGTTTTGGTGAGGAAAGAGGATTGATGCTGTAGAAAGAGTGGTTTGAGGCCAAAACAGCGAGCAGTAGAATTGGTGTTGTTTATGAAGTATGTTGTTGTCCTAGGGAGGTCCCTTTTACACATTTGATTATGATGAGTCTGATTCAGATGATGCTGAACTAGGGCTGATTTGGTGTATTTGAATCATTTAAATGCTTGTATTGGATCAGTTTGAAATTTCACCGGGAAAATTTCTGTTAGTTTGATAATTTTTTAAGTGAAAAGAATTAGAGAGTAGTGTTGGATCTTAGTTTTAGTGTGGAATGAGGATTGATGTTGTAAAAAGAGCAGTTTGAGGCAAAACAGCGATATGGGCAGTAGAGTTGGTATTGTTTACGAAGCATGTTGTTATCGTTGTTGAGTAAGCGATCATTGGATGTTGATTCCAGGTACAAAAAAGTTGGATTACCCTTTTTCTCAATTTATTTTTGAAATTGTATATCTTAGCACGCACGCACGCACGAAACAACAGTCTTTCTTTCCTCTGGTAGAGAGTGATTTGGGCTCACGTCATCAGAACTGGCGTAACAATAGAAGTCTTTATAGCCCTATACCAGGTTCCTTACTTCATTGTTTGTGGGAGTCTTCTGCATAGGCTACATTGTTTACACAAACAAACCCCCACACACTGAATTTCACAATTCTCAACTCAACTCAGCCTTAGTCCCAATCACTTGGGGACGGCTACATGATCCTTTTCCACCATTCAATTCAGTCCAAAGCAAGGTCATTACACAAGCCACACTCATTCATATCTTTCTTTATTACTTTATTACATTATGACTTTATTACTTTATTACTGATGTCCATGTTAATTTTGGTCTTTCCCTATTTCTAGTCTGGTTGATATTGATACCATCGCACTTCCTAATGGGTGAACTAAGCGGCAACACGAGGACTTCTCTACACCGAAGTTCACAATTGCAACACTTAATTTTATTTTAGAAAATTCTGCTACTAGATTGTGTTATTGACTGTAGATTATAATTGTTCAACTGGAGTATGTTTAGAACCGGGTTTAGTTATTTGAGTATGAATATGACATGAATATATTTTAGAAATGGGATCAGTAAGGTTTTCTACTATATTTTTTACTCTTACCATTTGCAGGGACCTTGTGCACTAGTCACAAGCTTTACACATACAAACCCACCCACAGTTGAAGTTCAAAATTGCAATTAATATTTTTCTTTCTGCTTCTAGATTGTGATATATGAGATTAAATTGTAATTGTTTAACTAGAGTATTTAAATTGTAATTGTTTAACTAGAGTATTTTCAGAAATGGAATTAGTTATTTGTATGAGTATAACATGGGTACTGATGTTGGCAGGGATGCATATGGATTTACTGTGAGACCTCAACACCTTCAAAGATTTAAAGAGTATGCTAATGTTTATAAGGTAATTTGCTTTTACTACTACCAGACTACTAGTTTGTTGCCAGCAAAAACTTTTGATCAACTATAAGCATATTGAACAATGCAGTCTGGGAGCATCGTTCAATCCTTAAATCTTGAGAATATACCCTCATCACACAATATAGAGAGAATATTGATAATACTGAATATACTATTCAGATAGAAAATGGCTTATTTGATGGTAAGGGTCCTGCAATCCACTTGCAGTCAGTACCTTTGGTAAATGGTTATTAAATGACTGGACGGATTCCAGAACTACATATATAATCATTGTGAGCAGTCTTCATTATACTTTTGACATGGCAGAAATAAGTTGGATTCTTTGTGTTAAATATGTCCTCAATCAAAGAAACTGCATTTCTGTCCTGGATACTTACCCTTGCTATAAGCTTCCACTTCTCTTGCCACCTTACTATAGGCTCCAATGCTAATCAACTTCTATACCTGGTTCCCTTGGGTGACAGCTGACAACCATCCGCAAAGGAAGTGAATATTATTTCCATGGAAACCTACTGATAACTATGTTGACACTTTGAACAGCAGAAGATATTCCTGTGTATGATGTTTAGGAGGCAATGCCAGCTCAGAGTGTAGGTGTACTTTTAGAAACAAACACAGTAATCCAAAATTCCAAATTACATATGGTCCCAGAGTTCTAGCCATTTCATGTTGCTCAAGTAGAGAATCTGTTTCATATTATCATCCTTGTTGTTCTTGGTATCTCAATGTGGTGGACATGTTCCAAAGAGTTTGCAATCAGCCAATT
This sequence comes from Platycodon grandiflorus, assembly GCA_016624345.1. NCBI lineage: Eukaryota > Viridiplantae > Streptophyta > Magnoliopsida > Asterales > Campanulaceae > Platycodon > Platycodon grandiflorus. The sequence continues at coordinate 7,105,846 of CM028365.1, forward strand.
ACCTTGTTGCTACTGTAAGCTCGAGTCGCAGATCACTCTGGCTTGCTCTTTTAGATAAGATAACAAATTATTAAGACATGTACTCTTTATTTCAATTAAATACCTCATCCTAAGATTTCCAAAATCTAGTCTAGGATTAATGGCATAGAGTGATCTTATGGAGTTTTGAATTCCAAAAACCGTTGTTAATAATCAGCTCGCTTTACATTTGGCCCTTTGAGACGGAGATCTCAGATTAAAAGAAGTTCTAATGTGCCTTGCTGTGACAACTATATTCAGGCTCTTCCAGATCCAAATTTTTCTCATTCTAAAACAGCAAACCTGACCCTGGATCCTTAACTCCTTATAAATTGTGTTGTAATCTAGGAGGAATGGATAAACTAGCAAGTAAATGTCAATGCTCTTGGCTTATATGTCTTTGTAGTCTCATTAACTATCAGAAGGCATGAGTATTCATATAAATTCAACTTAAGAAGTACTCCTTCCATTCCCCGCAAAGTCCCTGTTTCCAACTTCCTTACGATCCGTTAAAAGAGTCTTGTTTCAGAAACCAAACTTATATAGTTTACGAGCTTCCAAATTTATCCTTGTTACGTTACACTTAAAATAAGCAAAAACATTCCTTAAAACCAAGGGTATTTATGGAAAATTTAGTTTATGCCTTGAAATGTTTGACTTTCAAATGTGGACACTTTGGGCGGAATAGGGAGTATCAAAGAGTTACTTAAAAAATTATATGAAAGGCAAAAAGGAGTTTGGAATTGTCAGCGCAGCTTGATTTGTTTGTTCATGGTTCCAGCAAGAGGAAGAAGAAAGATTAAACAAATGGCAGAGCTTCCTTGAACAGCAAGCAGAGTCTGCTCAACCAAACTCGTCTGTGGAGGAAAATATTGGCCCATTGCCTGCTGAAGTTTCAGAGCAAAAAACGAAGCCGGTTTTAGAGGTGAGTGTAGAAGGTGACGATTCAAGCTCGAGGAAATTAATATCTGATATTTGGCAAGAAAGTGATACAGAAAAGGTGGTATCGGGAGCAAAAGAAACAAAAAAACGTGAGGTGAAAAGATGGGCTCAGGTCAGACCATCTCTCAATGCCATTGAGAATATGATGAGTTTTCGTGTCAATAACAGAAAAGATATGAACGATAAGACAATAACCAGTACTGAAACTCATCTTCAATCGATTGAAGAGGTGTGTCACTCCAGAAAGGATTCTAAAGAGGAGTTTGAAGAAGAGTTTATGGATTGCCCTGAAGGAGAAAGTTCTGTCAAGCATGGAGTCTCTCCAGAGCCTTACTTTCCTTTGAAAGAAGAACTAGAAGTTCTCGTCCGAGGTGGTGTGCCAAGAGATCTCAGGGGAGAGGTGCCATTTAACACTCTCAAGCCCATTGATTTCTTTAAATATTCACTGTAGCTAAAAGCATTTCAGCTGATGTGAGGTCTTATTATTGCAGGTATGGCAAGCCTTTGTTGGTGTGAGAACACGCCGAGTGGAGAGATACTACCAGGATTTGCTGGATCCAGAAGGTGATGTCTGCAGTAGCCAAGAGAACAATAAAACACGCTGTGACAGAAAGGGGGGGAATGCAGACAAGGTTGATGTACCTGAAAAATGTAGAAAGCAGATTGAGAAGGTCATTAGTGAATGGGCCCTGGACTTTATCGTTCAATCTTTTTAATTCGTACGTGTTACTCTTTAGCGTTACGTTGCAAATTAGGTTTCTGTTGGACTAACAGCTTGTGTTCTCTTATGCAGGATTTACCCAGAACGTTTCCAGGTCATCCTGCACTTAATGAAAATGGTCGGAATTCCTTGAGACGTTTACTTGTAGCATATGCTCGGCACAACCCCTCTGTTGGGTATTGCCAGGTAAATGGGTTTCTTTACTTTGTTAGTGTCATCCTGCAGATGGAATGAGATGGGAAATTCAGTTTCTGTTAGTACCTGAAAAATGTTTCAAAAACTATCCAAACGTATTCTTGTTTAGCAACTTCAGCTCCATAGTATTAGAATGTTCTCACTAAACAGTTCTTCATCTGAGTGATAAAATGTAACATCTTGATGCAAATTAAATCTACTATAAGCTAGTAACTTTATGAAATTATGAATCAAGCTATTGCAATTTTCTCTTGCTACTTCTTTCACCTCACAAATACAAGCTTCATTTCGGCATTTCATGAGGGACAGCTCAAGTAATAGCAGTTATTGTGTTTCTCTTGCTATAACTTTTATCAACGTTATTTAAGGAAATGCTCAATATCTTAGCTCAGTGGAATTTTGAACCATATGATAAATGATTTATCTTCTATTCACTTTACACTTTTTTCTAATGGCTAAGGGCTTTTCATTCTTTTATCAGTGGAAGAGTAATTCTCCACTACCTTGGCCAAGATTTTGGCTATCATATCTCTTTCCGTTTTAAGGAATCGTATAGTAGATAGATTCTTGTTGGGTTGACAGGCAACTGGAACAAAACAGACTTAAAACAAATACAGAAAAAGGATTTAATGTGGCTTGGTCATCAAGGTCTACATGCACAATAACAGACAATCACAATCTTAACTAGTATCTGGAGATTACCAGAACCTGGCCTTTTCTTAGAAATCCACGTAAAATAAAATAAATAAATAAAGGAAAGATAAAACTTCTCCAATTAAACCTGAAAAGAGAGTGCATCAGAAAACCTAACCGAAGCCTTCTTGAAGATTGATTAGACAACACCTAATGGAGTGAATTCTCACACCAAAATTGATCCTGCAAGAGGAGGAGCCTTTCTAAATAGCCATGTAGGCATAATCAAGTTCCTGGCAGTGATTATTATGTGGAGCCTTCTGCCTTCTCCTACCAATATAGATTATCATTTCAAAGAGTCTTCTGAATAGGAAAGGGTAACCATTAAGGGTTTCAATGTAGAAAATCCTCACACAATTTCTATATGCAAGCTCATAAAAATAAAATTTACGGGTTTTGTGTGATCATTGAATCCAATTTGACCTTCGACGAACAAACGAATTTAGACAGAAATTATTGCTAAGATACTGTGGCATGTAACAATGATGGACAAACCTACTTTGGGGAATCCAATTGCATAAATCCTAATTCTATGTTGACTTAAGTGAGAAATACAAATGCTCCAGTTGATTCAATGACTTTTGCTTGTCTATTTCTTGTTTGACACTTCAGTTATATAATTATACGTTTTTCAAATCTGTTTTCTGGTGGAAAGGCCTTTGTTCTTGCTCAACTCCATCAACTTCCTAAATACTTCTCCTTCCCCCCAAAATCCGCTTCCTTTTCCATATGTTTTTTCAATTATGTTTAACAATGCTAGTCTAGTAAACTCATTCTTTCAAGCTAAAATGTTAGTTTACCTGTAGCTTAACCCTTGCATTCATAGAACACCATTCAGTCTTATTCTATAGTTAGTTTCCCCACTTTCATTTCAAGATATTTCTTGGGTGTTGAAAATATTTGGGTTTGAACTTTATTGCTGTATTATGTATAGCCTGTATTTGGGGAATTTTAATTACCCTTTTTGAGCATGCAATATTTGTCTTTGCTAAAGTAATCTTTCCTCTCTTCCACCGTCCATTTTGTGAAATTGATGGTTTTCATTATTTCAGTTTTATTTTCTTCTTTGGCATCAAAACTATGCAGGCAATGAATTTTTTCGCTGGCCTATTACTACTAATGATGCCAGAAGAAAATGCCTTCTGGTAAGTTTCTTTTTTCTAGTTATCTTTTCTGTCCGTGAACATGGTTTCCATTTGGTAGTTTTTAGAAAATTATGGTATAACACTTGCATGTATCTTTCCTTAACTTTTTCTTTTACAATTTCAAAAAGGGAAAAGTCTGAAAATCGTTGTCCTTCTTTGACATTGTTGATATCATGAATTTGAGGAAAGAAATTGTTTAATACTTGCATGAAGCTTTACCTTTCACCTTCATCTAAAACTTGGTCTTAGAATCTCTTACTGGAAGAAGTAAACTAGCAAAGAATATTGATCTGACAATCGTTATATGGAAACTTAGGTTGCTTCATTTACTTGTTTCTTCTCTTCTGGTTTTTCCAGAATTTGTCTTCTTGCTTTTCTACTAGGTGGGATGGCTGCTCCCCTCTTTTGTATGTTCTTCGATTCCTTTTTTATTAGTATATAGTTTGTGTTAGGAAAAGATACCCTATAGTGGGCACCAACCGTGTCCAAGAAAGGAATACACAACAAAAGAACTCCCAGTTATACAAATAGAACAAGAATTGGGTCAAAATAGAAAAGGAAAGGCACCTTTCGAAAAAGGAAAAATTTACTGCAGTCACCGCCTATATTATAGAGAAACTGTTTGAAACCTTAAAAATAGTTTCCATGGAGCTCAGCAATACCTCCTGCATTAAAAAAAAATTCTGGTTCATTCAGCGACCTCTTTAATTGCTCCATACTCCTCTCTAGATTATCATCTGTTTCTTTCCCACCATAAAATTCAAAAAACACCCAGCTGTGCAACATCGCACAGGTGAGTATTTCTTTTTCCCTCCTCTTATATAAAGACCAGATCAATAACAGCTCACCGGCATGATCCAAATGGGGAGAAAACCATACTGCACAATTGCCTAGAAATAGGACAATGCAATAACAAATGACTCACATTCTCGACATCCTTCTTACACATAAAGCATCAACTAGCATGTATGTTGTTTCTCCTTCTTACGTTGCCACCAGTTAGGATGCCGTCATAAGATGCTTCCTAAGAGAATTAAGCAACTCTCTATGGAGCTTTAAGATATCAGGCACCAAAACACAGTGGAAAATCCTTAATTAAGGTGGATAATTTTAGCATTGACGATTTCTATATAGAGTTACCTTTGGATGTTAATGATCCCAACATTATGATAAAGCAATTTACCTGTCTAAGTACTAAATAGCTAAATGTTTTGCAGCTGTGGTAGTTAGCTATATGCCAGGGATTTTTACCTCATTTCAGATTTGAGGTCATATTTTAGTTCAACATAAGTTGGTGATTTATTGTACATTTGGGTCTTATGTAAACAAAACTGCAGTCCAACGGTGGTAGAGTGCAAAATTTTATATGCTAGAACTATGGGAGAAGACAAACATATTGAATTTGTCCTCAAAATTCTGGATTAGTTCTTATTTTTATAATTTCCGTTTCTTTTGATGATCCTGATAAGTATGAAGAGGTCTTTCTTTTTCTCGAGAAGTACTGTGTGACGAGACTAATGAGGATCAGTTATTAACATAATTGTCAATACAAGATTGTATACTACACTTGGAAGTTTAGAGTTGGTAGGACTTGAACCTTTGTACTAACAGATCTCAGACAAAATAGGAAGAGTAAGAAGGCTTACTAAAGGATAGATTCCAAGGTTTTAAAATGGGCGTGGAATCTTTTCCCTGTATGTAACATGCTCCAGATGACGAGAGAGAGTTTCCTGGGCTTCATGACTATCATATTCTTGGTGATTTTTATTTATTCAATTGTTGTTTTCTTGTTGGCATAACTTGTAAATAAACTGTATGATATGATAGTCCTTCTGTAGCACTGCAGAGAGGAAGTCAAGTTACCTAGTGCCGTCTCTATTAAGTAGGATGTTAGGAACGATAGATTGGAGATAACCAACAATTTGGCTGTTCTTGAACTCAAACCTGTGTTCTTATGCTTGGAAGTCGAAGCATTTTAAACAACACTACTATATTATTGTTTGAACTGATGTCTGTAGTTGTTGTCATGTTTTGATCCTCTAAAATTATGCTTTACAGTGAATTAAATATTGAATTTTTACATACTGATTTGATTTAAATCTTTCAGGACTTTGGTGGGCCTTATGGATGATTACTTTGAAGGCTACTTCTCAATGGAAATGATTGAATCCCAAGTAAGTCCTTCAATCATAATTATCTATTGGCAAGAACCTTTACTCTCCTTTCTGGTTGTTTTTAGTGTTTTTATTTCATTTGGTTCAAGAGCACTTGATAGTTGATACTTTGCTCAACGTCCCCAAGGTAGTTGTTTGATTTGTGTTAGATTCGAAATGCTTTATTGTATTTATTCAGGTGGACCAACTTGTTTTTGAGGACTTAGTGCGTGAAAGATTTCCTAAACTAGGTTTGTCTGCTGTTACTGTAGGGCCATCTTCTCTATTAGTCAATTTTTATTACATACATGCATATTCCTCATACCCTTAATTCTTTTTCTGCAGTCAATCATCTTGATTACTTGGGAGTGCAGGTAGCTTGGATCTCTGGCCCTTGGTTCTTGTCCATCTTTGTAAATATGCTTCCATGGGAAAGTGGTGAGGCTTATATTTTATGTAAAGCAATTCAACTTCAAATCCACCTATGTTGATCAAAAGCACACCTCCATTTATTTGTTGTTCCTTCTAAGACTGAGGACTCCTTTCTTATGAAGCAATTCTGATTGTCTCATTTATTTTAAATTCAGTTCTTCGAGTTTGGGATGTACTTCTTTTTGAAGGAAACCGTGTTATGCTGTTCCGAACTGCACTGGCTCTAATGGAACTTTATGGTACTGATTCATAATGGTTTAGCTCAAGTTTATGAATGGATGGTAACTTAGGGACGGTACTTGATGACATGCTACTTGGTGCAGGTCCTGCTATAATTACGACTAAGGATGCTGGGGATGCTATTACTTTATTACAATCCCTTACTGGTTCGACATTTGATAGTAGTCAACTGGTTATGACTGCTTGCATGGGTTTCTTAACTGTAACCGAAGATAAATTGCAACAGCTCCGCGTAATACATCGGGCGTCTGTACTAGAAGCAATGGAGGAAAGATCTAAAGGAGGTCCAGTTTGGAAAGGTTCCAAAGGTCTTGCTTCTAAGCTCTATAGTTTCAAGCATGATCCTGAATCACTTGTAAAGGAAACAAGTAGAACAGAAGGGCTAAGCAGTAAGGTAGCTGATGGCGAGCATTTGGATTCTCCTTCTACTAATCTAGATGATTTTCTTAGCGGCATGAGCATTGATTCGGAAGTTGATTCTCTTCCTGATCTTCAAGAGCAGGTAGCTTACCTCTTTCATCTTGTATCACGTTACCATGGTTGCTTATCGGAAAGTACAAAGCATTTGCAGTTTGAACAGTTTCAATCTATGTAATCTGTACATAGGACTTAAGTGTTTTGCTTACTTGAACTTATTTTAGCGGAATTATTTAGGACATATTTGACAGGTTTGCCAAGTTATCTTGTTTTTTCATCCCCAAGTTTTTACCCATTTCTTGGTATTGCAAGTCCCTGGTTCTTTCTGAATGGCAAAAGAGAATTCATTTAGCCAACCCCAAGTAATTGGGCGAAAAGGCTGAGTTGAGCGGGTGTTCTGCATGTCCCTAGTTGTTTAAATAAGTACCAAATAAATAGTGCACATGCACCATGGTTAAACTTCTCAGCTATTGTTTATTGTCTGGGATTAATCTGTTTCTCTTTTTCTTTTTCATCAAATACACTTGAGGGAGCTGTCCATTTCATGTCTCTCTCAGGAGTTTCTTCATTCCAAGAGATTACTGTTTCCTTTTGTTTTGAGCACCTACCCCACTGTTCCTATATGCTTTTGGTTCTCAGTTATGTAGGAAGTACTAGAAAGTTGGGCAGTTTAAAACTAAAGAATGAATCTGTTCAAGGAACTCTGAAATCTGCACAGATTTCTCAATCTCTTGTGCAGGAAGGGACCATTTATTGGAACTTTCATTTCTTAAATATTGATGGTAGCGAGACTACGGAATTGATAGATTTGATTATTCTCATAAACTCATACTCTTTTCTTAACACTTCTGACACATGTAATTGGTCGTTGCATCTCTGGTACTCTTCTTTAAATTTCTGTTTATATTAATTCTGACGCCGGATTCTATTTCTTTTTCTTTCCTGCAATCATGTGCTAAATTTCCATCCAATTAAGGCCTTCTCCTGGTGCCTATTTATAAGAGAGAAATTAAGTTTGCAACATCTAAATTTGCAGTCTTAAGACTATTGAGTATTTGTTTGTGTAAAAAATTGTCATAAACCACAGCTCTATAATGTAATTGGGAATCAAAATTGAGGAACTTGAATGGATATACAACTGATGTATATTGGATCCTGGTGACTTGTGATCTTTGAGTCCTTTTACATGATCTCTGAAGCCAAGGAAACAACATCTTGAAACCAGTAAATTTCCAGTAAAATTCTTACTAAACTAACTGACTCATCAGTTTTACAGGCTGAATTATTTTTGTTGCAAGTTCTACCTTTGCTCAAGACCTAGTTATCTCCCAGAGCAGAATGGTTGAGTTGATGTTCTGTGTGAGTGGCAGGTCAGGGAGTTTGACTGTGCGCAATTGGGGATGTGTCACCACCTCCTTCTCTATGATTTGTATCTTGATATAGAATGTAGGCATGACTGGTAGAGAGAATGAAGGATTTGACTGAGGCTCGAGATTATATTGGGGAAATCCCCCCTTTCAAAAGTTAATGCTTGCACCATTTTGACACAAAATACTTGATAAAGCTTTGGTGGGATAATGAATAATGGCAGGACATTATTGGAGACTATCTTTTTGATGATAAACCTTTTAAGTGATACTGATTTATATGAATGTCCAAGAGAAGTGGGGAATTAGTAAGGTATTGCAGGAATTTGAACATTATTTGCAGCAATGTTTTGCTTTGATGTTGTGCATCTTTAAGTTTTCCTTCAAGTTGTGACTTTATTTCACTATTGCATTGTACTGATTGAATTTCAGATAAGTATGTTGTAATAGTTTATTTATTTTAGATTATTTGTTTAATGTCACTGTTGCACACTACTTTTACTTAAGTATGGACAAGTTTCAACATTCACAATTCGTTAATATCTGTACATTAACTCAAGCAATTCTTCCTCAAATCTTCTTTGCAGGTGGTCTGGTTGAAGGTTGAGTTGTGCAGGATGCTGGAGGAGAAGAGATCTGCTACACTTAGGTTGGATACTGCCCCTAGGGTGTCTTATTTTTGCAGGATTGTATTTACTGAAACTCATAATTGGACAGTTTGGCTTTGGCACTTTATTGAGTTGCGCCATGTGTAAATTGGTCTGGAAAACTTTTTCATCTGTTTGTTTTGATGTGAATACTTCAATTTATTTTGTTGATGTTTTTCTTAGAAGCATTCATTGGAACTTTAATGATGGTTCTTGCTCTTTTTCCAGAGCTGAGGAATTGGAGACGGCATTTATGGAGATGGTCAAACAAGATAATCGACGGCAATTGAGTGCAAGGGTATTTCTATTGCATATACTGAAAGCTGCTGTAGCTGTATCGTATCTGCCTACATAGTATTAACTTTTAAAGGAAAAGTGAACTGGCATGCTTTTAACATGGTATGAATGAGAAATGGTTTCTTATCCACTCGTCCCCTATGCAAGTTGCAAAAGTACCAGTAGACCATCCTTCTCAAACTTATGAACTAGAGGCCTTTCATTTCCGTAATGAGGGAGGGAGGGAGAACTTACCTCGTCTCTTGCCAGTCTTCATGACTGGCTTTTGACATGCTACTAGCTCATATACTGGATGCTAATACTACTCGTCACTTTATAAAGAGATAGGAGTACCTATTTAGATATTCTAATTATTTTCTGTTGTGTATCATTTTGTTCCTTGACTCTACCTGTGCATGCTGAGGATCACTTTTAATTGCTTAGCTTTATGAATCCACAGGTTGAGCAGTTGGAGCAAGAGGTAGTGGACCTGCAGCAAGTTCTTGCTGATAAGAAAGAACAGGAGAATGCAATGCTTCAGGTTCAAACTTCAGCTTTTTACATCTGTTTGGATAAGGACATCTGTATTTTCCCACCATATTAAGTGCAGCCATAATCCATATTGGCATGCGTTAATATAGGTCCTGATGCGGCTTGAGCAAGAGCAGAAAGTAACTGAAGATGCTCGTCTTTTTGCAGAGCAAGATGCAGCTGCTCAGAGATATGCCGTACAAGTGCTTCAGGCAATTTTCTCATCTTTGACTTTAGGTTATTTGAGGTCTTGCAGGCTGGAAGGTCTAACTTCCACCCTTTTGTAGGAAAACCAAACAACATTTGCCTGCATATAATATGAGGTTACTTTCATAAAAATGTTTAGTAATTACCTAGTGAGTTTGATTTTCCATCCGAGGCAGTTGTTGCAGTCAAATTTTAGCAGTTTGAATGTAAACTATTTATGCTTTCAGTAGATGAGCCATATGTTCAGAGTGGTTCTGTAGCCAAACAAAGAATAACTACTACTATTTACAAAATTTGACTGAATAGATTTCAATTCTGCAAGTACGTCTTTTTGTTGTAACACGAATATGGAAATGGTTGACAAAAAGTAGAAACCCAAAAAATTATTGACACCTGTGTGGTGCCCTGATAACTTAGCGAGTGTTAAGAAGCCCGAAAAGTGCTCACTACTGAGACCTGCGCGGCTCTCTCCAAAGTTCTCAATCTGTCTCCTCTTCTTTCAATCCATCCATTTTAAACAAACTTTTCCAATGACTCTATCCTATCCCGGGCATTGGCCAAGCATTCCAAATTGATGGTTTCAGTCAGTCCAACCATAATTTTAATAAGTCAACTTCATGAAGGACTCCCCTCTATTCCTCATGACTATCAGAGGTGTATCTTCCTCTAAACGCCCCCAAAGTAGAACTGTAAAGGAGACAACTAGCCAAAAATATCACACTGTTGCATAAGAGATCAAAAGGAAGGCATGCCCTTCAAAATTCGAGCAATTATCTCAGGGTCCATATGCCTCCGGGGAGGGAGAAGGAAGGTCTAGACACACTTAAAGTTGTGGAATGCTTGCTTGCACAAGGGAAGGGAACAACTGCGCAGCTTCCAATACCAGCAACACTTCAGGTTCACCTTTTGGCTGAAAAAAACAAATTTATAATAGAGTGATGCACATTCATTGAATGAATTGAACTGTCAGGTTCATTTGCTCTTGCTTCTTTGGGAATCAGTACAAGAAAAATAACATAAAGTTCCACTTTTTGTACTTTCCAATTACCCTGCTATGCCAAATTTTGAACCCAATCGTTTTCAAAAGTTCATAGAGACACTTACAGAGAACTCAAATGTTTTGACTGATAGAAGAGTGCCCATTTTTGTGAAGATACCACTGTCTCACTTACCCTTTCCCCCATGTGGCTCTGCCAACACCTATTAATCACCTCCTTTCACCACATTCTACAGATTCATTCGGTTTTGGCTGTAGCAGATAGTGACATCTAATATGAGTCCATATGCGGCAATGGACTATTACATGTTAGGTATCGGAAGGTACTAGGTAGTCTGTATGGTGTTTGATCTAAGGGTTTGAAGAACATTCTCTTCTATAAATTAAAAAAAGGAAAGAGGAAAAAAAAGGAATAAAAAGAAAATTTCGCCTCCTTCATAGTAGGAAATCCTCTTTTCTTAATATGTGACAGGCACGATCATATACTGAACTATGCCACCAGATTGACAGGCTCGCGTCGGTCTACAATTTTGATGATGCTATTAGTACTCTTTCTAACAAATCCACCGCCATTAAAACCCTTTCTTCTGACAGAATTCCATCACTAATGGGGATTGTGATACTACACTGAATTTTCATATTCTATATTATTGGTCCTCTATTATACCCTCAAACAACAATACTACCGTTGGAGGAATTCTTGTAGATTTCTCTTGGGTCTGGTTTTGTCCCATTTCAGGTTTGACAGAGTCTTAATAGTTGAGTCTTGCTATGCTTGTTTCATAAATTTTATATTGTAACAGAGAACCTTTTCATTGCCTTTTTTTCTTTTAATTTCAAAGTCTGGTATTTAAACTTCTCTTGGGATGTGAAATGGCCACCTTGTTCATAAATTAACTATACTACAATAGAAAGATAATCCTCACTCGACATTCTTGGGGACATTTCTCAGACCGAAAATGTTATATTGCCAAAAGTATCTTTATGCTTGTAAAATGTATAGTCAAATTACTCACACATGCCCGTAGTATCATAAATCACGAGGAAAAACAAGCTCCACCAACTCCTGTCCCCACATCGCACAAAATCAAAACAACCCTTCAGATGCCATGCACATGTATGCGTAGGGGTATTCACTAGTTGTTAGTTATAGAAAAGAAAGTCAAATTGTTAATTTCTTCGTACCATGTAAAGAGTCACCTACTCTATTTTGGAATGTTTCACTTAAAGAGTCCACTTTAAAAAATTATGCCTTTAATCTTCATAACCTTTACCTTCCACATGTGATATAAGCATCTTGTGTACGCTCAGACATATTTATAATTATAACCAACTTTAAGTATGCTAATATATCCCTTCGTTATTAGAGTTTTCAAACATGGACTCTTGATCCGGACAGAGGGAGTACTATTTCAGAAAGGATGAGCCATGGAAGCAGTTACTTGCCATGGATTGGTCCCTACTCCCTAGAGCGAGCTTGATATCGGTGATAATCTATCATTATTATCCCCATTCTCTTATACAAGTAACTACCCCTTCCTCCGTCTCTTGCTTCTGTCATGCAGTCAGTTAAGTAATAAACAAGCACTCTTCCTTCTAGATCTCTGGCAAGTAGATTTAGAATAAGAATTCCATGAGGCGGATTGTGTTGTTTGGTTACCATTGCAATTAAATTATCGTCCTAGCTCCTACTGCTCCGAACAGTTTAACTATATGATTATGTTGTGTGCTTATGAGGCATCCCATCTTGTGCAGGAAAAATACAACAAGGCTATGGCAACAGTTTCTAAGATGGAACAGAGGGTCGTTATGGCAGAATCAATGTTGGAAGCTACATTGCAGTATGAATCTGGCCAAATTAAAGCATTATCCTCACCAAGGTATGCTATATATTGGTTTTGAATTCAAATATTATTCTATAAGCTATCCCATCTTTATGTTTTCAATAATTAGTTGGTAAATGTCACCAACATATGCCAGGGGAAGTTCAAACAGGACAACCGAGTTGTCTATGATGCTTCACAAGTAGCTTTTAAATGCGTTGCTCTTAATGGGCATTTTAATGGAACATACAAATATCCTTCCATAAGATTCGGGAAAAAGAAAAATAGGAAGTTAAATCAATGGTGGGTATAGCATCCTGACCTTAAAGACCGAGTACCGATGATCTCAAAGTTTCCACTGTCCGAATTCCTTTTTGTTTTTAGATGATGGTATCTCCCTCTTTGTGGGAGTTGAGGATCTGGACTATGTTTCCTGTGGGATGCAGGAAGGAATTGCTATAGGGGAGGGATTTTGGCTTCCGGCATAACGTGTTATAAGGGAGAAGCATTGAGGGAGAAGACTAGGTAGATTTAAAGGTTCCCAAGTGGCCTTCGAAGATTTGAAGAAGGCCGTGACAGAGAAGTCGGTTCTAAGCTTGCCTCGACATGCAGCCGTTTGAGTTGCACATGGATGCTTCAGATTTTGCCACTCGGTGCGTACTTATGCAAGACAAGCATGCTATAGCATATGAGAGCCCAAAGCTTAATGAGACGGAGAGGTGCTATACAGTACTAGAAAAGGAGATGACGATGGTCATTCATTGTTTGCACACGTGGAGACACTACTTGCTTGGCTTTCACTTTATGATCAAGACAGAGAACGTTGGCACGAGCTACTTTCAAACACAAAAGAAGCTTAGAAGTTTAAAGGTCGTTAAAAAGTGTAAGACACCATTATGTATACTTGTATTCTTTTCTTTTGGCCAAAATATAAATTTCCCCCCAAAGTTTCCACCAAATCCCAAAGTGCCCCCCCGGATAAGGAATGCCCTAGAAACCCGTCTGAACTTTACAATTATCCCACATAACCCCCTGGCCGTTATGACCGTTAGAAAACTAACGGAAAGCCATCACGTGCCTTGCACGAGGGGGGGCAATTGGGTCTTTTCGCCATATATACAGAATACTAACTAAAGGGGGTCAAAATGTCAAAAGAACAACACTAAATAAAGGGGTGCAAAGTGTCCAAAATCAAAGTACAAAAAATAAAAACAAAACAATTAACTTAAAACAAAACAAATAAACTTTGGTTTAATTGATCCACTCATCTTCTCTCTCGTTCCCGTCTGATTCCAAATCGCCAATTTGGATCTTCTCCTGTGATTCGTAAGCGACTTCTTCGTCGTTGTCTCCGTCTGTGCAGCACCGAAGCAGCATACCAGTGGTGGGTATTGATACGGAAAGTCAATTCCATCGTCGAAATCCTCTAATTCATGTTCTTGGTCAACTGATTCGGGTTTTACGTCTTGGGTTTTACGGGTGCGTTTTGGTGTTGTGGCTGTAGTGGTAGATTTCGTCGTGCTGCGTCGTTTTGGGCGGGCCGTGGAAGTATCGAGGTTGGCATTGATGGATGCTCTTGGTGGGTTGAATTTTGGAGAGGGGAAAGGGAGGGGGCAGGTTGAATTTTGGTGGGTTGATTAACGTTGGGATGGAGGAGAGATGGGGAAGGAGAAGGAGCACTCATGGCTGATTTTGGTTAGGGTTTATCCATTGGTCAAAGATGCGATGCTTCTTGTGCATCAACTGGGTCAACAAAGGAAGAACATGGTTGGTTGAAGAAGAAGAAAGAATTGGAGATGGCTCCGGCAACCTGGGCGTAATTGCTCACAGATCTCAGTCCTTCCCTGCATCATTTCTACAACCACCGTCGGTTCAAACATCTGGGTTTGCTTCTGGGTTTGATTGTGATTAAAAGTCATTTGGGTTTGCTCGATTAAAAAAAAGAAAAAGATGTTATTTTGGGTTTTGTTCGATTTTAAATTGTGTTCGTGGGCAACGGCGGCGGTGGTGGTGGTGGTGATGGTGGGTGGTGGTGGTGATGGTGGGTGGTGGAGGTGATGGTGGATTTTGGTAATGAATTGGATGAAATTAAAAGAAAAAAAAAGTTTATTTGTTTTGTTTTAAGTTAATTGTTTTGTTTTTATTTTTTGTACTTTGATTTTGGACACTTTGCACCCCTTTATTTAGTGTTGTTCTTTTGATACTTTGACCCCCTTTAGTTAGTATTCTGTATATATGGCGAAAAGACCCAATTGCTCCCCCTCGTGCAAGGCACGTGATGGCTTTCCGTTATTTTTCTAACGGTCATGACGGCCAGGGGGTTATGTGGGATAATTGTAAAGTTCAGACGGGTTTCTAGGGCATTCCTTATCCGGGGGGGCACTTTGGGATTTGGTGGAAACCTTGGGGGGAAATTTATATTTTGGCCTTTTCTTTTTAACGGCCTTTAAACTTCCCACTTTCCATAAGTAATACATAAGGATGGAGAGAGAGATGATCCTGGGAGAATGCTTTGGCTACAAAGACGGGAAAAATGACCAAAATAAAGAACACATATACCCCACCACCCCTGCCCCCGTAAAAAGAAAAAAGCGTCCTGCATTCCATTTTAGTTTGTCCCTGAAAAACAGG
Organism: Platycodon grandiflorus; assembly: GCA_016624345.1. Classification (NCBI taxonomy): domain Eukaryota; kingdom Viridiplantae; phylum Streptophyta; class Magnoliopsida; order Asterales; family Campanulaceae; genus Platycodon; species Platycodon grandiflorus. Next base: position 7,121,281 of record CM028365.1, read on the forward strand.
CCAATTTCTAAATTTGTAACCTATAAATGTCTGTTATTTAAGAAAAAAAAATCTTTCTTTTTGAAATACCAGTCATACAAAAAAGGAGTTAATATTGTGCAATAAGGAAATATGAAGTAATTATCACGAAGTTTGACTTTTCAATGAGACCCTTCTTTTTGGGATGGAGGGAGTACACATTAGACATTTGAGCTTGAGAGTTGTTGTTTGTTTATCCTTTTAATTCATGAACTGATATACGGGAATCCATGCAATTGCCCAATAGGGAAAAAGTGAGTTCTTATAGGCAGTCTACTATTAATGAGTAACAATTGATATTCATCGACTTTTTGAAGGGTCCTCAGGTGCTCTATTGGACAGACGGTGGGCACAATAGCAGGTGAGGATCATCTCCTTGAGCATTGAATGATATGAGAGGCTTGTAAATGTTTTAAGTACTAGCTGTTAAAGATTATATTGGGCGATGACGCAACCCATCAAGCTCAAGTTGGTGTTCGAGCTGAGGCATTAGAATATTCGTCACTATTAGTAATTGTTGTTATTACCTATACAACCTATGGAAGCTGTCTGAGGGAAGAAAAGAGTTTGGTCTTCTAGATTCAGCAAAAGGTCCTGACTCGTGAGTAGTCTTCTTCAGGAACAGTTGCTCATAATTCATCCAACCATCTATGCTAATTTCTGCTTGAATGCAGACCTTCAACAACCAACTCCAATAGCAAAACAAAGTGCTAGGAAGATGATAGATTGCATCATAAATATGGATGTAAATGGGGAGTTTCTAAGATGCTGATTGGTCAATGGGTAAGACGTTCCTAGTTGGCTAACGAGTAAATTCTCTTCTAAGGTAGGTTCACAACTTGGTTCCATCCTTAGATTTGTTAATCTTTTTTTTTTTTCTTTTAATAAAGTTTGACAGGCTAGGGTATGTGTTCCAACACGCTAGATAAGTAGTAGATACACAGCCCTGGTTTGAGTATCAGTGGATATGTGTGCATGCGTGCATTGATGCATATACACTTGGTTCTTGCTGACATTGGTGGCTCATAACAGTAGCATGCTATGCAGGTCTCTGCGTCCAGATTCGTCACAGGAAACACAAACAAAAAAGACAGGTTTGCTCTCATTTGGGCTTGGCTGGCGGGATAGGAACAAGGTAAGGTCTGACAGACTTTCTCTGCTAAGATTCCTGGTTAGTATTATGTGTTCTCCAACACTGCCACTACAAAGTTAAGAGTCGGAAAACCTACCAAGCACACAGTTGGTAGTCACCAAGCTTTAAGTTCAAAGTTTGAAATCCCACATCAGAATTTCACAAACAAGTTAAATCGTCATTTGCATTGTGCAAAGTCATGCATGCAGATTCCACAGTAGTTGGTTGGCCTTCTGATGGCCAAACGGTAGTTGGTTGGCGTTCTGATGGCCAAACACACTGCAGAGAGGAAGGTATTTATGATCATCACCTCAAACATAATCGATAATAAAAATTGGTTATCAGATGCGTTCGAGGAAGGGAAAATGGATGGGTTTAAGGTGGAGGTTTCTTCCTTTTCGTCATTTTTTCCTTATGTTTTAATGGTCCTGCAACGAGTCTAATGAGTTTGGACCAAAAAGAGAAGTTAGAATAATATACAAAGAAAAGATGATACTACCTCGTTTCCAAGCAAATAATTCATGTCTGAAAACTCTAATAATTAACTGATACATTAGTATACTTGGAGTTGGTTATAATTACAAAATGTTGGAGTGCATACAACATCGTTATATAATATGTGGAGGATAAAGTTGAAAGGTTACTGAGATTGAGAATATAATTTTCGTAAGTAACTCCTTAAGTGGAACATTTCAAAATAGAATAGTGGACTCTTTACATGGAATGGAAGGAGTATAATTCATGTAAAGCATAATATTGCATGTACTCCTTCCGTGCCTTTCCTTTTCAGTGTGTTTCTGTAGAGTCTCATTTTCAAAACTAAATTTGCCATTGCTCTGACGTGTTAACTTTACCTCTTAATATATAAAACTAAACAAGTTGGATTCAAGTATTCACCAAGTGTTTTGTTATTGAAGTTTTACCAATGGTGTTAACTTATCTCTTGAAAATTTGACTTCCCAAATGTGGACTCTTTAAGCCGGACGAAGGGAGTAGAGTACTACAGTATCATATTGGCTTGTGATCTGTGAAATCCATTGGGGCCTATTAGCAAGCTTGAAAGGTAGCCTAACCATGTTCCTTAACATTAAATCACCATTAGACAGTCAAGAAATGAGTAGTACAGAAAAAGAATCATTAGATTGCCTACATCCTTCTTTCTTTCTTTGTTTTGAAGGAAATACAAACTAATCTCTAGGGCTTTGGGTTATATTTGTATTAAAGACATTGTTCGGCCACCATTGACGAGGGTATCCCACCAATAGCTCCTGAGGGGGTATTTCAGAGGTTCGTGACCTCTTGGCTAGGAATCTCCACAAAAGGGGTCCTATTTTAAGCCTTGGTAAAGGCATTGTGAAATTTTAAGAGGTAGCTGTAGGAAAGACTTCTACAGTTAGGCCAATAAAAGAAGAGGAAAGAGGAAAGAAAAAAGAGACCCAAATCTAATTCCTTTACCTACATATTCACATCTGTCATCGCACTTTTGTGAATTATAACAGGCAAAACCTGCAAATGCTGCTGCTACAAATGAAACTAGAACACACGAGGCAAAACCATCTAATCTTCCATCACCAAGGGAAACAAAGAGCACCAATGTGGCAAAACCAGCTAATGCCACAGAGCCAAGTGAAGGAAAAACCACTGAGGCAATACCAGCTAATGCTGCAGCACCAAGTGAAATGAAAAGCACCAATGAGATGAAAACCGCAAATGCAGCAGTCACAAATGATGCAAAGACAATGCAGAAGGAATCTAACGGCATCCAAGAATCGGAAAAATAGGATGAATTGACGAATCAAGAGACTTTCAAGATGGCATTGCCTGTAAAATCGACTCCTGTACATGATATAGTAAACAGTTATCTGGTTTCTTCTTGCACAGTTGGCTACAATGACTTCCTTCCCCCTCACCCAATTTTCCTATTTATGTATCTTTGTAGGAATAGGTAAGTTTACCTTAGCTAATTTTTCGTTTTTCTTGTTTTGTACATTGTATAACAGATACACTTATATATACGTTCATTCTTTCTAGCCCAGTAACTTTTATTTGGGGGAGGGGTGGGCTGTATTCTTCTCAGACAATACGAGTTGTTAATCTACATGTAATTTTTTCTATAATCTACATGTAATTTTTAGTTTTACTATCCCATCTGTAAAGTGTATCATCTACTGTTGCTAATCATGAATTTGACCGCGATGATTAAGCTGCTTGTTTCATTGAACTATAGCATCAGTTTTGTCATGTAATCAGAACTGTTTCTCAAATTATAACTCTTCCATGGGCTAATGCGGAGCTTGTATGCCTATAAACGATCTTAACAAGCATGCTGATCAACTTCATAGAAAATCAAGAGGCTGAATGGCCAGTTTCAATTGTTTAAAAAAAAAAAACTCAACAAAAATTACCCTTCTATGCCTATAAACAAACCTAACAAGCATACTGATCAACTTCACATTACATCAAGTCAAGAGGCGGAATAGCCAGTTTCAATAAAAAAAAAATTCAACAATAATTACAGTATCTCCAGAATGGATGTAAGAAGTAAGAACCAACCCCCTCCTTGTCTGGTTCGGAACAGCTATCTATGTAGTAAAAGATACGCCAGAAAGGAAAGCTAAGCCTCTGTTTCGAGCTAAGTTTTGTTCAATTCTGGAGAAAGAAGCCATCAATCTTCAATTATAGCAGTATGAACCCATAATAGACGGCAGAATCTATTGTTTATGTTCTTTATGCTCCAAGTGGAAAAGTTGATCTAAGACGGAAAAAGTGATTACAAAGTGCTCTTAAGCACCAAAAAGATATCCAGACACTATAAAAAAAAAAAAGTGGAAGTGAATGTGATTTGATAGTTAAGAGTATCTTCTCAAAAATAAATAATACTGTAACAATAAAACTGATCGGTAGAGTATCCTTTTCTTCAAACTGTTGGTGTGATTTCAATATGTATTATCAACCCCATGTTCCAATATCATCATGGTTTGACAAGTCAAATAATACAGAATTCGCTTGTAATTAAATACATAATTTAACTATACACAAAAACCAAGTGCAAAATAGAGCCACAATACACTGGGCTATGACAATGAGGGAAAACCAAATGCCTAGAGACACGGCTTATAGATACATAACCTAGGCGGACAGGTATATGTTTGCCCTAAAAGCACAACAGGGGAGAGACTTATAAGCAATATGAAGTTCTGAAATCTTCATAAGCATGTATAAACTGCAAATCTTCATAAACAAAATGCCATTGATCTGGACACCTATCTGAGTTTGGGAAGTGCCTTGAAGACGCAACCACTCTACCGGAGGCCTGTTTAGAACAGCTTCTAATCTATTGAAAAAACAAAAAAAAAAACAATTTTGAAGCAAAAGAAGTTTCAACAAAGAGTGAGAGAGCTCAAAGAAGCATGGCCCAAATGATACCTTAGCATAAGAACGAATCCCGAGAAACAAACGACCAAAGTGTTTGCACCCTCGATAGTCAAAACCTTCTGGTTCGGTCTCTCTCAGATCCGCTACCACAGCCGTTCAGTCTCTTGTCGCCATCTCTTCTTGATCTTGGGGGAGTGGAAGGTGACCAGCGTGAGATTTGAACTGGCTGAGTTTCAGAGTCATATTTCTGTGAAGCAAGGTAACTCAAAGCTGTTACAACATCAGCTATCACAGGGCGCATGTTGGGCTGCTCCTGAACGCACATTGCTGCAACAGCAAGGGCTTGGTACAGGCCCCTTGCAGGATACTGACCTTGGAGAACGGGATCAGCTATCTGAGAGAACTTCCTTCTATCCTTGAACAAGGGTCTTGCCTGAATAAGATATGAGCCCATTAATTTATTTTGAAAAAGAACTTTTTGTTTGATTCATTTTTTATTTCTTTTGAGCTTAAGAGGCCATGAGAAGTGATCAAACCTGGGCCTCACGCTTTGTGAAGCCTCAGTTCTACCACTGCGCCACCCCTTAGGATTTGTTATAACTCTTAATGAGTGAGGATCCCTTACCCATGCAACCAAATTGTGCTCTTCGGCAGTTTTTGAATTGTCAATTGCTTTCCTTCCTGTAATGATCTCTAAAAGAACGACCCCAAAGCTATAAACATCTGATTTCAAAGTCAACTGTCCAGTCATCGCATACTCCGGTGCACAGTACCCATAAGTACCCATGACCCTTGTAGATACATGGGTATTATCCCCAACTGGCCCAAGTTTGGCCAAGCCAAAGTCTGAGAGCTTGGGATGATAAGACTCGTCAAGCAAAATATTGGAGCATTTTAAATCACGATATATAACAGGCGGACTTGCTTTGTCATGTAAATACTCTAGTCCTTTTGCAGCTCCGGCAGCTATTCTCATTCTGGTATTCCAGTCAAGTCGCTTTTTACCAGGCGATGGGTCTGTAAAATAAAAACTATAAATCAAATCTCTGGACAGCACAAATGAAAAGAAAAAAAAAAGAAAAAAGGGATCTCATAGATGAATGTACCATGAAGATGGTCCTCAAGAGATCCCAACGGCATGTACTCATAAACCAGAAGTCTCTGGTCTCCATCAGCACAATAGCCTATCAAATTGACGAGGTGATGGTGGTGGAGTAAACCTAACATCAACACTTCAACAAGGAATTCCCTGTTCCCTTGCAATCCATTACGATCAAGTTGCTTGATGGCTACTACCTACATCCAAAAGAACAAAATTTTCACACTTTATCCCCAACTTAACATGTACAACAAATCCCAAAAAAAAAAAAACGCTGCCTTCAAGGAGATTGAAGGAAAAGCCACTTGGTCATGAGGTTTACAATATGGAAACACAAGGACAAAAGTATACGACTAAGCTTTCTAAATACACTCATTTTAACTTAAGTTCCATGATGAAATAGCTTAAGTATAATAAACTTGACCAACCTGATTAGAACTTTCAAGTCGCCCTTTATATACTCGGCCGAAACCTCCCTCTCCAAGAAGACAGTCGCCTCTGAAATTTTTAGTAGCAGCTGCCAACTCCCGAAATGTAAAAGTCTGGGCTGCTATATGGTCAGATCCCCCATCTTTATTCGCCTCCTTGGTTTTTAATAATGAATTTATCTTTGAGTTCTCTAGCAAAATAAGAGTGTGAGAAACATAGAGCAAATAAACAACACACCAACTATAGTCTTGCACAAATGGTTTCCCATACACGGCTGTAGAGTTTAAACGTAGTGGTTTTGGAAGTTGGAATCATCATTCATACTCGGCATGAAATTACGTCTCTTCCAGGGCTTGATTCATAGTAAAATGGAGACACAGATTCATAAAGAAGTATTCAAAGGCAAGAAGCAATTTTAGCAATGATATACATACTGAGTCGCATAAGATAGTTTTCCATACAACCATCAATGTATCATTAGTTGTACACTAAATGATTTAACGCGATTTGGCATGTACCGAATTGGTATTCACCGGATTTCCACTTTGCACAAACTAGTAACTTTTTACTTAAAGATTATAGGCACTTGTGGTTCGCAGTGGCTTACATATGGAGGTCACAACAAATTTTCTAGAGCAATCTCAGTTTTGGGAGATGATTACCCCAGAAGAACATCATTTTGCAAATATGCTCAAGTCACAATATGTTTAGGTGAAATTAATTCTTAAAAGAATGATGCTGATAATTTATCCTCCAAACATTAATGCAGAAACTTTCAAGAAATGTATTGGCATCATTCGCAAATTGCAACGGAAAAAACTACTAATTAGAGGGATTTTCTACATTCTTCTTCTTCTCCACCCCCTTCTCTTTTAACCAGGATTTTGACGCCGCTGAACTAACATGCAGAATCAAGTTTAGGGTAATTATGCTGGAGTTCATACTAGTAAAACCTGAATCATGATTTATAAATAAAAGATTTCTTGGCTGTGTTTAATTGTAGATCACAGATTTGTTAAGGTCCATGGGTGGTATTTGATGTGAAGTTTTGTTGTTGGGTTGTAATGGGGTCTCTAATGAGCCTAAAATGAATCCTTTTAAGTCATAGAAACTAAGATACATATTTTCAAACGCTAAAAGTAGAATTATCTAATGGGTTATTACGTTCTATCAGTTCAATAACTTAAATAAAACATGAGATTCTAGTGAGGCCTTCAAAGGCATTTGTGGCCTTTGAAGGTGTTGGTTGTGTCTATATGATGCTATCTTAGTAATGGATGAACCTAGGCACTGGCAGAATTCTTAGATACTTTGAAAATCTAGCCGTCCAGAAGTTCTCACACACTACTCAATCAAATCTAACGACTAAGCAAGCCCCAAAACGCTTCCACCCAGAATGTAAACCGCCTTATTCCACAAAGGCCCACAAGCTACTAGCGTTATATAAGGGATAACCTAATCAAATAGGGTAAAGCCCTACGTAATCCCAAGCTTTCCGAGTTTAATATTTTGTGAATGTTGTCTTGCATATCTTCAATTCAAAGGGCTGGAGCCCTGGATAGCCCACTACATTCCTTCTCTCGCCACTTCTTCCCTTCATCTTCTCCTCTATTCCAACCCTTCCACCCCTATGTTCTTACATGCTTGTTTTTCTACCAAGTCCAGCATTCACTTCACAATATTAACCTTCAAATTTAAGCAAGTTTTTAACAAAATTTTGGTCAAACCTCTCCGAAATTCTGTCTTGCTTTCTTTCCTTTTTGGACCGCTAAGAGTTAGTTCATTGGTATTACAGAGAAACTGTGCTCATTAAATACTTTAGCACTATTCATTTCATTGTTCATGTTGATTCTATTACAGTATCAACATAGTGGATTCCACGTTATGCCAACATAGTTCCCAAGTACTGGTGCTCCAAATAGGCTTGAAGCAATTGATTGTGTCAATATCCATAAGTGGTCAAGGACTATCCGAACCCTACCAAGATTTCACCTTACGGTCCACAAATTAAGAATCATAAGCATCAAGAAAAAGGGTTGCCTACTGAAGAATGTAGAACACATAAGAAATCATTCCAAAGTTGAAGGGAGATCACATGCTACTAGTTCAACAAAACGTATAAGATAAGATGAAAATTTCCGGCTGAATCTACCCAAGTTACTTCCTCTAAGATCTCTTCAAAGAAACTTATTTGCATGTCTAAATAGCCTAACAAAAATCAGTTAAAGAAATCTTGCACTGTCCAGGGTACAACAGATCATAAGCTATCAAATTACCTTTACTTCGTATAATTATTTGCGGATGCTCAGTGTGTTTGGAAAGGCAAGAGCATATAACCCGTCTTACCCCATCATGCAAAAGCATCATTTTCATAATTTCATATACATATACTCTCACATTCTATACTTAAATCTATGCATTTTATGTGCATAGACAACTCAACCCGACTCAACCTAACCATTCTCCAACGAATTTGAGTCTGGCTACATGAATCATCTTTCGCCACTTCAAAATTCTTGAATTATGCCATGCCCCAATAACAATAATTTGTAAACCGAATTGCAGACATAAAATGGTTATTGCCCAAATCATAAAAATGGTCCAAAATTGATGGGTTCAATGAACTCAAATAGTATATATCAAATTACACTCTATTTTAATTGTAAACCAAACAAATGAAAAGGAAACAAAAAACACTAATTCAAAGATAGATATGAGAAATGTGATGATATACCAGAAATGGGTTGAATCGGATCGGGTTGCTGATTCTTCTTTCTCTTCTTCTTCTTTGCTGCCGGCTTCGATTGTCCAGAACATGGAAACCAACCCATTTCCCCTCTCTCTCTCTAAAACTGCACTTTCTCTCACCAAAACTGTTTCTTCTCTTTGTGGGAGCTAGAGAGAGAAATACAGGAATCAAACAGCTCTAGAAAAAGGCAGACACGACACGAGAGAGAGAGAGAGAGAGAGAGAGATTATTGGTGCAGGTGTTGGAAATATTAGAACACAAAAATTAGAACTTCTTTTTGTTGTTTATTAGTAATACAAGTAGACCTAGTCAATTTTTTCATAGACCCCTCCAATCTCTATCTCCATCTCCAAGTCTTTTTATTATTTGAGCAAATTACATGAATTTTTTCTTTACTTGCACTCTTTTTTACAAATTAAACGACTTTGTTCGTGCTTGAATCAAAATATACAATTTCCTCTCGATATTAGTCTCTTTTTTATTATTACAAAATATTTGTTAAATAGTTGTCTCATAAGTATAGAGATTTTAAATATAAATTTTTAAGAAAGTAATAATAATTTTATTTGACAAGCCAACTTTTAAGATTGTAGTTGTACTTATACCTTTTTTGAATTACACTAAAACTAGTACTATCTTTAAAAATAAGATTATTTTTTTGGGACAAAAGAGTAAATAATAACACCATTTAATCTTGTAAAAATATGGCATATTTCAAGACTAAATGGTGTTATTATCTACAATAGCTTAATACTCCCTTCGTTTCAAAAAAAATAAAATAATAGTTTCACTTTTTATTTTTATCTGCTCCGAATAAATAGTCTCATTTTTAATTTTAAACTATTAAATTTAAAGATTTATATTTAATACCATATATTTATTAGATAACTATTTAACGTATATTTTATAACAGCATACGCGTGAATGACTAATGATGTAGAGAAATGATGTACTTTGTACCAAGCACGAGCAAAGTCTAAATTAAGAAACAATTTGCAGAATAAGTGTAAGTACGGGGGACAATACATATAATTTTCCCTTTATAATTCTTAATAATCTCATATTGTACAAGTACATTGAAGTATGATGTCTCGCTTTACCACTTAGCTATAAATAAAGTTTGTTGGGGGTGATCTATGAATTGTGATTGCATACATATACATATCGTAGATTATTTGTCTCCACTTTATAAAGTGAAAAAGTATCATGACATTAGGCTCAATTCACCCGTGATTCGGCTTAAAGTTATTAGCGCGATAATCGTAAATACACAAATACATATACATATATATATATATATATATTTCTTGAATTTTTTTTGTAAAGCTATCTCAAAGTTGAACTCAACTGGACTAGTGATATAAAAGAAGTAATATGTTGCACAACTAATCAAGTTCATTTCAAAAATTTAATATTGAAGTTTGAATACCATTTGTTTTGTTGATACTGAATTCTCATATCTCCACGTATCTAATTTCTATGTGATTTAATTCGTAAAATATATATATATATATATATATATATATTTTGGGTATCCCTAGTCATCATTAGTGGAGTATCAAATTTTATATTGACATTTCAAGATTAGTTCTTGAAACCAACTTCGTTTGTATTAATATAATTAAAATGGATATTTCTACTTGTATATAATAAATAAATTACATTGCCAGGTTAAAATTAGCTTGCTATTTTGGTGTTTTTTAATTTATGATAAATGTCATTTTCTCTAGTACTAATTGTCTATTTATGATTTCACAATTGGAACTTGAAGTTGAAAGTAAGTCTCCTCCTCATCAGTAGAATACTATGTGACATTTGGTTTACATCCATTCCATGGCTAGTCGGCAAGTAGACAAATTTATTATTATTATTTTTTTAGAGAAACATTAATTAATTAATTATTGTGATAGTAGTTGTTGAGTTATTCTTACCCTTAATTTTACTCCCCTTTTAACCAATAATATAATAATTGATAAGTTGGATGGGAGCTAAGCTTGCATAAGATAAAACAAGCTAGCTATGCTATGCTATGATATGCTATATATAGATACAACAAAATCATATCCTTTACTTTTTCTTGGAAACATAGACTTGTTAACATACATAATGCGCGTTGATCTGACATGTAAGACTCCGTGCCTAATTATTTTAGTGTTTAAGTCTTTTTGAAATTAAACTTAGAGAGAAAAGTTGAATGAAGGACTATGGTCTATATAACCCTCTACTCTAAGAGGGTAGTTAAATAGGAATAAACATTATTATTAATTTTAGTGTTATTAGCGTCCTCGCTATTAATTCTTACTTATATATATATATATATATGAGGTAATTTTAGAATTAAAAATGTTAATCACGTATTTTTTTTTTAGTGAGAGTGCTAATAATATCACCCTCTCTTGGTATTATTAATGAAGGAATAAAGACCTTATCCGGATAACTCGTGCTAATAGTCCCGATAGTCTTGCATACCAAACATTCAACAAATCGGTTTATTAATCATATCTGGTCTTAATCCTGACTACCAAATGGCTCTTAAGGGGTTGGTTTCGGGTTGGTTTACGCTTGTTAGGACTTATGTTTGAGTTTAAAATCATCCCTAGATGGTTCAAGACACCCTAGGATCAGTTTGGATGAAGTTTTAAAGTGTAAAACTTCAAAGCTGATGGGCTCGCGCGAAAGGGATTGAGCGGCCGCGCCGCTATAAGGAAGGAATAAGAAATTGTGATGTCGGGCGCGATCGCGCCACTCTGACGGAGTGACCGCACCGAGATGCTTCCAGCTCCGCGATACCTCGTGCAACCATTCGACTAGTCGCCGTCTATCCTTGCGACACCCGTCAGCTGCTATCAATGCTTGAGGTCGAGTTTGAAAGCTATAAATAGTCTGATTTCGGCCATTTGAAGATTTGAAAAGAAACACACACACAACACACTCTATACACACTTAAATACTAAACAGTTCATTCGCGGTACGAATCTTGTTTGGTACGCGGTAGCTCGAGATTTTGACAAACCGATCGTGGGAACGACATATTTTACAAGAAAATCCCTTTCAAAAGCTTACTTGAGAAGAAAGTTATTAACCCCTTGTCTTTAAATAAATCGCATGAGAGATTAAAGATAGTACTCATGCCATGAAAGACATGTAGAAAGTGTGCTACTTGTAAATAAGATGATATAATACTTGTTTGGGAATGAATAATTGTTCGGGAAAGTAGTACTAAAAGTAAAATATGGGTCGCCACGATAACCTAAAGATTAGTATTGACTCAAACGAAGTCCAACAGGATGTAATAAAATTACATCAAAATAATAAAGTGGCATTGGTTAATAACTCTAATAGAGTTAAATATGATTATTGGGTATTGTATGAAGTGTCCCTAAATATTAGGAAGACACTTAAGTGAAGTTATAATGTTATAAATACTATGACATATAGAGTAAAGTGGACATAAAATTAGTATGAGACACAAAGTATCACGTCATGGATAAAAGTAAAGTCTAGTTTTAGTGTCATAAAAATATAACATGATAGTAGCGGGATCCGTTGTAAACCAAAAAATAAAAGATACCTCAGTAAAGAAGTAAAAATGACGAGAATCAATACGGGATACAGGACAGATAAAGATGAATTTGATGTCATAAATATATGACATGGACATTGAATTGACGGGATCCACTGTGACCCGGGAATTGAGCAATTAAATCTATAGCAGGTCTATACAGCACGGATTGTAGTATAATGATATGTGATAAATAGGTATGTGTAACATGCGCCTGAAGTAAATATTCTATATATGTGATTATAATATGCAGCATGAGATTAATACAAGTAAACATCTACTTGTTTATGAAGTTAAAGCAAAATAAAAGATAATAAGTGAACATCTACTTGTTCGTGATAAAAAGAACTAGCCAGTAATTACTCGGGTATGTGTTGATACATGAAATACATGATGATAATCACGTGATGCACAATGTTAACCGTGGGCTAAAATTGATGCACGATGTTAACCGTGGGCTAATACTAATGCGCGGTGTTGACCGTGGGCTAAGATTAATATGCGGTGTCAACCGTGGGCTGTGATTAAATGTGCGATGTTGACCGTGGGCTAAGATTAATGCGCGGTGTCAACCGTGGGCTGTGATTAAAGGCACGGTGTTGACCGTGGGCTAAGATTGATGTGCGTTATTAACCGTGGGATAAGTTTAATGCGCGGTGTTAATCGTGGGCTAAAATTAATGCGCGATGTTAACCGTGGACTCAATTGTAAGCAAGCCACTGGCCATGGTAGGAGTTAGTCCCCATTGTCGTAACCAATAGGGCGACACTGGCATGCTACAAGCCTCATTGTTGTCAGTAACTGAAGGTAATTGGGTGTCATGCGGAAAAGGCTGCCCGTTGAGGTGGAGCCACCCATGGATCCTGTAATGAACCTGAAGTCATCACTTGCTTTTCAATACAACCAAATTCATTCTTAACTAGCAGCAGAAAGAATTAACAATGATGTCTCTTTAAAAATACCAATTCTCAAATATAATAAAATCTGATACAGCTCAATTAAAACCCAAATAGTACAATAATTGCTTCTATCAACCAATCACTAGGCTCGCTCTTTACCCCACTTCGCAGCTAGCCACGTTTCCGTTGTGCACTCTAATCAAATCAAACCTGTAAAACTCAAATAACTGGTGGAGGGTGAGCTTGTGAGCCTAATAAGGAAGGAGATATACAATATCACAGAATAGAACGAAGACATATGATTCAAATACCACTTTACCCATGAAGTTAAACTATGGACAATAATTCATGCTCAACGGTAAAATAATGAAATCATGCTCTTGGCAAATCAACGTTCAAAGAACGAAACATGGTATACATGCTCGAAGCATCAAAATATAATGCTCAATCATATAGCACAGTTTAGTTTACTATCGAGCTCGGGCTCAGTGGCAAAACAATAACCAAATCAACAATTGACGCCCAATCGTTAAGCCTACACCAACATAAACAATAACATTAACCAGCACACTAATACCGATATACCGACTAGTAACACTAAACTATTCCACATAATTGTGATTTTAACCAAAACACGATAAATTACAGTTAACCCATATTTTCAAAATTCACTTTGATAAACAAGATGGAACAATAATAATAAATCATGTTTCAAGTTGACCCAAAATATTTTAGGAACAATCATGTGATCAACCTGACTCGGAATTAGTATTGTATAGTTTCCCTTACTTCAAATTGAGATAAAATCCATTACCAAAAATCATCGGTCCAACATCATATCCCCAATATAATCGATCTACACCTCAAGCATGTCGACCCCTACGGAGTCGGTTCGTCAAAACACCCAAGCATCGTGAACAATAACCAAATCATGCTCTTGGCAAATCAATATTCAAACAACGAAACACGGTATTACACGCCGAAACATCAAAATATACTGCTCAATCATATAGCACATTTTAGTTCACTATCGGGCTCGGGCTCAGTGGAAAAACAATAACCAAATCAACCATTGGCGACCAATTATTTGAGCCTACCAACTCATAAATAATAACAATAACAATAACAATAACGAGGCTCACTGAGACCGAAGAACCGACTAGTAACACTAAACTATTCCACATAATTATACTTTTAGTCAAAACACGATAAACACAATAAACGCATCTCTTTTCGAAATCTATTTTGATAAACAAGATGGAACGATAGCAATAAATCATATTTCAAGATACGAAATATTTTAGAAACGATCACTTAATCAGTACTGCATAGTCTCCCTTACCTCAAATCGAGATAAAGCCCAATATCGAAAATCATCAGTCCAACGTCAAGTTTCCCGATATAATTGATCTACACCTCAAGCATGTCGACCCTACGGAGTCGGTTCGTCAAAACACCCAAGCATCGCGAACCAAATCGACATCGTATCCAAAATATAAAGTGTTGGGTTTAATATGGGAGAGAGCAACAGATGTATAAATTTTTTAATGAAAACCCCATGGAAATCAGCCTTATTTATAGGCCTATGGTTTCTTAGCCCTTAAGTAACTCATCGAGTGAGTTAGCAGTCCAAGCACGAGGTGGCGACGTAGGAGAAAACACCAAATGATGACTCATCGAATTGAATGATGAGTCAATACCTAAGCACGAGGTGTTAGAGTAGGAGAAAGCCACTAAATGATGACTCATCATCCTTATCCAACTAGCTATACATGCCGGTTGGTTGCGGTTTTCAATTGGTATAAGACGGTTGGCGGCTGCTGAGCCTCTGGTAGGGCATGGTGGGCCTTTCATATTCCTCGAATTGGTCGCAGTTTCCAACTTGTATAGGACAGTTTGCGGCAGCTGAGCCTCTCGTAAATATGAAATTGACTGAGATTAGACTTGAATCATTGCTATATCTTGTCTTGATATGCTGCATGATCACATGACACGAAACTGCCTTTAGTAACGTGCTGAGTCTTCGACTCACTCTGTGTTTGTTTGGTTTCCTGAAGTTTGGTAAGTAGATAAAGCAGACGCTGTGAGATATACTAGCAGGGATCTGTTGAGGTGTTGTTTAGGACGATAGCTCTACAGAGCTATGTAGCAGTTGTGATCATATTGATACAATTGTTAGAGTTACGTAGCACAGCTACGTATGTATGATTAGTAGTTGACCCAAGTTGTCGTGCCTTTACACCAAGCTGTGTAACTTTGATCAAGTTGTTATAAGATGTTTTCGAGATCAATGACTTGAGATAGTAATTTATGAGATTTTGTCTTGATTATATAGATTAACTCCAATTTTTAGCAAAACTTTCACTACTAATGATTGTTACATGATCCAAACAACGCGCCGACCTGGAATCTGTATAGGATTTTGGGTTGGGGCGTTACATGACGCGTGTATACTCGTGACACAATTCGTTGTATGATGCTCTTATTATGCTAAGCAACTTACAAAACAAGCTAAAATATGTTAAAGGCGGCCAATAATATAAAGTTCTAGGCACACGCAACTTAATTTGTCTCTGTAAAGAAAAAGGTTCCTTACACAAGACTTAAGTAATATAGTTACTTTTACATAACAAACTCACTCCCTCCGTCTCGGATAAATATTTATAATTTTTTATTTTGAGATGTCTCAACTAATGTTTTTAAAGACTTTTGATATATATATATATATATATATATATATTCTCTACTATTCTTCCTAATATACCCTTAAAGTTTCATTTAATATAACACATCTCAAAGAAACTCATATATTCTCTACCATTCTTCCTAATATACCCTTAAAGTTTCATTTAATATAACACATCCCAAAGAAACTCAATTATTTAAAATAGTTGAACTCAATTAATGTTCATGTGTATTATGGTCAGAATACATTTTACAATATATTATTAATTATATTTCTTAATTTCTGTATTTTATCCACTAGCAACATTTATCCGGGACGGAGAGAGTAACATTTATGTCACAATTAATAAACATATCCTAATTTTTTAGCAGATAGACTCGTGCCGGCCTTGACATTCATTGACAAATGAAAATGTTTTTTTGTGGATAGTCTTGAAGTAAAGATGATTTATAAATAAAGTTTAAAAGTGAACTTCTTTTTGTACAATAAGGTTGGCTGGCTAGTCAGAAAAACAACACCTATGCATGTTGCAATAATTTGTGCTTTATTTGAAAGAGCATGGAACTCATGGCTATAAATTTGTTTTAGGTAATTATAGAAAATTAACAATATGATTGCTAAAACTATAATTTTGTTCCTTGTCAAAGTTGACTTTGAATTGGTAATTACCTTTACAGCCAACAACTGTCAACTTGGTTTTGAAGGTTTGAAAAGTCCCTTCACATCTTTCAAAGGTTTTCAGAAAAGAAAAAAAGAAAGATTATATATATATATATATATATATATGAAATTCTTGATCATGATGGTCCAGTAAAGAATACCAAACAGTCAAGAATTTGGGGACCATTGAAAAGAAATACTAGTATCAAACTTGGCACAAAAGATAAATTCTTTTGCTATATAATACTAATATCTAAAAAGTATGGAAAGGGACACAATTTATCAATCTATAAATGGATTTTTCTAAGTCAAGAAGAAATTAAAAAGTTCATTGACATAATTAACTTTAGTCAGTTAATTACTTGTATTTTTGAAGTCTATGCAATTTTATAACATAAACAAGAAGCAATTACTAGTAAACAAATACTGTTTTCTCAAAAAAAGAAGTAAACAAATAATCTTGATTACCATCATGTGTGACATTAATCAATTAAGGTATAGCAGACTTTAATCAAGTGTTTGTGTAAATTTATTATTGACACATATCAAAATTAAATCCAAAAAATAAAGAAAATTAAAAGGGATAAAACCAGAATGAGTAAAGTCATACAAAAAGCAGAAAAAGAAAAGACAACAATTAACAATCATCCATAAAACATGACACCATTAATAAGCCCAGCATACTTAAGATAGAACAAAACACACACAAGTAATGAGGTGAAAAGCTCATTAATTTTTGACAGTTCTAATGATCAAGAGTGAGCTATCATTAAGAAGAGATAGAGAGAATAGTACTATGAGATATCACTATTTGGGACAGCAAAAATGAGCTGCTTTTCTAGATTTTTTACTATTTAATCCAAATAAAAATAAATAAATAAAAAAGTTAAAAGTGCTTTATTTTATCTTATACCAAACAGGCCAGGTTAAACCTTGAAATGTATCTGGAGTACATTGTCAGAGAAACTAGATGCCAGGTAACTAACTGTTTATCAGTCATGATCTGTCCTTAATATGAAGTCGTAGCCTTAGAATCTGCTGGTTCAGATGCTACAGAATTTGTAAGCTTGATCGGCATTTCATGGTTATGTTTCCCCTCATAAGTCGTGATAAATGCGCTCGGATCGTCTGATGCTCTTTCAACATGCTTGCGCACGTTGCACTTGAGACCGGTGCATCGATAGTAACTTCTGCAAGATTATAACCAATAGAAAATATATCTTTTCTTTGCACACAACATATATACCACATTCTTTTACATATACATACAATATTGTATATATATATATATATATATATATATATATATATATATAACAATAAAACAGGATTACACACAGTTGCAGAGTTAGAGTTTCAATATTTACGAACCGGGGAAAGATCAAAAGCTAAAGTATAGAATGCAATCTTTTCTAGAAATGACATGAAGTATATCTTCAACATCTTTTGCTTGTTTATATGTGCTTAAAAATCTAATCACTATCGTATGTATATATTATTCTTAAGAATTGCTCCTTCCCTCTATGTCAAGTAAATCGATGTCGAATGCCTATAATACACAAGATCACGAGATGAATCGTAATTTAATACCACGAGAATGTCTACAAGTCATTCCGAGTTTGGATTGAAAGATAAAAGGAAGCAACGAGCACTTGATGTTTTAGTTGGAGAAAACTTAAAGAAAAGCAAGCATATTCCCATCTACATTTGATCCTTAAAACATATTCCCATCAATATGATATTTTTGCAATTATTATTTTCTGCAAACAGCCCACAACGTTTGGTAGGAAGGATGGGAGAATTAAAAGATGAAAAGTGAATAAAATGTAGAAACTAATGCTACGTTTGGTAGGAAGGATGGAAAAACAGAGGGTAAAAGTGCGAGAGTTGGACTTTCCATCCCCAAGAAGGAGAAGAATCTCTCCTTCATGTTGTTTTTTGGAGTAGGAGGGAAAATTGGAGGGTACATTGTCTTCTTGTAGGCGATGAGTTAGGAACACTGGGAGATTAGTAATTTAATATGCTATCAATCATGTTCCAACTTTCCTTCCTTTCTTCGGGAGATCGTGACTTTCTCTCCCCTCCAAACTTTCCATCATACCAAACAAAGGAAAATCTCTTTACCCATCCTCTTCACTTTTCTACTCTATTAAACTAGCATTGCTAAGGGGGGCCCATAAAATCTTTTACAAATGGGCGCATGTAATATAATAGATTTGGGCGCATGTAATATAATAGCGATAACAGAAGAATGTCAGTGTAATGTTACACCTAAATAAACTTGAGAATTAACCTGGGATATGGATTTCCCTTCACAACTTTCTGCCCATATTTTCTCCAGCGAAAGCCATCTCCTGTAATCTCAGAATCAGTTGGGTTTTGAACCACAAAGCGAGGCTCTTGTACACTGTCCCCTGAAATCACTGCTTGATTGGATTGATTCAGTCTTTTCCTGTAAAAGAGGACACAAATAATCAATAATTTGTTGCACTTCAACTTTGAACGCAAGTAAATCCTAACATTGGAATATCCATCCATTCGAGTTAAAGTGGCACCAAGTATAAGCCACATTAATAAAACTAAGAAGATTTTCTCTAAGCAAAAGAACGAAATAGAGAGAGAGAAAGAGAGAGAGAGAGAGAGAGAGAGAGAGAGAGTACAATCTCCTACCTCCTCCTACTTTTGGGATCATGAGCGGCAGCCTTCCTTACTTTGGTTCTCTCTTCACAATCCCCACTAACATCACAAGAATTGTTAGGTGTCAGCACACTTGCACTATAAGGTCCCGGAGTTTTGACCAAATTAGTTAAATTCGAAGATGACCCAAAAACTTCATTTTGATATTCAATTGGACCATCGAACCCTTCATCTCCACCATCGAGTGTGTTGTTGGACAGTCCTTTTTCTTGCCCACCCGAAGTGTTACGTGTAGGAAGCTGAGGCTTCAAATGATTATGCTCGCCCTTATACACAATCTCAGCAATCTCCCCATGACTTGATCTTTCAACTTTCTTTTTAACCGGACAATTTGGATGGGTGCATTTATAGTAACTTCTTGGGTACTCACTTCCTTTAACTTGCTTTTGTCCATATTTCCTCCAATTATATCCATCATAAGAAGGACGGTCCACGGTACTTGTATGTGGTTGAGATTTTCTATCATTTTCCAAGTTCTCCGATGCCATTTTTGAGGAACCAATTGTGTTGTCCGTCTCTAATTGTGACGGAAATTTTTGAAAGACATCTGAGTGAAAATCATATGTCAGATGGTGATTGACTTGGTTCGAGGTTTGGGCACATGCCTCAACTTGAGCTAGCGCTTGTCGGTGACTTACGTTAGAAATATCCTGAACAAGCAAAAGATAAACATTTCAATGTATATACCTTGGTGTATATATAGAGACAACATATCTATCTCTGTATATGTCTATGTTTGGTGAATGTACATAGAAATATTGATGCAAAGAGAAATTGCCCCAAACGCAAGTCGTGTAGGCTTATTAGGCACAGGTTCTTGATGAGATCAATCTAGTTCCAAGTACAAGAACCAAGAACACCAAGGGAGGTGTAAAGAATATTGCAACCCAGAGGGACACCGTGAGTCAATTCACGTGGACTACATTTTTGGCCTTGCCTTTGGTCAATTCATGTGTAATATTGTTTAACCCACATGGACTATTGTTTCTGGCTTGCCCAGGTACTTAGGCGAGCTGTAGTTCTAATCCCATAGGTGGTCCAGTGTGACCTGTTGGTGTGGGGAAATCGTTTCCCATGGATATGCAAATGTAAGGGTATGCGCAGATAATGATTTTCTTTTCTTCGAAACACAAGAAAGGACTTTCTATATACTTGTGCTCCTACATGTTCTCTAATCCTATTAAAACTTGCAGTTTTAATTCCAAAAAAAAAAACTTTCGTCCCAAAGATTAGACACTAACCATATTTGCCAACAGAGAAATGGTTGTCCCCGATACCATCTTTGCCAAGGGTTTGTACACCACAGTAGACTTGCTCGTTGACTCCAAGACCTTGTCAGACGAATAGCAAGCTTCGGTCACAAGTGCTTCTGCCTGAAATTGTAGGAAGCATTAGCAGAAAAAATTCCCTGAGATTTACCTCACAGGCAAAAACGTTAACGAAAGGAATAAGAGAAGTAAAGAAAAATAAAAGGAATTACCTGATCAGCTGGAGGAGTGCTCCCCAGAGACTTGAACCGCACAGTCTTTGGTCTAATGGCAGTCATTGCAGCTTCAGACGAGGGTGCAACATTGATGGCATCAGCAAGGAGCTCAGAGAATGGCCTTAAATTTGTGGAAGTAGTAAGCCTTGAAGGAACTGGTTTAGCTATAACTGTCCTCTCCGA
This sequence comes from Platycodon grandiflorus, assembly GCA_016624345.1. Taxonomy (NCBI): domain Eukaryota; kingdom Viridiplantae; phylum Streptophyta; class Magnoliopsida; order Asterales; family Campanulaceae; genus Platycodon; species Platycodon grandiflorus. The sequence continues at coordinate 7,142,253 of CM028365.1, forward strand.
CTCTTTAAGCTCCATTTTCAATGAATACGAAAGCAGCTAGCTAGCCACGCTCTTGGTGAGACTTGAAGACAAAATTTGAGTTTCGACCATCTTGTGTTAGCTCTACTTGTTCGGGGCCTGAAATAAACACCAATTAATTCATCAAAATGCTATCTAGTCTCCTAATAACCTCTTATTGCAATCATAAGAACACCCCAAAATCAAATTTGTTCAGAAGCCTAAGATTCATTATCCCTTATACGATTCTTATCAAAATCAAGTCCGTTCATACGCCTAAAATTTATATCCCTTAAACGATTACCTATCAAGAAAGAGGGTGCAAGTCCATTATTTTGACTCCTTCTAAACCTCACCGTTGGCGAGAACCTTATGCATTTGTTAAAACTATTTTTCAAGATTCCGAATAACTTTCACTGGTCCAAAAATAGGTAGAGAAAACCAATTCTTTGGCATGTTATGCTATCTTATTGAGTTTATGATAATGAAGTTGGCAACAATCTTGACCCAAGAAAGAACAACCCCAAGTTTACTTTCTATTTAAATCCTCAAGTAAAAATTAAAAGTCAAAAAAAAAAAGTAAATTTTTTTCCACTATTTAGGACAGTGAAATCTAGATGGATGCAATAGAATATTTCAGTAATTAATTAATTGAATCCACAAAATGACTAATCCAACAACGGCAACAAAACCATGGAAACCAACATTAGTCAATTATTATCAACTACACCTAAGAAATCCGTTATATGTGTGTGTGTTAGAAAGCTACATTCAGAAACAAGAGCTAACAACCTTCATGGATGAACAGAAATCATTCACAACAGAGAGAGAGAGAGAGAGAGAGAGAGAGAGAGAGAGAGAGACTGACCAGAATGTAAGAAATCAAAAGATTAAACGATGTGCAGTCTTGAAATTTCATTATCTTTGTAATTACTAAAATATTACAGCTGCATTACACAAAACCCACAACCAGATAAGGAAAAAATGGGGTGATGAGATATTTAATGAAGATGGATATTACTGTATAAACTTAGTTAGCAAGCACATAGACATGAATGACACTGAAACTATTTCAAATTGGGACGGACGGAAACAGGCAAGGCAGGACAAATTTCTCATCTTTACAGTAAAAATCAAATGAAGAGAGAGAGAGAGAGAGAGAGAGAGAGAGAGATTCAAAAAGAACCTTTTTGGGACAACAAAGAAAGAGGTGAAGGAAGGAGAGAGAGGCCCACAGAGAGTGATTAGAGAGAGAAAGAGGAAATCTTTCATCAAGCTTCTGCACAACAAAATTAGAGTGTGACAACTAAATTTGAGTGTAGCAGTTGTCACACCACACTCAATTTTTTTTCCAGAAACCAAGGAACCAAAAAAAAAAAAAAAAGGATTAATATATAATTTGGTCCCTTAACTTGTTAACTTTTCCTACCTAGGTTCTTGTAGTTGAAAATTTCTTAAATTGGTACTTGAACTGAGGTTTTGGGCTCTCAGTTAGTCCCTCAACTGACTTCCGTCAATTGAGTCGTTAGTTTTTTATTTTTATGACAAAAATGCCCTTGATAGTAAGTGCAATGATCTGACGTGGACAATACTTACCAAACTGAGTTGGATTATTTTGGTACTTATAATTTTTCTTCTCTCTCCTCTCTTCTCTCCATTTTTGCAATTTTTATTTTTACTTTTGTGTTAGTATTTTAATTTCTAATAAAATAAGAGTGCAATAAAGAGAAAAATAACTAGAAAAAGAGTGTAAAAAAATTAAGAAAATAAAAAAAAACATATTGGAAATAATTTCTCTACTTTAAAATAAAATTTAAGTAAAAAGAAATTGACCATATTATTGTCAAATCAAAAGAAAAAAAAAATTGCCCAACCCTTTTTCCATCATTTAAGCCCCCCACTGGCCCCCATCACACACACACACACACACACATACACACACTAACACTCAACATCACCACCACTAGCAAACAGCAAACCAACACCAACATTTGAGCATGAGCAGCTCTTGCAAATGCAAAATCAACTTCCAGTACTCTATCTAATTAGTACTTAATCTCTATTATTGATTCTGTAATTTTAGAAGTAAGGAAGCTCAAAACGGCTGCTCCTCAACACTCTCAGGGTTCGAAAGCTTGACTTCCATGTTTTTCAATTCCGGCACCTCCTTGGGTTCCATAAAGTATGTTCCTCAACACTCTTTCCACTAACTTACTTTCCAACAAAGCATACAAGGGAAAAAAGAAGACCCAGATTATAAAACAAAACCAAAATCAAAATCAAAACCTAAGCCTAAGCTAATCCCACAACCCACCAATTTGAAACAAAACCAAAATTGAAACCTAAGCCTCAACTAGAACAAAACCAAAATCAAATCATGAAACAAAACCAATATAAAAAGCAAAACCTAAGCCTAACCTTACCCCCAATTTAAGCCCTAGCCGACCACTAGGATGGATTAATATATAATTTGGCGGCGATTAAAATTAACGTGGTTTACTTGGATCAAAGTGGGGCTTCGGCTACTGGGGGGTTTGAATAGTGGTAGTGGTGGGGATGGGGAGGAGGAGTAGATGAGATAAAGGAAGATGATGATAGTGGTGGTGAGGGGTCATTGTTGTTGGGATTGAGATGGGTTTGGTTGGATTTGGGGTTCGCAGAGGAGGGTTATGTTGAGAAAATAATATGTCAGATGAGAAAATTATATTTTTGTTGCATTATCAGTATTTCGATCCATCTCATCATTATTATCCACGTGGATTCTAATTCGTAAAGGAATAAGGGCATTTTAGTCTTTTAAAATAAAAGATAACGTTTCTGTTAACTCCCGTTAGATGGGGAACTAAACGTAAACCCAAATGTTCAGTTCAAGTGCTATAATAAGAAATATCATAATAGTGAAACTTAATTAGAAAAATATTACAAATTTAGGGACTAAATTGTATATTAATCCAAAAAAAAAATGTTCTTTTCCATTGTGTTTCCACAAACAGAGATAGAGATAGAGAGAATTGTTTATTATTATTAAGAAAGTTGAATTAAGATATTTAATTATAAGAATTATATAAAGAGAATTGTTATTTACATTCATAAAACTGCTGAGTACACCCTCAATAAAAATTACAAAAATGCCATTATAAATTTAGACCTAAATACCCTTATTTTTATTTTTATTTTTTTAGGCTGTTTGACACCCTTACCGAACACCCATAGTAATGTTCGGTAGGGGTGCCGAACACCCATAGTGATGTTCGGTAGAGGTGCCGAACACCACTATGGGTGTTCGGTAACCCAGTGCCAAACAAACTGTTTAAAAAAAAAAAAGGAAGGGCGGGTGTGTGTGGGGTGGGGGAAGGTGGAGGAAAAGGGGTGTTAAAAAAAATCAAAGCAAAGGTGAGGTTGGGTGGGGCGTAGTGCGGGCGGTGGGTGGGTGGGGGGAAGGAAGGCGGGGAAGGGCGGAGGAAGGATGCGGCTGTGTTGGGGGAAGGAAGGAGGCGTGTGCGTGTGGGGGGAAAGGGAGGAAAAAGGGGGTGGGATGTACCAGGAAGGAGGAGGATGGGGTGAGGTGTGTTTGGGGTGGGGTGTACTTAGTATTTTGGGAAAAATATTGGTAAGGGTAGAATATAAAATTAGTGGGGGGTGTACCTAGTATTTTGAGGGGTTGAAAATATTGGGGTGGGGTGTACTAAGTAATTTTTGAGGTGTAAATAGCAATCCTCTTATATAAAAGCAGCATTATTAACACCCCATTTTACTCTTAATATACCCATTATCTCAATACACCCGCTATACTAATTTTACACCAACATGAATACTAAATTCATCACCCAAACATTTTCTATTTTACCCCTCTCAATTAAATCACTCTTTCTTTCTCAATCCACTCACCCAATATCATCACACACACCCCAATTTCTAAATACACCAATATAAACAAAACTCATTTCACGGCAAAGAAGAAGGAGCAAAACCGCACTCCCTTCCCCCCCCCCCCCATATTTCAAACCCATCTTCCACACTAACATACTCACTCACTCTTTCCTTCCATTTTGTTTCTTCAAATAACATTTTCGTTTCAATTTTTGTGTCAAATATCATTTTATTTTCGTTTCAATTCGTTATATTATGTTTGGCACTGGTCGAAGGAGCACGACAGTGGTGATCGGGACTGGTTGAAGGAACACCACAGTGGTGTTCGGTAACCCCTAATGGAACACCACAGGTATGTTCTGGTGGTTACCGAACACCACTGTGGTGGTCCATTAACCAATACCGAACAGATCCCAACCCAGGCATGTACATAAATGCATGAAAAAATTAAATTTTAAGCTTCACTTCATTAGTCTTCATACCTGATTTTTGTTACAAGCTTCACTTCTTTAGTTTTCATGCCTGATTTTTGTTACAAGCTTCACTTCTTTAGTCTACATGCCTGATTTTTGTTATAATATGAATGTGAAACTTGAGTGTTTGGTTTTAGGAGTTTGGTAGAAGTTAGAGAAGTTGGAAGTTAGAAGTTTTGAATAAGGAATGCGTTTATGAAGTATTATGGAGGGGGCTGTATTTAAAAATTATTTGGTCGTGTATATAAGAGGTTTAGGAGGTGTCATAATATAGTGATGGGTGTATTTAGTAAGGAAAGTGTATTTATGTCTTTTTAAATAATGGCATTTTTATAATTATTTTTTAAGGGATTGTATTAATAGGAGGTGGGGGTGTTAATAGCGCTCCCCATTATATAATTATTTAGTCCCTCTGCTTTACGAAAACTATGCGTTTGGTCCTCCCTCATCAAAAAAATTCATTCTGGTCACTCGATTTGCATTTTTCTGTGAGATTCCTCCTTCAGGCCGTTAACGTCAAATTTTTCGTCTGTTTTTTTTAAAAAAATGTCCAAACTACCCTTAATGCTTCCCTTACCTCGCTTCATCTTCTTCAACTTCTTTCTTCTTCAACTGGAACAAATAAATTAGCTAAGAAATTTCACAAACGATTCACCCAGAGTAATGACAGAAATCGTGAAATCGTTGAAAAGAGAGAGAGAGAGAGAGAGAGAGAGAGAGAGAGAGATGAAATGGGGAGTTTGGTAAGTGGGTATTTAATGAACTCCTCAAATCTAGATCTAGATCTGGGTTATAAACGAAAACATTCGTCCAAATCACCCACCTCCGCTGGGGTTTGCTGGTTGGCAAGGGAGATTGTTTGTGTTGTCGCTGCTGGCGTTTGCTGGTTGTCGTCGGCGATGGTGTGTGCGCGAGTGGTGCACGGTACTGGGTTGTGACGATCGGAGATGGAGGAGATGTCGACGGCGAGGGTGGAGCGTGGACGATGATGTTGCGGCGGGTTGGTGAAAGATGGGGGTCCCCGGCGTTGTTACTGTTGTTATAGTCATACAAGGACAACGACGAGAGCTTGCCGGTGACATGGATCTGTTACAGTCATACAAGGACAACGCTGACGACGATGAGCGATTGCCGGAAGCTCCAGATTCCTCACCGGAATCCTCTCCAACTCGAATCTCTCTCCCATCCAAATTATTTTCAAATTTCAATAATTAAACCTGGGTTGAGATCGAGATTGGGTGGGAGCAGATGGTTGTGTTGTGGTACTTGGCAAGCTGTCCCTTCATTTATTTATTATCTTTATTTCAAAAGTAATCGATTGAAACCTAATTATAAAAGTTGTTACTGAATTCTATTTCACATAATAACTCTACTCTTGATGAATCTTGTCTCCTTTTCTACTTCTTTTTCCATAGTTGGACTGATTGTTTGAGTACATGATATTGAATTTCTATTGTGAAGGATTGCACAGAATTTAATCTTGTTCAACAATTCATTTTTTGTTATAGATAAAGTATCATATTTGATATTTTGATCTGGGTATTATGAGTTTTGGATGTTGAAGGTGGATCTAAATTCATTTTACTGAATTAAAGAAGGCAAGGGTAGTTTGGGCATTTTTTTAAAAAACAGACGGAAATTATAACGGTAACGGTCTAAAGGGGGAATCTCTCAAAGAAATGTAAATCGAGTGACCAGAATGAATTGTTTTGATGAGGAGTACCAAACACATAGATTTTGTAAAGTGGAGGGACCAAATAATTATACAATTCAAATTATAACAAACTAATTTTCACATAATGTGAATTATTATTTTAGTGTGAACTGAAAGTAACATTATTATAGTGTTTTAATTTTAATGAAATATTTTTGCTTACAAAATGAGCAATTATATATTCTTGAAGCCAAGGTGCCGTAGGTTGAATAACAAATCTATGAACTCAATTTTTGCTTGTGTTATTTGTAACAAAGATATTCATTGAGATTGACTTGTTAGATCAAATTAAATGAATCAAGCTAGCTAGCTTGAACATATTTTAATTTGAAGCAAGCTCAGCTCAGCTCAGCTCTCGATCGTGAGTTTAATAAGCATGGAATTGTAAGCTTGTACCTACTACAATTTTTATAGTATTTTTTTTTAATTAAGAAGAAGTTGTATTCAACTCGATCAAGCTCACGTTTATTAAAAAAACCTATATAAGATCGATCGCGTTTCGAGCCCCTATTTAATTGTAGCTCCTTCTTAAACGATTAATTATTTAGGCATCAACACGTTTAATTAGAAATTTTATAAACAACTTAATGCTATCAAAAAAAGATAGATTTAAGTTTTTCAACTTAACTCGATTAATTAAGCTAGCACTTTCACCATCCTAATTTTGTGAGTATAACGACATGATAAGAAGTGATAACGTACATCTTTTGTTCCAAAAAAATCCACAATTTATATGAAAATTCAACATTAAACAATATCAAATCAATACAAAATATATATATTTAGGCAATAAAATTCCAATCATTTCAAACTACATTAAAAATACTAGTATCAACTGTACTTTTTAGTAAATTTCCATAAATTTTAAGTAAAAATAAATTAAATTGACCAAAAAATCAAAACTAAACTTTTTTTTATTATTATTTTTGTAGTAAATTATATAAAAGTACATTGCATTCTATCAAGTTACAGTTCCTTCCATCAATAATAATAATATGGGAATTGATTTACTCCCTCCGTCCGGATAAATATTCTTACTTTCTATTTTGAGATGTCTCAACTAATTTTCCTAAAAACTTTTGATCTATCTATTTTCTACCATTCTTTCTAATATACTCTTAAAATTTCATTTAATATAACACATCCTAAAAAAATCTAATTATTTAAAATAATTGAAATCAATTAATATTCATAAATATTATGATCAAAATATATTTTATAATATATTATTAATTATATTTCTTAATTCATATATTTTATCCACTAAAAATATTTATTCAGAACGAAAAGAGTTATAGAATTCGTCAAATAATTGAAAAGGAGGGAATGTTAGTTGGGCAGGTGAACACACGTGGTTGGGTAGTGCTTCCCACCCTACCAAACTGAAATTCAAATGCTCAACTGGTAGTTGGCTTTACCCTATTCCTCGTGCTTTTATTTCTACTTTTTTTCTTCCTTTAATGGATAAGATGGTTAGTTCAGCTCCTTTCTATTATAACTGGCTACATTCCTCTTCCCTGAATATTTGAGGATGCAACAAACACTTGCCTATATATTTGAAAATTATTTTCTAAAGGTCGAATGGTTTGAGAAATAAATTTAGTTACCACTCGAACTAATTCTTATAATTTTGTGCCAATTAATTTGATGGAGCAAGATTTTATTATTACGAAAACAAAACAAAAAAATTAATGTTTAGAATATACAAAAATATTATGATGTTCACATTAACTTAATACTGAATGGTCATGCCTCATTAATTTGACATCATAAAGGGTACATATAATGAAACACTTTCTTAAGACTCGTGTAAAGAAATAAATGATACTTATTTTGAAAATGATGGAGTAATAAACTTTTTTCAAATCGGTTCCAAAAATGAGCATAATTTGTCATAAATTTTTATTTTCAATGTTAAATTGAATAAAATTTTATTTCAATTAATTTTGATAGGCTGATATGAATATTAAACATGAAATAACTATATATATATATATATATTTATTTACACGAGTAAAATGTGATTTAGTTTTAGTGTATAATGCTGCCACCTCCATCCAACTCCAAGGATTACTCTCGTCTCAAACCTCAAATATTTTTAGCCGTGGAAATAAATAATGGGGCCCATCAGATCTTCTAAAACAGTTTGACTTTGGCCTCAATCCCTGAAATCTCAAACAAATTTCACCTACAAACCCTCTTCTTTTAAGTCTTCCCCACTTGATCCGGAAAACTTATAGAGCGGGGCTATTTACACTCTCACCCTCTATTAATACACCCACTATAAAAATTTCACATCAACCTAATTAATTAATACACCACCCTTATCTTTCATATTTTACCCCTTCCTAAATAATCAATTTTTTCTTTTCTTCTAAACCTAACCCACCCCTCCACCACCACCCCCACACGGCAGAAGCCCCTTGGCCCCCAAATGAGCAACGGTTCTACCAAGTGATATCTTTCTATAAATAATTGAAATTCAACGATTTGATCTGGATCTTTAATTTTTGGAAAGTTAGAAAGTTCTTCTCTCAAACCCTGATCAATGAACCTGCAAAATCCTTCGTAAGCCTCCCCTCTCTCCCTCATTCCCTCTCTTTTTTTTCTTCTCAGACCTACCCTCTCTCTCTCTCTCAATCTGTGTTCCCCTCCCTCATTCCCTCTTTCTTTTTTTCCTTCTCCTTCCTCCTCTTTGAAAATCTTAGATGTTCAGTTAGGGCTAACCGAACAACACTCGGTTGTTCGGTCAACCAGGGTCAAACAAGAAATCTTCAAAAAAAAAAATTATGAAGATGGTGGTTTTGGGAGAGGGGAAGAAGGAAAGAAAGGAAAAAAAAAAAGGGGGAGGCAGCAGAGGGAGAGGATAGACTGGAAAAAAAAGGGGGGCGTGGGGAAGAACTGACACGCCTGAGGGAGAGGGAGAGGGAGAGGGAGAGGGAGAGGGAGAAGGAGAAGGGGGAGGGGAAGGGAAGAAGGAAAGAAAAAAAATGGTAAAGGGTATTAAAGTCTTTTTACAAGATAATATTTTTATAATTAAATTTAGATGAGTGTATTTAGAAGAATTGGGAGTATTAATAGCCCCGCTCAAACTTATAAGAACATGTGTAAATTCAAATTCAAATATTTCCAATGTGTTAACTGTGTGTTGAGTGTATGTTTCACTTGAAAGGAAAATGAGAACTATTCAAAAACACTTCAATCTTCTTTATGTTCCGAACGGTTCCAATCTTCATCATTTCCAGAATGGTTCCAATCTTTTCGAGGAAATTTCAATCTTTACGAAGAAAGTTTTAATCTTTATCATGTCCCAGAATGGTTCCAGTCTTTCCATCAAAGTTTCAATCTTTACCATGTCCGAAATGATTATAATCATTCAAGAAATCTTCCGATATTCAGCGGTGAAAGCGTCTCAATTTCTCCAGGTTTCATGTTAGAAGTTTCATACATCGAGAGTATGCAAATGCAAAGCCTTATTGAAATGACTGATTTGGTTTATTGAAATGATTGATTTGGTTTATTGAAATGATTGATTTGGTTTGCTAGACTCGCTTAACAAGGATTCATTGGACAGATAGACGAGCTTGTAGCTTCTATTGTATTAATGGCTTCCTTTTGAGCTTCCACACTCATCAGCAAATGACTATTTAACCCCCCCACATTGCAGAGGTTCCAAGAGGCTGCAGTTTCAAGTATCAGCTCCCTCCTTTAAATCTGTTGTTCCATTGAAGGCAATTTCCATCCATCAAACCGACACAAGGTAAATGAAAATTTCTTTTCTTATTCTTCATGTTTCTTTTCATTTGACAACATATAGGCATCAATAGTTATCAATGTTTATTAAATATAGTTAACTAGGGTTCCTTTTGGGGGAACGTAAATACGTCTTGATACGATAACCATAACATAAAGATTCAAAGGGTATATTATCCCACAACAAGGGGAAACAAAGGTCTTTATAGCAGAAGGCATCGACAAAAAATGTAGTTACACCAGCTTACGTAAAATGTTGTTATTGCACAACGCATACATATCAAGAGCAATATCGTACTCTACAATTACATCTATTAAAGTCTACAGCTGCAAGTCACTGTTTCAATATGATTAGGGTTCAAGTACAAACCAGAACACGAGCAATCAAAAAGTAACCCTTCTCTACACACAGCATGCATCTTCATTCTTCCATATACAAAGCTCTGTTACAGCTATATCTGAACAGGGTTGGCCAAACTAGCTATCTGCAGCACTGCTTGAATTATCAGTATGCCCTGTTTGCCTAACAAATTGTCCTCGAATCCGTGGCCGTTGTTCTGCTAGTCTCTTTCTGTTTTGGTACCGCACCTGAATTTTTTTTGAAAATTACGCTGCTTTAAATTCTACACAAGTCAACTAAAAGCACCATCCACATTTTTTAATTTTTTTTAGGAGCTCAGTATTTCATCGAGTATATTTGAAATAGCTATGTGTCAATTATGTTATGTTAGGAAAGACAAGCAAGTGGGTTGACCTGCATGCCAATGTTCATGCTTTTCTAAAGGCTTTCGCTTGAGTGTAAAATAACTAAATTAACCTTTAAAATGGCAGTGAGTGGATTACCACTTAACGTCCAAAATCCTATCATACATTGGTTTAGACCCTATTTTAAGGTGAACATGAAGAAAGAGATCCAAATCACAAAATTCGGGACACTTGGCACTAAAATTCAGGACATTGGACCCTAAATTGCAAAATGGGTTTAAACTATTGCCATTAGCCAATTAGATTCTACAGGAAGATTGAAGAGGAAATGCACTTCTATCTACATATATGACAAGAAAGCACGAGTCAAACCACAAGATATAAATTATCACAAGCGGTGATGGATCAGTAGTGGAAAAAATTGGGTACACCAAGAAGTAGAATAACAACACAGAGTAAGTTACCTTCTTTTGGAGCAAGTTATCTTCTTTTGGAAGCACCGCTCTTTTCTCTTTTGGCGAAACTTGGTCAAGGCAGCTTTTCTCTGTGCAGATTTGCTTTGATCTATTCCGTTTCTGCTACCACTCCCACTATCACCACCATTTCTGTTTTCCGGAGCTACCCCAACAGTACTTTCCATATTTGTCCCTCCTGCATTGACAGCGGTGCTGCTTCCATTCTGCCCATTGCTTCCATGCTTACTGCCGGAGGCACTTCTGTTCAAACTATAATTTCCTGGGTTACCTTCAACAACAGGCCCACCCAACACATTTGACGATCCACAACGTGGGGCATCAGCAGCCAATCTCTTTATAGACAAATCATCGGGGTTGGACAGTGACCGCTGTCTTCCTTCCATGTTGTGGTAATGATGGACATGGTGGTGGTGATGAATGTGCTGAATGGAGAGCTCATGATGTGTCTCTCCCGGTGGGTCCAGAATATCATTAGGTGCCATTGCCACGTCTGTTTTTTCTGGCACAACTTGCTGAGAAAGGGATTTGATATCAGCCTTTATAGGTCTAAAAGCAGATGAAGGGTGCAAGCAGTTAATTGTGAAGGTAACTTCCGACTCATCTTTCAGAACTACAGGGTTAATATGAAGCTTATCGGTGGTGGACCCCACATCCATATTATTTCCAACCCCATTAGAACTTTGATTAACAACATGTCCATCTGAACGGGATTGAATATCACACATGGACTCTTTCTTCGTAATTTCTAACCTATTATCAAGTTGAGAGCTGCTTCTTGTGATCCCATTTGGAGCCTTAAAAGCATTTGCACTCGTGCTGTACCTGCAAAGTTGTAGACAAAACACACATCTTTGAATCCCTTAAAGCAATCCTTTCCAAGAAATTCTAAAGCAAAATACGAAAATTAAAGCAATCTTTTCTGGATCCTTGTTCCCTCTCCAGACCTCGAGAAGGCTGAAAGCTCTGAATGTCTTAAAACGTTGCGATCATATTGAACTGCTCTATCAGTGTCTTTTACTCCTCGAAACCTCTTTAAGCTAAGCTCGATGGCTGCTTCTTCATTAGAATCATGAGGGATGTTATTCTTTATTTCCATATTTGCAGGTTCTCTTAGAGCCTCAAATTCCCCATCACTCCTCTGAGGGTCCGTTATATTGGGGCCCACAGCATTGTGTTTGTGGGATGAGCATTCCCCACTTCTGGGGTTTCTCGATTCGCCCATCACCAGCTCTTTCCCTTTTGCAACATTGTCTGGAAGAAAGTAAATACCAGACGTTTGTCATTTAAAGGGGATGTGAAAGTAAAATGAAAAAAGTTGAACTACATTGGAGAAATCAACTTCAAGTGCATGCATCAAAGAAACACCCAGACATCTCCATACACACCTAGTTGTTTGCGTCCATGGATGTCCCTTGTTTCTGGAGCTTCTACATTTGAGCGGATAACTTGGCCACAGGTGCTGTCTGGGCACTCCGCTTTTTGACCCCATTGAGACACTGCTCGGGAGCTGTCAACTTCTACAGCTTGTTTTGTCCAAGAACTCTGCAAAGTAGACGAAATCATATATTTCTGTTTCTGCATTTCGAAATTTTCAAAATTATGTCTGTTTCATTTTTGAAATGTGCCTGAGATCAGCTACGTAAACATCTACATATTATTGCCGTAACTTTTCTTATTTTTTCACATCTGAAAAGTAATTGATCAAGCATTAGTGGAAGTTGGATAATGAGCATAATTATGAAATGTGTATACTCCTTTATGAAGACAGTTGATGGAAGTATGTTTTGGCGCTAATTTCCAGCTAGCATTTTTTTGAATGGATACAATCATCCTCAAACAAGCATATCAAGTAGAAATGAAAACCAGGCATTGGTCTGCAACTGCATTTCTAGCCAGCAAAAACAACTGTTTATTTCAATGCTTCTTGATCTTTCATATTTTATCAATTATACAGTAAATTTCTACTTTGTGTAGATGGATGAATTCTCCAACATCCTTGCTTCCAGCATAAGAAAGGTTCCTTGACTTTCCAGGGCCCTTTTTGTGTGTGTGTGTGTTATTTGCTTTTTAATCTGGAAACAGATAATAATGAGTACCAGCTCAAGAGAGGAGGTTGTAGTTATAATCAGAGAGCATCTAAATGTCAAGAACATTTGGAACACATGCATATTGTAAGATTTGGTGGCAGAAATCCTTGCCTTCATTGGAAGTTATCTATCACAATTCACAACAATCTATACTAAGTTTGGAGTGGTACCAACTAATGACTGCTACGCCAAATAAATATAATGAGTTCGGATCAATAAAGGAGATTCTAATTATAATAAGGGAGTTTCTAACTGTCAAGAACAAATGGAACGCGTGCAAATTTTAAGTGTTAAGCTTCATATACATTGTCGAGGCTAAATCTAACAGCTTAAGCTTTTAGATGAGTTGTTAACTTAACATGGTATCAATGCCAAAACTTGGGTTCAAGTCAACCCGCTCGCAAATTTTAAGTGTTAAGCTTGATTTATGTTGTTGAGGCCCTCTCTAACAACTTAAGCTTTTTGATAAGTTGGAAACTAAACAGTAAGAGATGGCCGAATTCCTTGCCTTCATTCATTGGGAGTTATATCTGGCACAAAGTACAAAACAGTACCAACTAATGACTGCTAGATCAAATGGCCCGCATATCTCAACAGTATGCAGTAACCACCTGCATTTCCCCAAGGAGCGCTGGCCCGAGAGCAGGGAAATACACTTCCAACATATCAGATTACCAAGGCTGGTCCAATGAATTTCCCAAGGACCACTAGCCCGAGAGTAGGGGAAAGCCCCCAATAGCCCACTAGGGACACTCGATAAAGCTTGGAAGTTTTGCCCAGGATAGGGACATCCATGCGCACTCCAAAAGGCATCTGTAGCAAAACAATTGTGCCGTGAAAGGGATTCCAATAGGCCCCACGAAGGGACACAAATCGAACCTCAAAAGACACCTGATAAACAAATGAGCCAAGGGTGAACTCTATACAACTTCCAAGTACCATGGGTAGGGCATCACGGGGAAAGGGTTGAATGGGGTTCACGAGAAGTACAAGTAATCCATGAGAGCCACAACATTAGGGTACATTGGAGTTCTGGATTAGTGGATGAGATTAGGAGTACATTTGTGGGCCTCCCGATGACACACATAGACTTCGCTTAAACTAGGAAAGAGAGCGGAAATGGACCTTCCAGGAAACATACGTCATGACAGCAAACCCTAACACCACGACTTCACCGATAGTGACAGGTCCTCCCCTCGCGCTCCCCAAGAGATGGTGATATCATATTCACTATATACAGATTTATTACACACAACATTGCAAGCTTGATTGATTGATTGATTGAAAAGATCTATGGCAATCTAGTAGTTTTGGCACATTCCTAACTGAGGGTAGCCCAGCAAGTGCCCCTCTCTCTTCTACTTAGTTTTGTCTTGTTCTTCACCCGTACTTTCTTACTCCAATTAGACCCATAGACCAATAGAACGCATTGAAGGCTACATTAACAAAGAAACCCAGACACGTACCCGCAAGGAGTACACCAGGCCATTTCCATGGTGGACCTTGGGACCCTTGGGGACCACTCACATTCTGCAGCAGGTGATGCGAAGATCCAACTTTCTGAGTCAAAGAATAGTCTCTTACTTCCTAAAGGAAAAAGATTCACCTGGCAGGCCTACAAAAGGGTAGTTTGGCAGTAAATTTTGGGTATTGCCTAACATATTACTGGGAAAAGATAAATAGTTGGGCATTCCCCCATTGGGTTCAACTATATATCCCCCTATTTATCTTTTCTAAACAACATTAAATTCCATTGTCAACTTATGAGTAATTACATGTTCAAGAGTGTTTTAAGTTATATTAAACCCTACATTCTTATTGAAGCATGCCGAGCTTAATGCATTTGAATGATTCATTACACAATTTTACACAAGGAAAATGCTATAGGTCCCAATATTTTATGAGAACTTATGTGGCAGTGCATGTAATTGGTTCGCATCTGGCCCCTCAGTTAAGTGATGTGATGTCTAACCAATCACATGCATTGACACGTAGGTTAGCTTTTTTCCTTTTTGATGCAAGAGGATAGTGGGCTCCCCTGCAACCGTCTTCCTTTCCTCTCACCTCAATCTTAATCTTGAAGATCAACTATCATTTGAAAGACCAATGCTGACACTGGGGTGGAAAGTTGGGATCCCTAGCATTACCCTTTACACAGTACCATTGATCATCAAACAGCTGGTTTCGACACTGACAAGTGGTTGCTCACCTGGCATTCTACTAATGGCTATTCTCTGGTTGATGTAAATTACTAGTCATAATAATGAGCAAAAGGCTACAGTGAAAACATTACTTACATCTAAGTAATTCCCTTGAAACTCAAGACCATCAATATATATTTACTAGAATGATATCATCCATGCCCAACAAGAAACATAAATGCCGTAAGCTGGAACATCGTAAGAGCAAGAAAAATCTTCAAGCAAAGCCTTCTAATTATCCAAGAAAATGAGTTGCATAGACAAATAGGCCAGACAAAGCTTTGCAATGTTATTTGTTAGAGATTACGCAAGCAGAGTACCTGAGTGCCACTACCGTCCTCACTTCCATCACCAGTATCTAAACCATTGCTCCTATTATCATCCCCATCATTGCTGCTGCTATTCTTGTCAGACCTTGCCCTACTTATTGATTTCACAGACTTCGGAGTTTGTGTGCCACTTTCACTCCCGCTACCACTAGACTGAAAAAAGCAGAAGGGTTAATTCATGTGGAAAATTATGGATACCTAAAATAATAAAATAACACGATTCCAAATAAAATCACTTATAACATAAGTAATTGATAAATCAGAAAGCAAATTGTCAGAATAAAACATCGCAATTTTGAATATATGCTCACCTCATTCACCAATTTCTCTAACCCTTAAAGCAAAAGCTGACTATGCACAGAGGAAGTTAAGTATGTGTGCAACCTTAATTGATAGGTTAGAGAAGTAAGATCACTACAATCTATTCCTGAAAGAGAAAAAGGATGTGTCTATGAAACATCACATTTGAGCTAAAATTTATAACTTACACTGTGGCATCTTCTCCAAACATGCTGCCAAAGGTTTTTAAGTTCATTCTTTCGTATAGGCTTCACTAAAAAGTCAACAGCGCCTTTTGATAAACACTTAAATACTAAACCCATCGAGTCACGAGATGACATCACTGCAAACAATCTCTCATCAGGACAGCAGTTAATTGCATCAATTTCGCACACTCTTAGGAAGACAGCGATAGTTGGCACAATATATGTTGATGAAAGGGAGAATGATGAAGTACTTACTAATTACAGGGATGCTCTTGCGAGTTTTGTGGCTCATAATCTTGCATAGAAGCCCAACTCCTGATAGAATAGGCATGACAACCTCAGTTAAGACTATGTCAACGTGATTGCTAAGATCTTCTAGAATCTTCCAGGCTTGCAGTCCATTAGCTGCTTCAATAACTGCCATAAAAGTTTTTTTATGTCATAATAAATAACTGAAAAAATAGAAAAGTATCAAAATCAATTGACACAGATAACTATGGGAGAAAATTGAGTTATTTAGGGCCTGGGGAATTGACCGGGCGAACAGCTATTTTTCTAATACAAGATAAGCATTTTTGCCCAATGGACACATCTGAGAGAATGATTGTTGTCATTTACAAGTACAATTAATATGTAAGATAAAGTAGTTGGAAAGCTAAAAGCTACTTAAATGATATAGTTAGTAAATAATAATATTGGACGCTATAATACATACAGGTATTTGCAAATGAGAAATTCCAAATTTCGAGCTTACTCCTGTATAACATTATAAGCACCATAATTCAGGGCTCAAGTTTCTATATTCAGGTTGGAATAAATTATTACGGAGATTTGTCGAAAAGACTAGATGCACTGATAGACATACTAAAGCAAATAGCACATAATTCGCAAATTTGATGGTTCAAACCCACAAAACCCTATAGTCAAACTCATGGAGAAGGAAAAAGGCGAACTGTCTACAGGCGAATGGCTATCTACCACATGTCAGTAGCTTCAGCATTCCAATTGTACCAGTAGTAACTAGTAACATTTCCACTTGCAAATGACCGCCTCATATCCTAAGATGTTTACTTGAAGCGCACTGCTATCTGAATTCCATTTACCTACTAAAATGAGGAGGAAGCATTATATATCCTATGTTTAGGAAAGGGTTAAGACCTCTGAATAAACCTTTCAGAATTATTTTTAAAAATTTATGAATTTTTTTAGTATAAATAGTCACTTCATCGATGCTCTAAAACCAGTTTATTTTTGACTTGCTACCCCCCCTTGCACCCTCGCTCTATGAATTGGGGACTTAGCAGTAAAACAAGAAGATTATTTACCTCAAGCAGTAGGAAAGTTGATTGGTGTTATTGGAGTTATCGAGCTCTGGCAATTTTTTGTTGAACCAACTTGAATTAGCCGCTGAAGGTTGTAACAACCAAACCTCACTAACAGTTTCAGTATTTAGTAAAATAGTATCAGCGGGACTCCAGGATGTGTGAGAATTGGTATCACTGAAAGATTGAGGTTAACAACCCTCCAGAAACACCCCCAAAAAAATATATATATATTTGATGCTGTAGGGCTTCAGAAATTCCTCTGTTGGGCTAGTTGGACTAACAGCCAAAGCTTTACATTCAAACCCACACCCGCATAAACAGCTTAAGCCTACGGTGAGTGGTAGTAACCAGAGACGCAATGATTGATAAATTATGGGCTCCAGAAGTTCTTACGTTGGAGATGTGGGGCTAACAAGCCGAACATTTTCCAACCAAATCCACACCCACACGAACAACTCAAGCTTTTGGTTGGGTGGCAATAGCCAGACTCCAAGCATTTATACCAGTACTCTTCAAGCAAGCCTCATCCTGTAACTGTAAGATTTGAACTTTGATGGACGAAATCAAGAAATTCAAGAGCCTGGCAGTCCTTAATTGGTACATTATAATCCAAGTAAACACATTGTTTAAGTCAAGAATGGTGTGGCCTGCTGAATGCCTCTTTTATATGCATCAAGATAACGATGCTTCTTCCCTTTAGCGGCCTCTTTTGTTGCAATCATATATGATTTGTTTAGATCCATTAGATTTGTTCAAGAGATTTAGCCTATGAATGGGCTTTGTAACTACGAGTAGAATAAACCAGAATTCATGCATTTCTCTCATCTTCATATCATTTAACATGGTATCAGAGCTACCAATTCTACTTGTATAGTGTTTAATTTGCTTCTGATTTGCTCGCGAGTGGCACACTCACCACCCCCTGGACTTTCTTAATCGCAACTTTGTTGACGTGCTACATAAACATCCATTCTTGCTGCCATATAGAACTGCAACCGAACTTTATTGCCATAATTATCACGCTCTCATCGGGCCTTCACTATCCACCTCTAATTTGTCTTTCAATCATCCACTCCCCCTTACAACTATAGGTTGCTCACCAACAGTCTCACCGACATTTGGTCCTTTTTTCCTCAAGCTCCTCTGGAACTCAGTCTTGACTTCGAGGTGCTTTTCTTGCGGCTATCCCTAAACCTCAATTGAACTAAGCCCTGACACTGATGCGCTTTCATTGTCGCTGTTCATCAAGCTCGCAAGCTTCAATCACCTGCTGTTGCTGTCTGAGCAGTTTTCTTTCCTTAAGAGAGTGGGAGAAGGCGACGGATAAGTGGGGGGAGAGAAAAATGTTCGGAGGGGGAAAAGCTAAGGTTGGTAGATTGATTTATGATAGAGAAAGTACAGTAAAGGTGAAAGGAAAATGAGGGGGAAACGGATCAGCTGATTGGACGGAAATGCATGAATTTTGATATATTTGTAGTTACAATGCCTAGTTATAGGCTAAATCTCTTAAACAAATCTACTAAATCTAATTGGGAAAATCTAAGCAAATCATATACGATGATCAACAAAAGGGCCACTGACTTGCATAGGGAAAAGGTGTTGTAATCTTGATGCATGTGGGAGAGTCAAAGAGTAAACACCAAAGATGAGGTGAAATACCCCTACTTGAGTTTGCCAAAGAGCAAACTATTGTGGATTGTTTTCTTAAGTAAGGAACCAAAGTAGGTAACTTGTATTTGCTACAAGGACCTGCCATTCAAGAGCAAACACCTGCTAAACATAGTTGGTGTTCAATAGAATGATCTTCTTAATAATAAATAAAAAATTGTGCGAATATGGAACATGTAAAGAAGAGGTGTGAAGACTATCGTATTTCCTGTTCAGATTGTCTATTATTTGGAAGTGTTTCATGGAAAAGAAGTCATGGGCTGTTTGGACTCGTATGTTCACTATAAATCTTAGCCTAGGCAACCTATTGGGTGCAGACCCATATTGCGGGTGCAATTGATGGTTTCATGAAATTTGAGAGTGAAATTTTGTTGTGATGTTCCGAATTCCTATTTGGTTTCAGGCAATTCGTGGAGGATCCTAATCCTAATTGTTTAGTGGGCACAGATTTTCTTGTAGGGTTATGTTAAATAATCCTATTGAAGCCATGAGTATTAGTCTTTATAAAGGCTAGTGATGTGAGCCTCCAATTATTTCCTAGTTAAAATCCGAAAGTGGTAAACTTGTTTATATACAACTTTAAAAGAGTCTGAAGCGATATGCTTGGTCTTGTAGTTGGAGAGGCATGGGGTAACAGTCATTGTATTCTTGGGAGGGTTTTGGGTTAATTGTCCTTAAACTTTGAAGGGAGGGTGAATAGTCTCTATATTGTTTGTAATCTCTACATTATAAAAAGTGGATCTCTCTTATGTAGCCTAATGATTTCTTGTGTGAACCATGTTAAACCTTGTGTTCCCTACTTCCCTTATGATTGTGGATTTGTTTATTCCGTTAAATGTACCTTTATTCTTGATAATGTAATTCTTCCAACCCTCCGCATACACCTAGAAGATTGGATCTAAGGATTCATTTATCTAACAATATCCTTGATTTTCCAATGGTATATTTTAAACATTTGCATCAACACAATATGTATTACTGCAAGAGTTCCAGTGTCTTGCATTTAAGTTCAATAGAAACATATAACTAGACTTGCAAATCAGGTATAAGGAAATGCCCACTTAAACCTTCACTACGTACGAAATCATATGTGATATATATTAAGCAATGACTGGAGCCTATGCTACAATGTCTCTTCAAAATGCATCAAAGTAACTATGGCACTTGAGACGGGGAAAAGGTAGGAATATGGATCATGCTTCTAACTTGTTAAGCTACTAGCTTATACCAGCAAACTTTTGTGACAAAATTGCTTTAAAACAAGTAACATGATTTCGAACCACTTTATAATAAAGAGCTATATCATCTTTAGAACAAAAAATCTCATTTAAAATACTAAATTGTTGTTGCGTCCCAAAGCCATCGTGTAGGGAGATAGACTGAAGCCATATAGTGTATTAAACAATAACAGAAGTTTTCTATGCCCTTTTTAAGTAGTCATTATATGCAAATAGTGAGACAAACTGAGATAAAATGGACACCTTAGAGATCAAAAGACTTAATGCAGGATAAAAATCAGCATTATCAAATGCCAGGGTACATATTAGCAGGAATATCATTGGACTGAAGACATCATGCTCTTGATGCAGCACGACCTTATGTTGTTGCTAAACAAAGAGCAAAATGAACAAAAAATTGAACACACAACTACTCTAAGTTGGTCCTCAAAATTTTGCTTTTTCTAGTAAAGAGATCAATCACCTCCTCTTAACAAAGATCAAAATGAACAAAAAGGCCATTGAACATACAATTACTTTTTGTTAGTCCTCGAAATTTTGCTTTTTCTAGTAAAGAGATCAATCACCTCCAATTGGTCCATCCATTGATTTTTCCATTTCAAAGTTGATGCAATGCTAGTGTGAATTATATTAATGCTTCTTTGGCAAAGAGATAGCCACTAGCCAATATTTACGATTACAAAACAACAGCTAATTTTATGATTCTATCAACATTAGTTTTCAAATCATATGAATATACATTGCACAAACCATAGCCAGAACCCTTGCTTGAAGTTCAGATTTCCATAATGGCAGGTTGGGGGAAGCCGGAAACCCTAGACTCTTTCTCAAGGACGCAAATTGTTTTGCCACAATATGCCGAAATCTACTCTCGCTCTCTTGAAGAAAAAACAGCATATTGCAGAAGGATGGTGGTGATGTAGGTTAAGTGTTATAGGAGGGTGGGCGAGGGGTTAATACATATCAGAAGGTATAGATATATGATGCATGCTCAATTTACTACCACCTGAATACCACGTTAAATACTAGAATTTTACTAAATGGCTAATACTTTTCCCAAATAGACATTTTAACTATCCACATTGGTGTCCTATCAAGTTTTGAACAGAAAATCCAACAAAGTGACCGATATAAAATAAAAAAGGAGTACGTTGATCGGGAGGTCTTTGATCTCTTTAGTCGAGAAAGAGTTTGAGGACCAATTGGAAGTAACACGCAAGTTCGTTGACCTTTTTGGTCATTTTTTACCTTGAACAATGTACTAAATACAAGCAAGCATCCAATGCATAAAGTGTCATGTGATGCAGACTAAGATACTAACCTTCATAATTACAATTACGAAGCAGTGCAGTGACAATGTGACGCGTAGAATCATCATTTTCTACCAACATGACCTTGATCGATCTGACGTGAAGAAACCTCTCCCAATGAACCAGCGACCCATGAGGCTGTAGCTGCGGTGCTTGCACAACAACTTGTCCTTGCACCAACTGCCCTGCTCCATCTTTTATATCTTCATCAACTTTATCAATCCTCAACGCACCATCTCTAAAAGAACCTGGCCTGTGGCCATCACCCACAATCCCATTCTCACCTTTCCCGTACTCCTCTTTCACATGGTTATTCAATTCTTGGAAACCTCTATCCTCGCCACCATTACTTGTCATCGACATACTTCCTGCCAACCATATTCAAAAAGACTGACGATGAGGAGGAAGTTGGAAAAATTGAATCTTGATACTCGTAAACCCTTCTCAATGCTACAAAATAAACAGCACATAGCTTCTTCTTCAAGAATCCAATCCCTTCAAATACAAACCCTTTTAACCCTAACATAAGAACAAAATTTCCAAAAAAGAGAATATCAATCTAGTCAAAAAAAAAAAAATCATGAAAACCTGGCACGAAACATACAACATTCACTAAAATCAAACTGAACGCCACAAGGTTCTAAATCTGCCCAAAGTTCCTTAAAGCTCTATCATTCATACCCTGTACAAATCATAACAAACTATCAAAACCCAAATCTTATCCGAACCAAATCACTGTTCTAAATCTAAACCTCAAATAAATTGGTAAAAAAAAAAAACAGAACAATTAGTCAACTACCATTATTATCAATCAATTGGTTACAGATTTTCAAAGAAATCACTGAATAAGTTCTTGGAATTAATAAGTTAACAGTTAAGTCAAACAAATAATTCTTACCCACTAAAATTATGAAAACAAAGAGAAGAAGAAAGAAAAGTTGCCTACCTTTGGCTCCGGGGAAATGAACCAAATCAACAACAATCGAGCCCAAATTTGAAAAAGAAAAATAGCAATAAAGATTAGACCTTTGAGATTGACTAGCTGAACAAAATTAGGGTTTATAAATGATTTATTTAGAAATTTAAACAGTTGGATTGAAGAAAAGATGAGATATTTTTGTGCGTTAGAGAAAAAACAGAGAGACTTTAGCTCCTTGTGTCTGTGAAATTATAGATCCAAGGGTCTGGGATTGAAGAAGAGTGTGATAGGTCCAAGTTGATGATGACATGGACAAAATGTAGGCCTGTGAAGTGACAAGTAGGATAGATATTTCTGACGCGGCAAACATTCTTGTGACGTGGAAGACTGAGCTGGACAAAATCTAAAGAGAGGGATGGAGAGAGCAGAGGGGGTTTGGACCGAATCGAAAAGTTGTAGGTAGGGGAGACACGTAGCTATTCTTCAAGTCCTTTTTTGAAAATTAAAATAGCTTAAATGGACCTCCCTCATTGTTTTGCTTATTTACATAAATGTACCCTCATGTTTACCTAATTGTAAGGATGTCTTTTTGGTCTTCATAATTATAAGAACCTCACCTTCTGGTTACCTAACTATAGTGACATCTGACTGAGACTGATCATTATCGACATTGATGATTTTCTTTTTAATTCCCCAGCTAATAACTTACTCCCTCCCTCCCTTCTTAATTAATTATTTTATTTTAATTTAAAGTCAAATTAATTATTTTTTAAATAAAAATTTAACGTATAATTTTATTTTTTAAAATTATAAAATACGTAATTCGTAGTACTTTGTGTTTACTATGAATTACATATTTTACAATTTTGAAAAAAAATAAAAAATATATAGTTTAAATATAAAAAGTCAAAATATGATATTTATTTAGAAATGGAAGAAGTATTTAATATGTCTCTTACAACGAGACCGAGGGTTAGCTAGCCTAATGGCAAAGTTCAACATATCGTGTTTGATTACATGCTTAAGTTTCATAAAAAAATAATAATTTAGAAAAGTGAGAGTTTCTTCTTTATCATGCAACTTTAACCTATCATTGTTACATTTCAATCGAAAAATATACCTCTTACAACACTCAAGCACACGATCTCCTTTCTAATAGTGAGGTATATGAATAAGAGAATTTGTAATTATGCCATCTTAATTAGAAGGCTCGATCTTATATATTTTGAGTTTCATGTTTCTTTTCTTTTCTTTTCTTTTTTTCTCCTCCCTTTCAAGTATAGAAGTACTTGATGATGATATATAGGTATATGTGCCTACTTCCAAACATTCTCCTTTTAAATATGAGATGACATGTATCTTTAATTACATGTCTTTAGGCAATATATACTTTTTATCCACATAAAAATTGCTATCTCCGTCCCAAAATAAATGATATTATAGAATTTTAAGAAAACATTATTCATATTTTATCATAAATATTGCCCTTATTAATTACTCTATAATTAAATATTTTATTGAGAATAATCATGGAACTTATCAACAAATAATTGCACGTAAATAAGGGTAAATAAGTCTTTTTATAAGTTTTCTTAATTTGTGTGTAAATTGTTAAAAAAATTATTTATTTTGGGACCGAGGTAGTATCTAATTATAAGATTTTGAAATTTTTTTATGTATGTTATACTTCTTCCGTTCCTAATTAAGGAAGTTAACTTTTTGTTTTTGCAAAAATTCAAAATGAAATACTCGATTAGGGACTATGACAATATTAGAAAATGTTCGTACTCAATTTATTTTATTTCATTTACGGAGAATAAACTTAGAAACGTGCGAAGTGAATTGCAGACTTAATTTTTGAAGTGAAGTTTTCGATAATTCATCCAATAGATAAACACACATATTTTTGATGGAGCAATTTTTTTTTTTTTGAAGTAATTGATACAAGTTACTACAACATGATATATGGTATCTTTTCCATAGACATATATAAAGATATATAATAGTTGATCTCGTAAATAAATTTTAGGAAAATTAATGTTATGGATTTGAATTTTTTTAATTTGTCCAAAATTTTCATTCTAATTTTTAAGTAGTAATTACGCATGTAACAAGTCTTGTTAGAGAATGATATCACGTGTGTGTGTGTGTGTGTTAAGTGATGTAATATTTAACCAATTACATAATTTTCACCTAATTAAATTGAGATGAAAAAAAATTAAAGCCCTATCACTACTTTAAAATTTAATCCACTCTAGTCTTGTATGTTCGACTGACTCTCCCTAGAGATCTAGTGAAAGGATTTATATATCAAGTAGCCGATCGAGCAGGAGATCATCTATTCTATAAATTCATATCATTTGAGGGAAATTATTTTGTAAATTTAAGGCTTAAATAGTAAATTAATTGGTCACTTACTTTTTATTCATTTAGGTCACACTACTATTTTTTTTTTCAATTTCATCACTGCACTTTAATTTTGCAATCAAGTTAATCACTCTGTCCACTTTCCTCAAAAATTTAGGATGAAAAATGTTTAAAAAAAAATAAAAAATAAAAATTGTAAACTCAAAAGTATCCTTATATGCTACTTTTTGATATAATATAATATAAATTTAATCTAACACTTTATTGTATGTATTTGTTAAAATATGTATAAAATGACTAAGTAACATATAAGTATATAGTACTAAATGAGATTTATGTAAACTTTTGAAGTAACATACATAACAAAAAATAATTGTAAAAGGTAGAGATCAACCCTAAACATTACTATCCCTAAATTATCTATAATTCTATTTTTAATCCAAAATCTAAAAGAGAGGGAGAGAGAGAGAGAGAGAGAGAGAGAGAGAGAGAGAGAGAGAGAGAGAGACTTTTCCTAAAAATATTTCCTTGCATCTTGTCTATGTTTTTGCCTTTCCTTTTAATTTTTTTCATTTGCTTTAAATTAAATATTTTCATTGTTTTTATAATTTTTTCTCTCTTTAACTTTTTCTAGAGACTAAAATAGCAACTGAAAAAAATCCATAATTAGAAAAATAAAATATGAAAACAATAACGTTTATAGAAACAAAAATTGAAAGAAAGAAAATATAAAAAAGTATAAAATATTTTTTTTATTCTTCTTCTTTTACTTACATTTTGGTTAGTAAAAGAAGATAATTCTAAAATATCCCACCATCTTTATTTATTCTATTTATTTATGTCGATTAAAAAGTTTACATGTTTTTTTGTTTAGTTTGTTAGATGTTATACAATTTTTTGACAATTATTTTTTATTAAAACAAATCAATTGACCTTATTTGATAAAAAATATATTTTAGATTTTTATTTACTTTTTTAGTTGCTAACTAAATTAACTCCTTTTAACATTTTTTTTTTTCTAAAATTCTTAATATGAGTGGAAGGAATGACTAATGTAACTAGAAAACTTAATAAATATCATTGTCCTTTTGATGAATTTGTTACTATTATATCCGTAAATAGACGAAATCCTCGCCCTGGGATAACTGATTCAGTACACATGGCATTCATCAAAAGCATGGAGAAATCTTATGTATTGTTTGAAAGTTTTCCACACGTGTGGATATAAAATAAGATTATTTATTAGTAAAAAAATTTAGAGTATATTTTTGGTACAGTGTAACAATTACACAGATGATCATCCACTATATGATGCATGAATTATATTTAAAAATCGTTGACATATATTTATATGATTAGTTATTTGTAGATTTATATGTTGGATCGAATATATAAATTTTATCCTATTTATTATTGTATTTATTTATTAATGGCTATGGATGTTCATCATTCGAGTTCTTTTGAAATTTAAAGTTGATCGAGAAAATATTTTTATGGTCATAGAACACAACATGACATGCTTATGATGTACATTACGATCCATAGCAGCATACTATAGTGTCAAAGTATTTAAGTCATTTTGGAACATAGTCTGTCACTATCGATCGTAATGCATCACACATGCATGTCACGTGGTGCTCCGAAACTATCGAATATATATATTTTTAGTCTGACCAACTAAATTTTAATGATTTTTTATTTTTACATTAAATTTTAATGAGATTGAATTGGAATTGGGTCGAGCGGAGCAACTTAGGCTTGAGCATGAATCGAGATGAACTCGAGTTTGTTTCCTAGTCTATCTATGTGGTTAAATAGTACAATTAGAATTGATATATAAAATACATTTTTATTTATAATTTTGTGATCATTGAAAAAAAGTAAAATAGAAATAGAAAGAAAGATTGGTTAAATTAGTAAGTGAGGAAGTGAAAAACTCGAGAAAGAAAACCACAAAACGCGATATAAAAAAAAAAATGTCCATATAAATGCAATCATATTTGCTGCATATATCTTATGCTACTAATAATCAAACTTATTCGGGTCCAATTGAATTGACCCATATATATATTAATCAAGTCCAAATTGTAATTTTTGTTTTTTAAAGCAAGACAAGAAACAATAATATGGAATCAAAAAAATATTAATACGACAATACAACAAGACAACAATAATAAAGGAAAGTCCAAATTGTAACTTTATGAATTAGAGTCAAATGAATAAGTTATAAACGAGCGAGCATAGCTAAATTCCTACTCGACCCACTAAACTTTATTTTACAGCTCTATATAGTTAGTGCATGCATATATGTCATCATTCGTAATACCATTGCAAAGTTTCGTAAAATAAAATAAAAAATTATTTCGATTCATTTTGACCGTAAAATAGAGCGGTGGACGATACAATATGAAATTCGAAGTTAAATATTTATTTATTCACCAAGATTTACTATATGCGCTCACTTGTTTGTTAGTAGAAGTTACAACAAAGGGAGGATCGAGAGCAAGATTTAGATAATAGTATAATACCTTCACTGAACTCACTCCTCTTTCTTTCTTTCTTTCAATGTAACCATTACGTACGGCATTCACGTGAAAAATATATATATATTTAGAGGTCTAAGAACAGACATATTTATTTTTTCAAATCATGTTGACAGTAATCAAACTAGTAATTACTCACTAATCTCCTATATATATATATATATATATAAAGAACAAACTTAAGTTCGATCGAGATTCAAAGAATCTAAGAACAGAACATATTTCTAACGTTCGATCGGGTCATTGCATGGCATTTAGATTGAGATAACGCACGACACGAACATATAGGAATTATGTGGAAAAGAATCGAACCAAGTTAATTAGCTGTCAAATACATACAAGCACACAAACACGCACATATACTTACACATCATGTAGAGAAAGTTTCGACTCCAACAACGTACGAAGAGGAAAACTATATCTAATCTTACATGAATTTCCTGTCCTCTGCCGAAACAAACGTACAAGTTAACAAAGATGTGAGGAAAAATCTTTGCCAACAG
Organism: Platycodon grandiflorus; assembly: GCA_016624345.1. Taxonomy (NCBI): domain Eukaryota; kingdom Viridiplantae; phylum Streptophyta; class Magnoliopsida; order Asterales; family Campanulaceae; genus Platycodon; species Platycodon grandiflorus. The sequence continues at coordinate 7,170,216 of CM028365.1, forward strand.
AGCATCGAGACCGGCTGCAGATGGAGCTGCTTACGGTCATGAGGACGCCATTCTTCATAATTATAATCAGCTCCGATCCTCAGGCACAGAGAAGCTCAAGCACTCTCTGTTTCCTTAATTTATAATAAGCTATATAACATGCCTGATGCAATAACAGAATGACCTTAATATGGATTAGCCATTAAAAATCTCTGTTAGACCCATAATTGATCAGATTTGTGTCCTCCAAATACGATTGAGATTTGGTACGCAATGGAACAGCTAAACATTGGATGGTTCCATTTACCTAAATTGTGCCTTTTATGAAATGAGGTTGTAGATGTTACCAAAGAAGGCAAGTGTCTTAACTAGGTTAGGGTTATGAATTTGTTAGATGCTAAGTTGAGATTGGAAATCTGCATGAGAAAACACATCATGTGTTCAAATTTGGTCACTTTTTACTCATTCTACCTAATCTATGCAATCTGGGTAAGTTTCAACTTGGCCTTTCGTTATCAATTCTAACATGCTCTTGTTCCTAATTTATGCTCGTGTCAATTGATTCACAGTGTATTTGCCACGGGCATAATATGACTCGTACTCCACTTTTCAACTACACTATTCTATCAATGTATTATTTTGCTTGTACCAAATGCGTCACAATACATAATTATTTCGTAGAATGTCTTACTTCAAATCGAAGTGTTTATAGTCATTCCAACGTGAGAATATCTCGACTAAATAAAACTTCAATACACGAGGACTTCTTTGTATCTAGGGGTCTATATGATGTCATCATGATGCACAATGGCAATAAAGTTTCAATATTACTCTTTTACTATTTGAGGTGGCTTCAACCAAGTCCTTAATTAAATATAATATCGAGTCAACCTTAAATAATTTGATTATTAGCAAACTGTCGACAGAGTGGATTAATTATTTAACATAGTAATAGGATTCTCATAAAGCTACCAAGCTAGCTAACGCTAGGCTCAATAAATTGACAAACTTAAAATAAGCACAAGTTTTACCCATTTAGCTTACGAACTCAGCCATGAAAGGTGTGTTTGAAATGGTAGTTTTGAGGTTCGTTTTAAAATAATTGAAGAAAAAGTATAAGATAGAGAGATTGGTGGGAACAAAAAAGAGAAAGTCAAATATTAAAAATCAAAGTCCCTAAAGAATATGATATCCTAGCAAGATTCAGGAACACCGGTTATTGGTTTTTGATTTTCTCTCTCTTTGACCTCACTTGTCTCTCTATCCCTCTTAACTTTCTCTTTAATCATTACAAAACTAAAATTCAAACTCCAAAAATCGACCTCAAAACTACTGTGCCAAAAGATTATGAATATTATGCAACACAGCTGTATTACGACTGATCTGACTAGAATAAAGAAGGCAATGGAAACCTGGAGCATAAATGTATGAACATTCATCATACAAGCCTCCCATATATATATATATATATATATATATATATATATACTTATTGTGCTGAAATAAGTCAGATCGAGTTAAAATGTCAGTCACCCATCATTCTCTCAACTCGTTTGGTCATGTATAGTTAGTTACATCAAACCTAGAATGTAACAAAAGAATACAAGCAGCCATCACAATTTAACAGCTGAATAAATCCCAGGTTTCGTTATTAAACGAAAAATAAAGTGTCTTCGTATCTTTCTGCAAAACTGCAAGGCATGTGCTCCACACATGCAAATAATGATGCATTATGAGGAAAGTAACTAAGAAGAATGAAGAGTCTTAAGCAGCTGCAGACCGCTTTTCCTCTTGTTCATCGAGGTTTAGAGCTTCCAGCAACTTAGGCCAGGATTCTGGGATCCCTCCAGGCAGATCAAACTCCATTAGATTTCCTTGATTTCGGTAGTAATCCTCCACGGGTTGGCTCTGTACACCCAAACAGGAATACATATCCATCATCATGTTTAAATTAGGAGAAGAGTATAGTCATAGAACAGAAGAGCATTCTAGATTATTTATAAGATAAACACACATGATCTTGACCAATTTGAGGGGAAAAAACGAAAAACAAAACATAACTTGACAATCTATCAACTATTTACTAGAAAGTGGCAAACATCATCCCCAATCTGTACAAGTTTCAAAGATTAAGACCCCACCACACCATAAATAGCATGATCTCACAAATGGCCCTAGATTTATTTTTCAATAATTACTTATACAAGCATCCTAGTAGAATCGCAGAAGGCTTTCACCATAACTGCAATATCCTAGCAACAAGCCCTAATCTGATCTCATCATAAACACTGCACTGTGTTAAGACACCACGAGTGAGCAAATAGCTGGACATGGAGAGGCTAGCACCTAGAGGAGCTTTCAGCAATTGTTTGATAAGACATGATTCGCTTATAGCAGATTTCTTCTCCAAGAGAACAAGATGTACGTGATGTTACTAGACAAACTTAACATAGACTAGCTACTGGAATTCGACATCGAACAGCATGCAGTACATTACACTAAAGTTTATTGCCTCAATTAGTCAATTATAATGACCCCTTGAAAGCTGCGTCCTGTGTTTGGTGGGCATAGTTTAGCATTATAGAAAAAATGTTAAACGCAGGCACAAAAGCTGCCTACAAACCAAGGTTATTTGGGAAGATGGCTGGGTTTTTTTTTGTAATTTTTTGGTTGTTATTTTGCTATTACTAGAACTGTATGGAATAGTGGGATCAATTCTTATTTGATCTATTGTGGTTAGTTAGATTTCTGAGTTAGGTGAAGGTACGGAAAGAGAGGGATTCGAACCCTCGGTAAACAAAAGCCTACATAGCAGTTCCAATGCTATGCCTTAAACCACTCAGCCATCTCTCCTACGTAATAATTATGACCCAAAAGCCGGGTAAATTGCAAGTCATTCATTTGAATTATTGGGTAGGTATGACTAATCAACTCTAATTATAAAAAAACTACTATATTGTTCTTTCTTCTTCTTCTTTTTATTTTATTTATTTATTTATTTTATTTTATTTTTTGCAATTCTAGGGTATCAGAGATACACAAGTATGTTATTTTTGGGATTATTATATTTTTGACCAACGTACTAATTGGGAATTCCTGATTTTACCAACGCACTTTCATTAACCCAAATGTGACCAACGTACTATCAATTTTGTTGCAATGTTGACCCTGTCGTTAAACCTCCATCCAAAAAATTAACGGCTAACGGTAAAAAAAATTACATTAACGGTAAAGGGTCCAAAATGATACTTGTGAAAAATGGGGGGCCCACCAAACCCCCAATTATTTATTTATTTATTTTATGCAATTCTAGGGTATCAGAGATACACAAGTATGTTATTTTTTAATAATTGTGTGAACTGTGAAGTGTGTCTCTATACACACATAGATAACACACACACACACACACACACTCTGAGAAGATGAAATTTTGAAAGTCAACTTCATGTGCTCAAGAATGCCTCTCAATAAAACTTTTATCAAGACAAAGTAATACCTTTTCCTTGTAGATACGAATCCGTTCTGTTATAATAGCTTCAGTGTCATCGGAGCGAGTGATGAGCTTGGATGTACAGTGAGCAGGTGGAAGAAGTGGGGCCATGCTCATTCCAGGACTGCCATTCTCAGGCTTGACATTAATTGTTGCCACATTGAAACCCTTCTTACACTCGCTGCAAATCCTTCGCCCAAGGCATTTCTCAACTAACACATCTTCTCTGAGCTTGAGATTGACTACCAAGTCAATGTCTGTCACCTCATCCAGAATTTCCTGGATTCACATTACAAAACCTTCAGTACTGAACATCAGAAATTAATCACATAATAACAGTCATCATTGATGTCAAAGAGAGATGAGGGAGAAATTACAGGATAATTATACACACACCATACTAGACATGGGTCTACCTTGCATACAAACTCAGGCAGCTCTATAACCAATGTAGTACTCACTCCATCCCAAAACGAGTGTCCATCATTAATTTTTCGCACAAATTAGGGGAGTTGACTTTTAGGCCATTTTGGTAGAGTGCATATACATGAATGCCCTGAGTGTTCAAATTATAGTGTTGCAAGTGCAAACATGATAGATAGCAGAGGTGAATTTAGTAACTTCATCCATAAAGGGACTTATTTTTGGAAAAAATTTCAAAAAAAAAAAAACACTCAATTTGGGACGGAGGGAATAGAAACTTCTGCCATAAATTTTTTTTTTTTTGACATCTGCTTCGCAAGCATTCCCACTCATTATGATATATCCCCCCCCCCCCCGTCTTATAAAAAGAGTCCTATTTTAATAGTAAAACTTTCAAGATATTTTTCATTTTATGCGTGTAAATTTTAAAATTCAGAAAATTTTAACAAATGGATTGCCATTTCTTCTTTATAATCAAGATGTACAATCGTGAGACCAGCCATCAACGAGACACACCACAAGATAGCATCCATATCATGGCTGTATCCAACGACGGCCAGGGTAAAAGCCAATTATTTAGACTTAAGATTTTGGATAGAGCACGATGGAGACGAAAAGAAGAAATATATTTCTTGTTATTTCAAGACTAGGAGCTTTCATTTGAGAAGCCAGTACACACTTGTTTAGTACTCCCTCTGTTCCACCCAAAGAGTCCATGTTTGAAAAGTCTAATAATTAAGGGATGTATAAGTATCATTAGAATTGCTAGCAGTTACAAAAATACTGAAGCATAGTTAATAACTTAATATGTTTATACCACATGTAGAGGATAAAGTTATAACACTATGAAGATTATTGGCATAATTTTTGAAAGTAGACTCATTATGTGAAACATCCCAAAATAGAATAGTGAACTCTTTGCTTGGAACGGAGGGAGTAAATTATATTTTGGAACATTGTTTTGCTATTTTAATAAAGGGACTCTAATTTTTAGTTGAAAAGAAACCTCTGACTCCTATCTCATGAGAATGAATTTTTTTTATTGGAAATGATGAAATCGACAGCCAAAAAAGGAAAGGTGTTTACAGCTTGTCGTATCGTACGAGGGAAACCATCGAGTATAAATCCTGATTCACCATTTGCTTCTCCAATCTCGAGTCTCTTTGACAATAAGCTTATTATAATTTCATCTGGAACCAACTTCCCTTGATTTACAATCTCTGTAACCTGAAAGATAACAAGCAAATGATTGATAAACATAGACAACATAAAGAAAAGAACAAGGATTCTTAAAACATGATGCCATCATTGTGGTTAATGTTCATCACAGTTGCACATGCATTACTAGTCTTCACAACCACCTATCACTTTAAAATACATAATTCCAATGCACTCGAATGTGGATGTAGCATACTTGATGGTCAACACAATAATATCCTACTATGTTGCCGCATAAATGTTATGATAGTTGGCTTTCTGGAATCAAGCAAAAACAGGACCAGAAGAGATAGGCACCCACTCGGGTAAACTCTTTCCCTAATCCCCCTTTTTTTCTTCTCGGGTCTGTTTCGACAATTAAGGATCTGAACTCGCAGACTAGTCCAGCTCATATCAAAATCTAGTCCAACCTGGAATTCATTTGAAAGCAACCGGTTGAAAACAAGTTGTATCTATTATTTATTCTCCATTTATTACCATTCATCTCTCTTCCCACGCACTCCACTATTACCATTTATGTTGCACAGATTCTTCTAAAAGCTTCAAGTACCACTATCAAATTCTTCACAATCGGATAAGGACATTATAGGTTTCTGTAGGATACTTCTCATTGGAATGGATACTAGCAAGCATACCACCTAATTAATTCAGCACGAAAAAGTTATTTCAGTCAACTATGCACTCAAATCCAGCTTAACCAAGCCATTTACCAATTATCAATGAGAGGTGGTGAATCAAGATATCTGACTGATGTAACATTTCACCATGGTCTAAAACAACTACTATTTTAGGCCTGTTTCAACTAGAATTTCCCAATTGCCACTTTAAACAACATGGAAAAATGGGCAAATTACCATTAAACCAACCCCCCCACACACACACACACAAACACAACCACCCACACCGAACACTACTCTAGCCAAACACTACCTCCACAACCCCCCCTCTCTCTCCCAACACTCAAACACACAAGAAATGTCTGCTTTTGACCTTTAAAAGTAAACGGCTCATAGCAACCATTTTCTGGATCAGAGTACATCTCTTTAGTTTCACATAATACAATTATAAATTTATAACGTTCAGAAACTACAGGTAGGTATCACCAGCCACAAATTTCAGTCTTTAGAAAAACACTAATATTTCATGTCAAATCTTCATCCAAAAAATGGACAAAACTTTAAAAGTCAACCTGGCACCCTTTTTTGGGCAATTGAAACATAAGAACCAATACTTGAGCTCCAAATTGCATAAAGTCCAACTGATTATGTTATAGATAAAGGCAATTGAAACATAAAGATGAACACTTGAGCTCCGAATTGCACAAAATTCAACACAAACAGTATGAGGCATCAATTGATGATCAAAGTTTGATAGTCTCGGGAAGAAAAAAAAATTATGTCCAATTTTCATCCACACCGTCAAACTAGTACCATTTTTGGGGCAATTGAAATATAAAAAACTAACACATAAGCTCCAAATTGCATAAAATCCGATTCTTTACGTGTATAAAATAAGGCAATCGAAACATGAAAACTGAAAGGTTAAGCACCCAAGTGCACAAAATCCAAAACAGATGGTTCGATGCATTAGTTGAAGTGAAAGTTTTGGATATTTAATGTAATAGTACCTGATCAGAGAGAGGGCTAGAGGTTTGGGCGAGTGCCTCGCGGACGAGATCGCCGGTGGCGATGTGAGGGACACCAAGGAGTTTGGAGAGGCGGCTGGCGTAGGTGCCTTTACCGACGCCGGGAGAGCCTAGAAACACCCACTGGAAATTTCGATTCTTGGGATCTTCCCGAGGGAAGCTGTTGTAGGTTGAGGAATTGCGGCGGCGTGGATCGGTAGCTGCGGGTGCGGTGGATGTGGATGTTGATGCGGATATGGATATGAGCCTCTTGAGTAGGGAGACGGGGGAGGGTGTTGATGAGGGTTTCAGGAGGCGGGTCAGGACCGCCATTGTTGGAGGAGAACTTTGGAGTTGGAGAGAGAGAGAGAAAGAGATAGGGAGAGAGAGAGAGAGTGTTTAATAGTAGGGGCCTAGGGGGCGGCGATTTGGGGGAGAGTAGCGGGGACTTGGAAATGGAGCTGAAACGGGTTTGATTTGTTGATCCGGTAAGAATGGGTATATGCCAAGTCGAATGCCAAGTTAGGTAATCCCGCCGTCCCTAAATTACTGTTTTTATTATTTTTTTTATCTATTTCAGAATAATTATTTTATTTAAAAAAAAATTAAAACATTATTTTTATTATTTTTTATTTTAATTATGAATCACATACACATAAATATTAAAAAAATTATATATTATACAAATATTAATAATCAAGTCAATTTTTTTTAATTCGTGTGCAGAATTAAACAAGACAATAATTAAAGGACGGTGGGAGTATAATGGTTAAGTTTTGGTAAAATTTAAAGTTATGGAGACTGGAGAGTCAACTTTCACTACAAATTTAACTTAGTCACTATAGTTATTAATGGTTTTACATTTTTTGCTTATCCAGTACATCAATAACTATTACATTAAATAAATACATGTTTGGTCAAAAATACCCTTTAATTACTTGTCATTTGAAGTGGATTGAATAATATATTTTATTTTCAAGATAGAAGGTACATCTGGGTCACCGAACTTTTCGCAAAATTGCAGTCCGGCGACCAAAACTATCAAACTACACTTTGGGCCACTGTACTTAAGTTATGATGTATCCGTGCCCATTTTTTAAACGGACGTTAGTTCAGTCATTAAATTAACGTGATATACCAATTTTACTCATGTCTTCATCTTCATCTTCATCTTCTTCAAAAAATCAAAACCCAGTAGTATACCAAGTCAAGGCATGATCTCTTTTCTTTTCAATTAACCAACACAAAAAAAATCCTTAAGTCGTTCCATCTCTGAGCCAAAATTGTTGCTGGTCAATAACTTTCTCTCTCTTCCCCCAAAAAATAAACACATTTTCTAATTAACCAATACCTAGCACACGCTCCCTCTTTCCTCCAAACCAAAAGAAGCGATTCGTTGAACAAACCCACACCCCCCAAATCCATAAACCCCATCTCCAAATTCAATCTCTTTCTAAGAATTTAGGGTTAGGGTCTGTGGGCAATTTGATTAGTGTTTGGTGACAGACTGGCCATTTCGAGTTCATTTGGTGGAGTCAAGCTGGAGACACACCTATTCGCCAACGCCGCCGCGGTGGCCACGGCTTCTTCTTATTCGTCAACTTCTCATCATTAAATTGGGATTACTTCCTACAAGCCCATTTATCGAATTACCCGAAAATCCCTGATCCAAAAAAGGTTGGAATTCCACAATCAGGTGTGAGGTTGCTACTCCCGATGTGGTGGTTGAGACCGCTGGCAATAAAACCCTAATTTTGAGGAATTGTTGAAACCTAAATGCATTGGTTTTCCAACAGACTACGACGGCGAACGAAGACAAATTCAAATCATCCAATCAACGAGTGTTTGTAACAAAATAGATCATCGAATTGTCGCAACAGTGATGGCGGATCTAATGGTAAGTATAACGATATCGTGACGCTGAAGAGGAAGTGACGATGTATATAATCGTGGCTGGCGGTGTTTGCGACGGCATATCCATTTTTGGAGCTGAGGTTGAATAGAATGGCGGTGAGTAGAGCCGGTAAAATTAGCCCAGCCCAATGGACCGGCCCAGTCAGCCCGAAGTTTGCATGGACTAAAGTTTAATTTTTGGAGGCCCAAAAAAATGCGGGCCTTTTTGGCCCGGTCCATTAGGCCCGACGGTTCAATTGGGCTTGCATAAAAAAGCCCAGGGCTTTTGGGCTAGGCCCGGCCCGCACTATTTTATTATTATTTATTTATTTTCACACAAAAAATAATTCTAACTTCTTAAATAATTAAAGATCATTCTATTTTAAAGCTAACTAGAATGATCCAGTTAGCTTTATTGTTTGATATTATAATTTATATATGCTGTAATGCAATCTCAGACATTGAAGCAACATGTTCCAATTTGATTATTGCTTTATTGTTTAATTATTGCTTTAACAGACCAATAAAGTTAACTTCTTAAATAATTAAAGCCCCGGACCATTATAGTATCATATTTATTTCCATTTTAATTAATGTTTGATACGGTGATTGCATTATTTTACCTTTAGTAGTTAGCAGTTAGGACAAACAATAAATCATAGTATTGCTTTTGTTTAGTAAGTAACTTATAATTTAATTTGGCAATTGGCATCACCATTGTTCCTTTTAGTTTATTTATTTTTTCAACAAGGGCTTTTTGGCCGATGGGCTTTGATGGGATGGGTGGACTTTACTTTTCTTCGCCCTAGTAAAATTGGGGCCCACCCGTCCCGATATTAAGTGTTGGCCGGTGAGCTTGACTGGCCCGCCTCCCCATCACATCTATGTGATGAGAGCTTGGAGTTTTTTGCGACGAATTTGCTAGGTTCAAAGCTTTGTCGATGAAGACAAGCAAAATTGGGTTTTGATTTTTCTGGGTTCATGGCTTGACTTGGTATACTATTGGATTTTGATTTTCTAAAGAAGATGACGACAGGGGCAAAATTGGTATTTCACGTTAATTTAACAGCTAAACTAACGTCCGTTCAAAAAATGGGTATGGATGCATCATAACTTAAGTATAGTGGCCCAAAGTGTAGTTTTAAAGTTTTGGTGGCCAGACTGCAATTTTGTGAAAAGTTCGGTGGCCCGTATGTACCTTCTCCCTATTTTCAAATTACTCCCTCCGTCCCTTAATTATTGTCTTGTTTGACCTGACACACGGATTAAGAAAAAATAATTAACTTGATTATTAATATTGATATAATGTGTAATTTTCTTTAATGCTCATGTGTATGTGGTCCATAATTAAAGTAGAGAAAAAAGTAAAGGTAAAATGATAAAAGTGGTGTCCTAAAAAAGTAAGTTTTCAAACAAGATAATTATTCTGAAACGGACAAAAAAAAAAAAAGGAAGACAATAATTTAGGGACGGAGGGAGTACCTTTTAATTCTCAACACATTAACAAACAACGTAGTTATTTTTTTCTATTTTTTATTTTTTTGAAATAAATATATTTAGTCATTGTATTATCAATCGCGTCTCGTATTCTTTTATCAAAAATATAATATAATTAAGGCATTTGTTTACCAAAAATTTAGAAAATATAGGTTATTTTATTTAAAAAATTAAAATTTTAATTTAATTTAAATAATATTATTTAAAAAATCAATTCAATAATAAAAATATGATTGTTATTAAATTGATTATTGGTTTCAATCAAGTCAATATTAAAAATTTAAATCAATTGTATTGGTAGAAAAAAGGTACTAAAATCTTACGATACTATATCCACTATGGTTTTACCATTGGATTTTTTAAATTATATCCTTTAAATCTAACTATTAATTTTTTATTTCAATAATAAAATATCACATATTTTCTCAAAGTTTCGTAGACTAAAAATGTCCTTATTATATTAATTCTTATTATATAACATAACGTAAATCATAACTTTAATTGATTAAAAATATTTTTTAAAGTGAAAATAAAAAAATAAAAATATTGTTTATTGAAGTTTGAATTAGAAATTAATGTTAGAAGGTAATTTTATTAGCAATTTAATATGGGCAAGTAATTAAGGGGTAGTTTTGTCCAAACTTGTATTTGTTTAATGTAATAACTATTGATGTAGTGGATAAGCAAAAGACGTAGTGAAAATAGCCCCTCCCATAAATTTATGATACAATTGCCCTTCAAATACTTATATTGTTTAATGATGAAATATTTACTTAAAGTCAAATTTTTTTATTTTCCTTTATAATTTAAATTAATTTTTTATTTTTTATCTTCTCAAATAAATTATGCCTATTTTTCAACACTAAAAATTAAATATGTCCTTTATTTTTTCATTTAATTTCTTTCAAATAGTTTTTTTGAAGCAAATTTGAATTTAATATCAAAAAAAAAAACTTAAAGATGTTGTACAATTGCTAGTTTATTTGTACAAGATTTTTTAAGTTGTCGCTAAACATATATTTATTGATTAATTTACCATTCAAGTTATTTTTAAAAAAATTATAATTTGCACTCTGTCATTTAATATTAAATAACTTATGCCTCTCTTTTGTTTAGTCTATTTTGTCATTTATATATATTTTTTCTTATTTGTAAGCAAAAGAAATTAGATCTATGTATTATTTTCCTTTTAGAGGTTTTATTTATATTTTCTAAATTTTTTGCAAATAAAATTATTCATTTTGAGCATGATTGAGTATACTATTATTTGCATAGACAAATAAAGGACAAAAATTGGAAAGGGAAACAAGATTTTTATATAAGGTGAATTTGAAGGGCAATTGTGTAAAGATAATGATTAAGTTAATTAAATTTTAATAAATGTACTGAATTAGCAAATATCGTAATGAAAATAAACTCTCCCTTAAAGTTATTTATTAAGAGCCCGTTTGGTCGAGCGTTTTAGCCAAAACGCAGGGATAAAATGCTGCTTATTTGCAAAAAAAATGTTTCAATACTGCAGCAGAAAACGCAGCGTTTTCAAATCGCAGCTGCGTTTTAAAACGCTGGAATTCCCAGCTTTTTCCCAAAACGCAGGTTTTAAAACGCTACTAAAAAAAAAACTGTGTATTGAAGTGATATCCCAAACGCATTTATAAGGAAAGACCTCCGTTTTTAAAACACTGCGTTTTTTAAAACGCTGCGTTTTTAAAACACTGCGTTTTGTAAACGCTGCACCAAACGGGCTCTAAAACTAATGAATAGTTTTGAGTAATATCTAAAAATATATAGTTTTAGCATTGGGTGTAAATGAATTTATCCAATATTCATTAACACCCAATACCTAATGAATAATAGTTATTAACTTTTACACTAATTTTTTTGTTAAATATTTATATATTGATATAATTTTTTTATTTATCTTTGTTAACACCTTTAATAAAAAAATCTTCCATTTGTCTCAAAATAAATGTTACTATTTTTAAAAATAATATTGCGAAAAATAATATAGTAAGAAAATAAAACCTATACTTTTTCATAAACTCTATCCTGCGTCTTGTCAATTAAAAAAAAAATTGGCTACTTCCAAACTTATTGGTTTGAATAAAAAGCCAACCCTTTATAGTAGTATTAGGTCCCTGAACTTTTAGACCTTTCCCTGATTCGGTACTCGACCTTTAGCCTTTCCTATTTTGGTCCTTGGGCCTTACGGTTCATCCCTCAAGTGACGGCCGTGAGTTTAGACATTGACAATTTACTGAAAGGACCAAAATACCCCTACTAAATAATGAGTAGGATTCCATGGTGGACAAAGATGCAGAGTTGGAATTCTTTTTTCCTAAACTAACGCAAAAAACGATCTCACCCTTCTCTCTCTTCTCTGTTCTCCCACTTCTCGTCTATCTCTCCCTTTCTCTCTTTGGGCTTCTCTATTCTTCTCCGGTAGAGAGCTTTGAATTTCAAATTTTAAATTTGAATTTATAATACTTGGATCTTGCTTCTCTCTTTGCTCTCTCTCTTCCACATGGATTTAAATTTTAAATTTTAAATCTAAAATTTTGAGACTACATGAGATCTAAAGCCTTGTGACTTCGTCGACGATTTCCTAGATCTGGATCTTATTGGCAGCTTAAATTAAGGGCTCGACATTAATTGGTTTGTGCACATCTGCTAATTGAGTCTTTATTGGGGTGTTGGTGGTGACGACGAGAGTCGAACTCCTCCGTCACTTTCCTTCTTCTTCTCAAAGTCCTTCAATTTTCTGCTGGCGGCAGTAGCAACAACTATGGACCGGTCAGAGGGTGATGTTCTTACACTCCTCGAGTCTGAGAGGGAGGCTAAAAGAAAATTAATTATAACAGCAACAAAGGCTTACAACAAAAAGTAACAAGGTCAGACTTAAAAGAAAATTTCTTAAAAGGGAGGGCTATTAACACCCCATCTTCCTCTAAATACACCCCCCTCCCAAAGACAATTAATTACAAAAATATCATCGTATAAAAAGACCTTGATACCCTTTAGCCCTTTTAAATACACACCCTCTGTATATATATTTTTTCTCTCCCTCTGTTGCGCCCAGCCTCTCTTTCCTTTCTTTTCTTTTTCTTTCTTTCTACTTCTCTTCCCCAGCTTTTATCTCCTCTCCCTCTGCTGCCTTTGTCCCTCCCCCCCCCCTTTTTTTTTCCTTTCTTTCTTTTCTCTCTCTCTCTCTCTCTCTCTCTCTCTCTCTTTCTCTCAATTCTCTCGAAAAAAGTGACATCTCAAGGTCAATTGAACATCACTATAATGTTCGGGATTGGTTGACCGAACACCCCAGTGATATTCGGCCGGTATCAACCGATCGAACATTACTGTGATGTTCGATTGGTACCGGCCGAATATCACTGTGGTGTTCGGTCAACTAGTCACAAACACCTCCAGCCCATCTTCTTCCTTGTTCAATAGAGAGAGAGAAAGAGAGAAAGATGTGAACTTCAAAAAAGCAAAGGAATGTTTTCTTCTTCCTACAATTTTTTTTCTCAAGGGCCCAAGAAGCTATTTCATTGGTTCAGGAATATGTTGCAGTGCCAGTATTTGGGGGCGATCTGATGTTCTAGATGGACATGGAAAAAGCTTATGAGTTCAGGAGTGGCAATTCATTCTCAGGGCCATGCATCATTATGGTTTTAGTGATCATTGGCTCTTCATTGTTATTCACTTCTCTCTCTCCAATTCTTGGTATTCAGTTCAGCTTCAAGGGACGGGGAAGAGGGTTGGCGGTTTCTAGCGTATGAAATGGGGTAAGGGAATGTGTGTGTGTATTAAGAAAGAGGAAAGATAATGGGTGGGTTTTAAAAAGGGTAAAATAGAAAATGTAAGGAGGTGAGTTTAGTATAGAGGTGGGTTAGAAATTTAGACGGCGTGTGTATTAAGAAATTAGGTGTATTTAGAGAAATAAGGGGTGTTAATCATGAAGATAAAAAAAAAATGAAATTGGGTTTGGGGTTCTTCCCGGTCTTTATTTTAATCTTAGCCATTAATTTTCAATCCAATGATTAATATAATAATAACCATTAATAATTATATTTTTGAAGTAACCATTGAATACTCCTCCATATATATATATATATATATATATATAATATAATTTAATGCTTTAATTTTGTAGCTTTAGATTTTCTTCTCCTTTGGTTCAACCTCAAAACCAAGTCGTTTATAAATCGTAAAGTCAAACTCACCCATTTTTTCCTTGGTATTATTGATTTATATAAAAGAGTATGAAAAGTTTAAAAATATTTTCCAAACGAAAACTCTTAATTGGATATGTAGATCCTCCCTTATTCTTATTTTTTACACTATTAACTTGTAAATCCCTTAAATTGTTCTAAGTCCACTATTTTTTTACTACGTGATACTACATTAAAAGTTTTTACTCAAAAAAGTGAAATATTGAATTACACGAAAAGTCGCTCCTCAGGCTATGAAAAAATTAAGTCATGAAAGCCTCAAGTCATGAAGAAAAAAAAAAGCCATCGACTCGAGTAAACAAAAGAAACAAGAAGAAGAAGATGTAATACGACTTACTAGCAGAAGAAAGCACCAGCTTCCATGACTCTTTGAGTCAAACTTCCAGAAGGGCTAGGTCTTACCGAACTTCCTTTTCACATATATTTCCATCAACGTCCGTCATCAAGCTGCCCTAGAACTAGAAACAAAGGGTACTCGCTTACAAGGCATACTTTGAGGTCCTCAATAGCTTTCCCATGAAAACCAATGATTCTAATTCATAAAAATAGATCTAACTCAGTTCTACACAAAATTGCAGCAAGAAAACTAAATGCCTCTGGTATCTGATATGAAAAACCATGAGGAGCTAACGAACAACGTTATAATCTCCAAAATGCAGCCAAAACTTCATCTAAATCTAATGCAAAAACCTATGGTCATCTGTGTTTCTTCACCAAAGTTTGCAAGACAAAGTCGTTTCTAACAACTTGAACCTGCAAGCACCCTTTCCAGTAACGCATAAAATTGATCCATGTCAATATATGCACATATACATACAATGGGGTATGCCTACTTGCCAATAGGATGCGCGCTACTACAACGCCACACCGCATAACACTTAAACTTTGGCAACTCAAACCTTGTGGCGGCAACTGTACCATGTATAAATTAACTCCTGCTCTCATGTCAAGAAAGTTACATCTATCTTCTGAATCCCTAAAACTGTGGATCACTTACAAAGGGAAACAACAGACCGACATACAAGATTACAATGCTTTCGAGGCCAACCTAAAGATCTTTCCAAACATTAAAATCAGATGTAGTGCTATTATAATTGATTGTCATGTCCTGGCACCCCAAGAAGAATGTTGTCCTTGCAGGATCAATATTTATTAAAGCATGTGCTGTTCCACTTGGGCTGGTTGCAACAGCAACCTCATCTGCAGCAATTACTACTTCCCCATAACCCTTATCTATCTCATTGTTCTCCAACTGCAAACAATTCAAAAAATTATGACTGATGACTCGAGCCAAAAGCAAGTAAAAGCTCATAATGAAGAAGAAAAACTCCCATTATATAGTTTTGGATCTACAATTGATTCCATTTATCTTCCGTCCACTGTTTTTGTAATCAACATAGACAGTTATGGATTACATGTGATCAAATGATTCTTTTTTTTCTTTCATTCGACATAGATAGTGAGGTGCAGAAGCCTCTGTTGGTAATTTGAAGTCTTTTCCCAATATAAACAGATGAAAAGTAGAGTGTCTGTCATTTTTTCAAATATCAGTCAGGAAGAAAGTTTTGATTTTCATGGGAAGATAGCAAGAGCATACCCTAAATACTGTTTTAGCTCCCCAAATGAGGAATGTCTCGTTACAAGTATGGTGTCTATGATTTCCCCTTAAACCAGAAGGTCGAATCTCACCAACATGAAGTGAAGCACAAGTCAATGCTCCCCCTACAAAAAATAATAATTCACCGTGTCAACTATCATTATGTTTCTTTTTTTGGTTTTTGGTCAACATCTATGTGCTATGATATATAAGGAAGACAAACTAACAAAGCATGAACAAAACAACATTAGGCCCAAAACTTACATTAGGCGGGTCTACCAAACATGAAAAACTTAGTTATGTAAGTTGGATAAGAAACCCATGAATAGTGAACTTCGTAGAGAAATTGCTTAATTAAAAAACTAAATAAAGATACAATAGATTATTCAGAATGTAAAGCATAATGATGTCATTCAATGTAAAAGAATGTACAAATATCATACAAGAGAGAGAGAGAGAGAGAGAGAGAGAGAGATCCAAGAAACACGCGCAACCTTCCATAGACAAATATAAAGGAAGACACGTAATATGAAAGAAAAGGAAAAGAAGCAACATCTGCTCGCTTACCTAACCAAGTGATACTTCTCTTGAGGCAACGTAAACAAAAGCACAATTAGCTGTGCCATGATAATTTGAATTTTCAATTAAGAAAATGCTTTTGCTTGAAAATGATCAAAACAAATGAATGGTAAGCACGAAGCTCCACTTGATAATACTAATGATTTCCGCATCTTAGTCTCAATAGCATTGTTCCCCGAGATTCACGTGGTGTTATCCAAATGTCTGAATCCTAAATAACCTAGAATCTAATTTTCTGCACTGGGGCCTATCCTGGAGATGGTGAAATCAAAACATCAATTGAGAGGGAATTGCAAATTGCTATAAAGTTCAAACAAAAATCAACTACTGCTCCATTCCAATCAAACAGTCCTGTTTCCCTTTTATTTCCCTTTTAATCAGTCATCATAAAACTTGAATTTTTTAAATTAACCTTATAATCTCCTTGACGTTCTAGCTGTATCCCTTATTTATGGAATAAACAACTTGTATTAAAGAAACACGTTTGATGTAATTAATGATCAGTTTCATGATTACCTAAAGTACAATATTTGATTAATCAAAAGTCAACTTACCAATTACAGAATTTCGACATACATTTATTTTGTTTAAGAAAATAAAACTAAACCATTAGAAACTACACAAAGAATAACATAAACTGCAAGTTTTATAGTTCTGAATAGAGAAATAAATTCACATCAAATCTTCACATAAAAGTTAATCAAGTAGACTTGCAAAAGGTCAGACTGATGCAGTATCTCTTAATTGTTGGACTTTCAAATGGTGGCTCTCTTAGCACAAGGCAACAAGTAAATATATTTGTAAGTGTGCTCAAACAGTTCAACGAGTACTTCGTACTGATATGTCTGACTATTTGACAAAAGCAGGGAGAGAATTTGACTAAGCGGGAACTAGCTCAACAACCCGATTAAACAAGTATTCCTCCTTAATCACAATTCAATATTTTAGAGTCAATTTGACCATTTCTATATAACTTTACTTTCTTTTCCATAACTATAATACATGCATTTCATGGTACTTTTCCATGGTATAAAGAGATTACGATTTATTATTTACAAGTAAATGCCCATAAATATGAATCTAAAAAATTATCAAATCAAATTAACTTCGAAATTTGAGTAATTGAGCAGCTAAACATGTAAACATACAAAAATGATTGAATTTAGAGATAGAGAGGGGGGGGGGAGGGACCTGAAAGTCCAGTCTTGTGGGCAAACGAAATCGGGTCGACCATCCAACCGCGCTTGTCTTTGGCAATTGGGGAAGGAAACCCCGAAACGGGGAATCGAACGAGGTTGGCGCTGCGATCATCGTCATTACCGCCGGAGTCGTTACTGCCAGTCCATTTGCGGTGCTGCTCTGTGGTGGTGTACGACAAGGTCGAGAAGTGAGTAGAGGGGTGTTGTACTCTGAGAAAGACCCAGGTGAGGAAGAGGAAGATTGAGAGGAGGAAAGGGAAAGCGTGGGGCTTCTTCAAGAAGAGTTTCAGTGAAGAGAGTGATGTTAGGGTTTGTGATTGAAATGGGTTGGGGTTGGTTTCTGGGTTTGAAATTGGGATTTGGTAATTGGTTGAGAGTGAATTTCTTCTAGGGTTTGCCATCTTCGTTTCACCTCACATTTCACACACAGTGATCTCTCTCTCTTCTTCTGCAAAATGCAAAAAAATTGTCTGCAATTGCTGATTGTCTGGGTGGGTGACCCAAAATGATAGTATCGAACTCGGGGCTTAGCCATGAGCCATTTTAATTGTCGTGGTTTGGACTCTTTTTTCATTTAGGCTCCACTCTTCTTTCACACCCTTTTTAGCAATAAGGTAGTTCTCAGTTCAACTTGCGCAAATCTTTGATTACTTTATTTATATTCTTTTGCGTTCATTCACGCAAGGCTGGTGAAATTCACGAATAATAAATTCTTCGTAGACTTATCTGAAGAAGATATGAACTCGAACAAAGAATTTGAAGGAATTCATTCTTTGAAGCCTAAATTAACTGCTTTTTTTTTTTTTTTTTTTTTTGTAGTATTTCACAACTAGTTCACTTGTATAGTTAAAAAAATTAAATATATTTAATTCACATGTAGCTTATTATAATTTTGCTAGTAACTAGTAACATGTTGTAAAGTGAGCCTAGTTAATCAAGGCTCGACTCCAGCTCACTTGTTGAACTCATTTTTTATTCATAACCTAAATAAGCTAAGTTAATTGAGCACAAATTTAAACTTGATTCCATTAGCTTGAGTTGAGCTAGTTGATATTCTTTGAGAATCTTAGTACTTTAGTAGTATATAATTAATGTTAAAAGTAGAATGTCCGGAGTTTCAATTTGATTGGATTTTATTTTACGTGTAAAACAATTTTATTGAAATTTATATTTATATATGAAGGCATTTCTTTATCTTATATTTTCATATTAACTGTTTATAAATAATTGATAAAGTCGAACCCAACAGTAGTATCAGAGTCACGGTTTCGCAATTGTGCAAGTTTGTTTGTGCTTTTAAACGTGTTTTAATTGGTTAAAATATGTTTACCGGTTAGTTGTACGTGAGATAAAAATTAGTTTTATTCAATTTAAAATTTGGGTTGGGTAACTGAAATTGGAAACGTAACGGATGAAGAAATCAGCTTTCTTGATCCAAGAGTTTTTAAAAGGGCTTTTTTTAATTCTCATTTATTTTGTTTTCGGTGGGTAAAGAAAAAAAGTGAAATACATAAAATAGAGATATTATGATGTACTGTATGCATGCGTGACCAAATGGTGGGACGTGTCTTCTCGATGTTTTTGGTGGGATGTTGGAACCATTGTTTTGTTGGTTTTGTTTATTAATGGTTTTAAAATAAAAAGGTGTTTTCCAAACTTCCACTTTTCAACAAGCTGTACATAATTTCTCTATTGTTTGATTTTAGAAATCAAATTCAGGTTTCACAATATAATATTCAACCAAGAAAGTGAGGCTTTTTGGTAGAGGTGGTGATGGGCTGGGCCGGGCCAGCCCAGCCCCAATCCATCGGGCCAATACATAAAATTGGGTGGGCCAGTCCAAAATTTGCTTCGGGCCTCAAACCTCTAGTCCAGCACAACCCACTTTTGGGCCATCGGGCCAAATCAGTCTAAATTTGCACCAAAAATATTTTCTACAAAATTTACAAGTTATCACATAAAAAAAAATTCAAAACTTATTTACAAGTCTACAATTTATCAAATAAAATCTACAAATAATAAGTCTTATTTTGATGGGTTAAAGTACAACTACATAAATTTTTTGTAGACAGGAGAAGTGCAAAATACGTTAGAACAGAAGTCTACAATTGTTTGAACGTTTGGTGTTCGCACTTTGCAGCCTCGCAATAGATATCCAGATTAAATATGACTATATATGAGTTAGGGGTGTGCACGGGCCCTAAGCCCGCGGGCATTGGTAATGCCCAGCATAGGCCCATATGACAGCGGGCTTCATTTTTTAAAGCCCAGTACAGGAGTGAGCCCACGGGCATTAGTGGACGGGCTTTGAGCGGGCTTTGGGCGGGCACGGGCTTGACGGGCTTACTGCTTGATTTCATAGCCACTGTATGTATTACACTATTACTTATTCACTGTATTTGCTTTTTTACTTGGACAAAATCACTATTTCTCCATTTTAGAAAAGAAGTCATCTCACCTTTTACCCCAATATATAATCTTTTGCCTCAATTGAAAATTAGTAAAGTTTTCCCAAACCCTTAATTAATTATACAGAATTGTAAAGAAATGACAAATTTTGGAAGAAAAAGAGTTGATGGGTTTCACCATGGAGGGAGGGTCTGTTCTTTCTTTTCAAATAATTGGGGGCTGTTGCAATACAAAAAAAAACGCACAGATACACATTTGTGTAAGATTACTTGCATACAATATACTTATGAATAATTGAAATTTAACATAATTGTTATGTTTATTCAAGTAAAAGAAAAAAATGTATACATAAAGGGTTTGATGTAGGTAAATGAGTGGTTCGTAGAGAGGAAGAAGTATTCTCTCTAACCCTTAATTTTGGGGTATTGTTGTTGATGATTTCTACTACTAGGACTAGTATTCATCTACAACAGCTGTTGTTGATTTTGCTGCTGTAACGCTGCTCCTCCGACTCCGGCGATTTGTTGCAGTCTTTCCCGCCTTTTAGCTGCCGGAACCTAAGTGCTTTTGACATGTGTGGGACACTCAAACACTTAAACCGCAAGCCTGCAACTGAGACGAAGACGAAGTGTATCTCTCACTCTCAGGCAGAAGCAGCGGCTATCGATCTGGTGATTTGAGGAGAGAGTGAGAGATATGGTTTTAGACTTTTAGTTTGTTAGATATTATGTATAATTGTATATATATTATTGATAAAACGACATAGTTTTAGTAGTAGATGGGCCAGGCCGGGCTGAACGGGCAGGAAGAGTTGGAGAGCCCAGTCCCAGCCCGAGACCGCGGGCTTTCACTCATCTAAGGCCCAGCACTTGTATTAGCCCATGGGCACGGGCTTTGGGGCCGGGCTTGACGGGCTGATGGGCTGGTCTGCTCACCCCTAATATGAGTAATGAATTAGTGAATGTGGTTGACTGGTTGTGGGTTTGTATGTACAGGCGTACAGCTTGTATCGGGCTGGGCTAAGTTAATAAAAATGAATCAAAATTGTTTGGAAAAATGGTTTGAAAAGACTTAAAGCAGTGAAAAATTTAAATTGAAAATGATTTGAATCTCCACTAAAAGATTTAAAGCAACGAAAATGGTTTGAAAAGTGTGAATTGAAAAGTTAATAAAAGTGTATTAGGCAGGGTTGGGTTGGCCCAAAAAATTCGGGCTTTTTTGGCCTGAGCCCAATTAGCCCACGGGCCTATTGGGCCGAGCCAAAAAACCCAAATTTTTTCGGGTCTTCTAAATTGAAGCCCAAGCCCCTCATAATATCGGGTTGGCTGGGCCGGCCTAATTTTGCCGACTCTACTTTTTGGTAAGATTTGATCAATGTGAAAATTGTTTCTCAAACTTTCTTTTCCCAACCGTGACTCTCTCACAGTTTCTTCTTCCTTTCAGTTTTTCTTGTATTATTCAGATTTTAAAATTAAAGCGTTAATTTTATAATTTAATAAAATAGTTATTACGAATTATCAAGAAGTGTTTATCCCAAAAGTAAATTAACACATACAATTAGCATATTTTTATGCTTTATGTTCATATGATGAATGGTTAGCATGATTTATTTAGGAATGATCATGAGCCTATAACCAATGTGATTGGATGTATTTATCTTTGAGTTTTTGAGGTCTGCGAGCCTCTTATTCTATTATTTGTAAGTTCTTTAAATTTTTGCATTGAGAGTAGACTAGGTGGTGAGGTTCTTTAATTTTTGAATTGGAGGACGTTCGATGCGAAGGCACACGCTTGTGTGGGTAGATCTTACAAATGTAATAAAATAGAATTTTGAAGGCCCATACTTGTATGAGTAAATATAATAAAATGTAATAGAAGTAGTTCTATTTATTTTGTCCCTTAGATTGACCAAGACCCATTTTTGGCTCAAATGGGTCGCATAGGTTGGCCATGATCATCCCATCGTTTTTACATAGGATGTATGTTAGATTTATTTAATGCTTTATGCTTGCGCTCATACGATGAAATATTGCATTATATAAATAAATTCACCTAGTAAGTTAATTGGATGAGGTCTTAAATGGAAAACCCTAAGTTTTTGAAACTTAAAGGAATTTAATTTGATTAGTTCTATATCAAACAAATATGAATAAGATATGTTGGACATATCGTTCTATGCCTTCCATCAAAGGTAGACGACATGACGATGCTACCGCTCTTAGTCATTAACCATGAGTTGTGGAGTGATTTTGTGTGAGAAAGCTGTGATCCCTACCAAGCATATAGATGCTCGTAGGATGGACTCGTTTTTATGTTGGCCGCGAGTCGTGGGACTCTAAATGTTCCATCTAAACGATGGTTTGTGTTTGACATTTAGTACCATATGTGTTCATAAAATTGGGGTATATCGGAAAAGATGAGGCAATATAATATTGAGGGTTGTATATTGATACAATTGGCAAAGAGTTGACTACTGATGGAAACATTTCATGGGCTCATAAAGTTGGGGTGTGAAATGTTACTATTAGGCTTCAAGCCCACTAAGAAAATTTGATTTTTCGAAATCTATTATGGGGTTAATGGTTTTAAATAAAATTCTGGGAGACATTTAATATTAAAGATCTTATATTAAATATAAATATTTTTCATATTTTACTCATTTTCTGCTTCGTTTATTTTGTAGATAACTCTACTAAAATAGCTAAGAATTCAATCACATCAATTCTTGAGCAAAACAAGTTAACTAGCCCAAACTTTAATGCTTGGTTGAGTGACCTTAAAATTGTCCTAGAGTTTGAGAAGAAGGCTTATATACTTGACAAAGCACCTCCTCCACCTCCCGAGGACCAGATATCAGATGCCTATGGAGAGTTTCTTCGTCATGTTGATGACAATCTCCAAGCTAGATGTTACATGTTAGCATCGATGTCGAGTGAGCTGCGTAGGCAGAATGAGGGTCTACACACTACACGTGAGATCCTTCTTCACCTACAAGAGTTATATGGTGAGAGTGCAAGGCAAGTAAGATATCAGATATCTAAGGAGCTTTTCAGATGTCGTATGACTGAGGGCTCTTCAGTCCATGACCATGGGGTGAAGATAATAGCACTCATTGAAAAGCTCGAGTCCCTTGATGTCGTTATGGACAATGAACTCTATGTGGACCTTATGTTGCAATCGTTGCCTCCCTCATTTGTTTGCTGTTAACTTTAACATGCACTCTATGGAAACTAGTCTCCCTGAGTTGGTAAATAAGTTGACAACGACTGAGTCCACTATCAAAAAGGATAAGCCAGTCCTCCTTGTTAGATCCTCTTCTGGGTCAAAGGCTGCAAAGTCTAATAATAAGAGGAAGTGGAAAGGAAAGAGTTCCTCCAAGCCCAACAAGAAGGCAAAGGACAATGGCAAGAAAAAGGTCAAATCTCAAGCTGATGGACAAATGCAACCACTGCGGCAAATTGGGGCACCAGAAGAGAAATTGCAAGGAGTACCTTGCAAGCCTGAAAAGTTCAGGTATATATTTTATTGAAGTTAATTTATCTGTTAATGATGCTTATTGGGTATTAGATACCGGTTGTGACTCACACATTTGCAATGATTTGCAGATAATGATAAGAAGCAGGAAGCTGGACAGAAAGGACAAGGTCCTTAGGATGGGGAATGGAGCAAGAGTTGCTGCATCAGCTATTGGGATTGTTAATCTTACTTTAGAGAATGGTTTTAATTGTGTTTGAACAATTGTCTTTATGTTCTGGATATTGTTAGAAATATTATCTCTGTTCCTGTTTTGGACAGAGAAGGTTTTAAGTTTGTTATTGAGAATGAAAGTTGTTCCATTTTCAAAGACTTTGCTTTTATATATTCTGGTTATTTGACGAATTGTTTATACAGAGTTAATCTTGATAGCCCCATACTCACAATTCAACAAAATAAGAAAAGGAAATTAGATAATCATAAATCTTTCCCTCTTTGGCATGCAAGATTGGGTCACATTTCTGAGAAAAGGATGCACAAGTTGGGAAAAAATCTCGACCTTAGGGAAGAGGAAAAGTTGCCAACATGTGAATCATGTCTCAAAGGAAAAATGACCAAATCACCATTTGTTGGACAAGTGGAGTGTGCCAACGGTCTGTTGGATTTGATCCATACAGATGTGTTGTGGACCACTAAGTGTTAGTGTACGTGGGAATTATCACTACTTCATAACTTTTACCGATGATTATTCTAGGTATTATGTGTACCTTATGAGGCTCAAATCTGAAGCATTTGAAAAGTTCAAGGAATTCAGATGTGAGGTGGAGAAGGAAATTAGTCGTAGTGTTAAGACTCTTCGATCTGATCGGGGAGGAGAATACTTAAGTACCGAGTTTCTTGATTATCTAAAAGAGAATGAGATTCTCTCACAGTGGACTCCTCCTGCTGCTCCACAACTCAATGGAGTTTTGGAGTGTAGGACTCGAACCTTGTTGGACATGGTTCGATCAATGATGAGTTTCACAATTTTACCTCTTTCATTCTGCCTTAGAGACGACAGCACACCTATTCAATAAAGTGCCTTGTAAAGCCGTGCCCAGTACACTATATGAGATGTGGTGTGGCAAGACACCCTCCTACAAATACCTCAAAGTGTGGGGGTGTGATGCTTATGTGAAGCAACAAGTAGGAGATAAGTTGGATATGAGATCCATCTTATGTAAATTCGCGGGGTATCCAAGAGAGTCTATAGGTTACTATTTCTACGACCCTTCGGAACAAAAAGTGTTTGTTTCGAGAAATGCTACTTTTCTTGAAGAAGAATTCTTTTCTGAAAGGGGTGGTAAGGTTGTAGAGCTTGAAGAAATTCAAGAACCACTAAATATCCCAAATATTGTTGCAGATAATAGACCAGCCGAAACTGGACCATCTGAAGCACAACCTCTTCGGAAATCAGTAAGGGTCTCGAGGGCACCTGAAAAACTGAACTTTTTGTTAGAAAACAAAGAAGAGGGACTCCTTTTGGACAATGATCCAAAAAGCTATGGAGAGGCGATGTTGGACATCGACTCAAAGAAATGGGAAGAAGCAATGCAGTCCGAAATGGACTCCATGTACTCCAACAAGGTCTGGACCTTGGTGGACCCACCACAAGGAATTGTTCCCATTGGCTGCAAATGGGTATACAAGCGGAAGCTTGGAGTAGATGGAGAGATAGCAACCTATAAAACACGTCTGGTTGCAAAAAGTTATACTCAAAAGCAAGGTGTTGATTATGAGGAAACTTTTTCACCAGTAACAATGCTTAAATCCATTCGAATTTTGCTAGCCATATTTGCATATTATGACTATGAGATATGGAAAATGGATGTGAAGACTGCTTTCCTTAATGAAAACATTAAGGAAAAGATCTATATGAAGTAGCCAGAAAGCTTCATATCTAGTGGAAGTGAGTTAAAGGTTTGCAAACTCCAAAGATCCATTTATGGACTCAAACAGACTTTAAGAAGTTGAAACATTCGATTTGATGAAGCGATCAAATCGTTTGATTTTCACAAGAATCCGGATGAACCATGTGTTTACAAGAAGGTTAGTGGGAGCGCAGTTGCATTTGTTGTTTTATATGTTGACGACATTCTGCTCATTGGTAATGATGTAGGTATGTTGCAGTCAACAAGGGCATGGTTATCTAAACAGTTCTCCATGAAGGAATTGGGAGATGCATCCTTTATCCTCGGGATAAAGATCTATAGAGATAGATCACGAAGGATGATCGAACTATCCCAATCCATGTACATTGAAAAAGTGCTAAAGAGGTTTAGCATTGAGGAATCCAAGCGTGGATACCTGTCAATGAGTCATGGCGTTTCACTTTCTAAAGCAATGTCTCCTAAGACTCCTGAGGAAAGGGAAAGAATGTCTCGTATACCTTATGCATCCACTATTGGGAGCATTATGTATGCAATGTTGTGTACAAGGCTTGAGGTTGCACATGCTCTGAGTGTCACGAGTAGATATCAGTCCAATCCAAGGGAGGAACATTGGAAGGCCGTTAAGATGATTCTTAAATACTTAAGAAGAACCAAGGATATCTTTTTGGTATACAGGAATGGAGAATTGAAACTAGAGGGTTTCATTGACTCTAGTTTTCAGTCCGATGTAGATGACTCAAAGTCGATGTTTGGATATGTATTTACCTTTAATGGAGGAGCAGTTAGTTGGAAAAGCTCTAAACAAGAGACGACCGCAGACTCTACTACTGAGGCTGAATACATAGCTGCATTAGATGCAGCAAAATAGGCTGTTTGGATACGAAACTTCATCCAAGGGTTGGGTTTAGTTCCATCTATTGTTGATCCAATAATGATTTATTGTGACAACAATGGAGCTATAGCGCAAGCAAAAGAGCCAAGATCTCATCAAAGATCCAAGCATATAATGAGGTGATACCACCTGATTAGAGAGATCATTGGTAGATGCGACGTCGTTGTGGATCGAGTCGCTTCAGCAGAAAATGTAGCAGACCCGCTGACTAAACCCCTATCACAGAAGATATTTGACAGACATCTCGAAAAGATGGGCCTAAAATATATGAGAAATCGGAACTAGGGGCAAGTGGGAGATTGTTAGACTAAAATGCCCGGAGTTTCAATTTGATTGGATTTTATTCTATGTGTAAAACAATTTTATTGGAATTTATATTTATATATGAAGAGATTTCTTTATCTTATATTTTCATATTAACTGTTTATAAATATTTGATAAAGTCCTTAGACCATTTTTAGCTATGGGGCATGGTTACGCATTTGATGGTAATCATGAAAAATGCTTTTAAGAGTTTGGTCTTAAAATTGGTTCTAAGTCGATTGCCTTTTCAAGACAAGGACATTGAATAGCCTTGTGAGACTTATGCGTATGATGCATGTTCGTATGACGAGGATGTTATATTCCTTTAGCATCAGTGTTGTGACGCAAGTGCATATATGCATGTGCTTGTTAGAGAATAAGTTCACTGAACATGACCCGTTGGAAATTCTTCAATGAAAATTTCAATTGTCAAATTAAGAATTTTCACATTGCGATAATACATGATTAGTCCTCAGACTTGAGGTACGATAGTAGCCTTGTGTACATCCTGTAACACTTTAATTTACTTACTGATTGCTTGACAATCGCAAAGGGGTATTTTAGGTATTGCACTGGTGTGCATGGAGGTTAATCAGTAGCCAACATAGAATTCGTCACTTGTCAGATGATAAGAGAATTTTCTGTGTTTTTGTATAGTTCATGATTCAAAGACCTTGGCCAAGGCATGATGAATTTGATTCATAAATGAATCACTGGTACTTGAAATGGAATCACAGTTATTAAATCGATTGAATTTTAACTTGTAATCCATGTCCTAGATTTAATCGGGAAATTAGATGTCGAAAGGACCGTACATGTATGTACTAGCAATTAAAATAGGTTTGCTCGTTATTTCACCTACTGCTAGACATTCGTGCAACTTGCTAGGTGTTCCCACGATTTGCAGGTTCTTGAAATTAAGGAGTTAATTTCAAGTATATTAACTAATCGGATTATTTAATAGAATTAATTGTTATTCATAAGTTACAAAATTATTGTAAGCCTACAACTAACCTTAGTTGAGAACCTAAAAGGTCACACACTAAGAATGAAAGGATTCATTTGTTCAATTAAGGATTATTCCAAATTGTTGGACGCAGTTGATTAGTAGAGATTAATTGATGGATGGAATTGATTCGATCAATTTAATTAAATTTGGGTTCGGTAAATTAATTTAGATTAATTGATGGAATTTTATTGAAAGTCTAAACTCAATATTTAATTAAGTCCGTTGGGAGAGCCCATCTTGTTAATTTGAAAGAAATAAAAAGAATGAGGGGTTGTATTGCTAATATTAAATAAATGTTATTTTAATAAGACAATATATGGTAATAATAATATTACCATATCTTCATGCTAATGAACCTAGATACTATTGTGTATATATTAGGGCTTCAAATCTTTTATCTCACTATCTGTCACACTTTATGTTCCATTAAATCTCAGCTCTACACGTTTTCTTGTAAAAATTGTAAAAATAAGACCATTTAAAATAACAAGGACACGTGTAAGGTTAGAATTAAGTGAGACACGGAGTGTGATAGGGAGCGTGATAGAAGATTTGAAGCCATATATTAGATGTAGTACACAATAAGGTTTTTGATTATCTTTGGAAAGGGATTATGATGATACGATATACGTATCATTCATGATTCTATGACTAAAGTACACCAACATATATAGGACTCTAGCGAGTGTTTTATTTGTGTGTAACTTCCTTCCAAGGCATAATAATCTTCATTGCTTGCAAAAGGAAAAATACAGCTGGCCCCAATTTTTTTGAAAAAAAAAAAAAAAACTTCTTGGTTTCTTTTAATTAGTCTCTCAAGCAAGAACAAACCAAAAACTTACCTTTTGTTTTATATTGTTGAACAAAACGGATAAAAATTGCTAGCGAAATTTTGATTCGGTGATTCCGTTTGTTCGTGTGGACTATCTTTAGAGGAGGAATGTGTGGACCTCTACGAGTTAAGGATTGAAGATTTTGACAGCAATTGATTGCCTCTATATCTTCATCAATAGGAAGCTTTAAGGAAGCGTTTTCGGTAAGATCCAAAAACTCTTCTTTATCACTTGCACAACATGCACGATCGTTAAATCGTTACGTGAATCGGGGACTAATGTTTATCGTATATTGTATACACGTTTTATAAAATTTTAAATTTCGTTGCGATTAGCCCTGCGATATAGCGAACCCAACAATTAAATCATTTTGTCATAGCTATCTCAGTAATGGGTAAATGAGCTCAACTTAAAATTTGATAAATCTATTAAAAGATTATTAGAAGTTGAATTTGATCTAATTTAAGAGGCTTAAATAGCAAATAGTCATGCCACTTTGAACTCTTATTTGATAAAATAATGGTACTATATTTTTAATCAATTTTATTGATATATTTTAATCTTACAATCACGTAATTCACTTAAATTAAATCACCATGATAAATACATCTAATAACATTCTATTCTAAATCTACTAACTCTTAACCAACTGAGCTACACCCGTAGGCCGTCTAATAACATCCTTAACAACGGATTACTCCCGTTGATGGCAAATTGGGTACTACTGACCCTTAAATTGAAACTTTTTCAAAGTCAATGTCTAAGATCGCAAAAAAGAAAAAAGAAAATCATAATTTTGCCACGTGTAACAACGCTTCCCACAAAACACAACGGTCACGACTTCAGTTCGTTTCCTGGGAACTCGTGAGCTTAACACACACACTCTCAGACCGTCGGTGAAAATGTCGATTTCCCCGTCGACGATCCTCTTATCAAGCCCTAACCAACTGAACAGAAACTCTCATTTCCTTCACACTAGTAGTGCCCTCTCTCAAAACTCAGCGCCACGTAACTATAATCCCAATCTCAGTTTCCCTCTATCCTTCAACAATTCCCGCCGTCGCATCTCCCTTACCGCCATCTCCGGCTCCACCGGCAAGTCTCATCCCCCGCGCCCCTCTCTCTCTCTCTCTCTCTCTCTCTCTCTCTCTCTCTCTCGCACACTTGCTTATGTGTATAAAATTTCTGTTTATGATTGTGCTACTCACAGTTCCCTACACACACACACACACACTACATTTGTGAATTGCTGTTCGTAATTGGGCAAAGTTTCATTCCTCTGTCTCTATCACACACACACACACACATTCACTTATTGAAAATTGCTATCTATTTTCCTAATAAATTCCCACTGTCATTTGTTAGGAATCCGCATTTCCGAATATGTTATCGTAGGGGAACTTGTTAGCTGGATGCATTTATAATCGGGCAAGTTACATATTCTGACAAATACACACACATATGCTCTCAGTCTGAAATACTCCCACACAAACACGTACTCATAGTCTCATACACACACACACATACACTTGTATGTTTGAAATTTCTTAATATTTCATAATTCGCATGTTTATGCAGAGAGAATATGACTGGACATTCTTTTTGATTGTTATGCCACAGGAATTGATTCATCAGTTGTGGGTGAAGAGATTACGAATTTGTTGGAGAGAGTACAAGTTTTTGATTTGAATGGAAATTCAATTTTAATCTCTGATTTATGGAAGGATAGAAAGGCCGTTGTTGCATTTGCTCGTCATTTTGGGTATTATATTGCATACCACATTCTAATATCTGTTACTTATTCTGTTTTTGTGGTTCTATTATTGAATTCTTCTGGTTCAGAAGTATAATACTCCATCTGTTCCAGGCAAAGAGTCCACTATACTATTTTGGGATCTTTCACTTAAAAGTCCACTTTCAAAAAATTATGCTTATAATTTTCATAATCTTTCATCTTTACCCTCTACTTGTGTTGTAATCCATCTTGGTTGTGCTTAAGTATTTTTGTAAATATGACCAAATTCAATGATACTAATATATCCCTTAATAAGTAGATTTTTTAAACGTGGACTCTTTGGGTGAAACGGAGGGAGTATTGCTTACGCTGTTTTCCAACATTTGTTCAAATAAATATGTATTTCAAATTTCTTAATTGCACACCAAGTCTGGTGTAATACACTTGGGCTATGATCATTGGTTCATGGATTTTGGAAAGAAAAGAAAAGAAAGTAGAAAGGAATTTATGTTGCCCTTTGTTGATTAACCTAGGAAATGGGATAGCCTCTGATTGGTTATATTACAAGAGAACATGAGAGATAGGAGAATGAGAAGGAAAATGGACGAAAGAACTGAAAAATTGTTAGAAACATACACTAGCTTTGGCAATGGTTTATTTCTGTTGATTTTATCATTGTACTTAACAATAAGTTTATAGAAGTATGAGTTGATACATTTGTATCATAACGATGCTTTAATTTCTTTCTTTAACTTCCCTCTCATTTTCCTTCCCTTTGGACTTTCTTTGAACCAAATAGTGTAATAAAGAAATGGAGGAAGCAAAACACGTGTAGGATTTTTACTTCTGCGTATAATGTTCTTTTCTTTTCTTCTCTGTAGTACGAAAAGTGAAGATTTTGCAATCATCAGTTTTTCTTTCCTATTTCCCTTCCCTCGCTAAATCCATCACAAAACAAACTGTTAGTATTCTGCCCATTTTGGTCCCATCATTACTTATTTTGGTGTTGAATCAGTTAAAAGCACATCTTGCTAGCTTTAGAAGTGAACTTGTCCTTTTTGGATCACATCCTGGATGTTGGTAATAAAGGTTGGTTAAAATTTTTCGATTTCATTCCTGAAAAAGCGGGATATAAATAGCATTAGAAACAGCCTATTACTTGGTGTTGTCATAGGGAATGAAGGCAAAAGTAGGCTTGAAGATTTTTACTTTTTTAGAATTCACATGGTTAAATTTCTGCTTCGAGCTACCTATTTCCTAGTCTATTGTATTTTCATGAATGTCTATTGCTACTTGCAACTTCAAATGGAAGTGTTATTAGCAACAGCTCAGACTCATTCATTATGCACATTAACTGAGCTTGAACTCATTCATCATGCAAATGAATTGATTTTTAAATCAACTGAGCTGTGTGCTTGGTGGCTTGGCTTTTCATTTGCATTAGGAAGGAACTTTTGGAAATGATGGAAGTGTTTTGGCTACTCTCCTTCTCACGTAATCTCTAGTAGGCAGTAGCGAAAGCACATCCGTGAACTTAAATGATTGATGGAGACTTCAGTTGAAGAAGGAATATATCCTAGGACATACGAATTATTGCAACTGAGTTCTTTTAAAGGAATTCCAACTCTTTTTGCTATTTTTGTTCAAAATTTAGTCGATTGTAGTTGTGTAGTGCGTTAATTTGGCATATTAAATTGCAGATGTGTTCTTTGCCGCAAACGCGCTGATTATCTTGCTGCAAAGAAGGTATTAAGTTCTCTGACACAAGTCTCCTACGGACCAAAAAAATAAAGAGTGTCAATAGAATCTGAAGGACCATACAAAATGCATTAATTATTTCTATTCCTCCGTCATGGTAATATCTTTATCATCGAACTTTATACATACTTTTTAATTCTATGCAACTGAAGTTGAAGTACAGCTTGAGGGTTTGAACTGTAAGACAAAGGATCTCTTTCAGTTGATTGGTACACCAGACCTTTGAATCATGGTTACATAGTGCTTTTTGCAATCATTGTGCTCCCTCCGTTCTGCACAAAGAGTCTATGTCTGATAATCAAACATTTTGAGGATTAAATTAAAATTCCAGAAAATAACCTTGGATTTTTTGGATTTAAATATTTTTCCTAGTTTCAAGTTTGATGCAATAAGGATAAATTCGAGAACTCATAAACTTATAAGCTTAGTTTTTAAAACAAGACACTTTACTGAACGGATGGAGTAATCAGAAAGTTTTGTTGCTTATTTTGATAGGGTTGTAGCTCAATCACTATTAAATGGGACGCACAAGTCTTTCCAAACAGTTCTCTCTCTTCTATCAATCACTATTAAATGGGACACACACTTTACATTGGCTGATTAATGTCATTGGGTTTCTTTTTATCAGGATAGGATGGATGCCTCTGGCGTGGCACTTGTATTAATTGGACCTGGTAGTGTTGATCAGGTATGTAGTTGTTGATGCACAATTTTCATATAGAAGGAAAAATTCTTGAGTTTTGATGCACAGTGAAACTCATCAGTCGTGTATCTGCCTTCTTAGCTTCAACGATAGATACTTATCATTTTCACATTTTAATAATTATACATGTTCAGAAGATTCTAGCACTTTAAGTGGTCAAACTTAAAACTTCTAGCATTGACATTGAAACTACAAGAAAGATTTTCTTATTTTTTTGGGTTAATTCTCACTACAATAGTTCATCCAATGACTTGTGTCATCCGCCCTTTATTTATTACTTGTGTCATGTGTGACTCCTCATCTGCCCTTTATATGTTTACTCATTTTTACACTTCTTTTGTGTATGCTTATTTTCAAATTTCTTAAATTTGATAATATTTTTTATTTTGTAGGCGAAAGCATTCTCTGAGCAAACACGTTTTAAAGGAGGTAGGTTTTTGGAAGATCTGAAGCATTTACAAACAAATAAGTAGTTAGAACTAAAGGATCTTACGTTGAGTGATCAATGTTTGATTTTCAAACTAAGGATATATTTGAACTTCTCGAGATTGCATGCTTATGATCAATGCAAGATTCTCTTAATCTATAATCAAGTGACATGGTAGGAGCAGAGTTATGTGTAAAAGTGCATATCTCAACTTTATTGTTTGTGAATATATATATATATATATATATACACACACACACACACACATACATACGTACATATTTCCCTACTTAATTCTGCTTAAAAGCGCAAACGTTATGAATTTAAAAGCAAGAGCTGTAGGGTTAATTCATATGGGTTTAAAACTACTCTATCTCACTACGTAGTTTCTTACGTTACTTAAACTAATGATTGCCTAAATTTTATTCCAATCAAAGAAAGAGTTTGACAGGGCATTTGCCACCACTGAAACAAGGACATCTTTATAAGATATTAGCTATGTGGCCTCACTACATATTTCATTGACAATAATTGGTAATTTCAAAAGGAGGAATCCCAGTCTTCTTCAAAAATACAAAATATATAATAATAAAGTGGCAATTGGACAAACAAACAAGTCATGTATGCTTGAGATGACTGCTAATAATGCTTCTTAATTGGTGTAGTTCCACCTAGTTTGGACATCAAAAGCTAAAGTGTTGATGGATGGAAAGTTTACTTGGTGGCAACAAATCTTAAATCATATACCTCGCTGCCCAAAGGATTAGAGCAAATTGAAGTTTCCCCCTCTTCAACTGCAAAACTGGCATCTCAAACTATATTCTTTCTTCATTCTTTTGTGGGGGAAGTTTTCCTCATCAGGGTGGAAGCTTTTTCAATGCTCGTTATAAACTCTAGCGGTGTATTATACCCATGCAATTGCTTGTCCATGGCCAGAAAACTTTGGCTACAATTTACGGTGTTGTTTAGGATTCCTTTTTGTAATTTCTAATTATTGTCAATAAATTTTGAAGTAGGAACCATGTATGTTTCTCAAGGATGTCCCGGCCCCGTTCGGATGTGTAACTTTCATGCTATTTTGTTACTTTGTATTTTGGTGTTACTTTGGAAAGTATCAAAATGAAAGTATGCGTTTGGATGTGATACTTTGCATTTTCATTTTGATATATTTTGTCAACAGTGCAAATTGGGTTGAAGATGTTGCTTCCGAACACCCACATCATTTTGGGCAGCATATTGGGCCAAAATGACAATGCTGAACGGGCTGCATATGTTCGTGGCGAGGCAATGTCTTTTAGCATTAGTAGCCAACACAATTGCCAACTCTTGCTTCAACTTGGCATTAATATTTGGGCATTGTGTAGCTATAGCAATGTGATCTACTAATTGTATCCGGGGCACCATAAGTACCCAGTGGGCTCTGATGCCACTACTTGTATAGCAGCTAAGCGTGACCTCATTGTACAACAGCACTTCCCATAGGCGATGCTTAACCCTAGGTCACTGAAGTTGTTTTGTTGCTCGTTTCAGAAGTTTATGCAGATCCTAGCTACTCATCATACAAGGCACTGAGATTTGTTTCTGGGGTTTCGACCACATTTACTCCTGGGGTATGCTCATGTTTAAATGTATTTGTATCATGTTATCCATAAGTACTAGTGTTACTTCCTTGAAAATGTGTTTTTTTGTAGGACAATGAGATTTTATACTAGTTGTTCTCAGTTCTCCTTTTCTGAACATTCTAGGCAGGTCTGAAGATAATAGAAGCTTATATGGAAGGTTATCGGCAGGACTGGGGACTTTCCTTTGAAAAGGACACTAGGACAAGAGGCGGCTGGTATGCAAACCACCTTCTTTATATAGAAACTTAGTGAGTAATCTTTTTAAAAAGGACTAAAAAGAAAGAAATTGAAGATTGTTTATGTTTTAGATAAAAATGAATTAATTAATGATACGAAGAAGCCGCCTTGATGATGACGGGTGATGCCCCCCCAAACACATTGTGAAAAGTTTTTTGTGAACCTCTCTTCCCGAATGTGGTTCATATGTTTCAAACACTTTTTCATGTCTGCCTCAGTAAGTTTAAGAGAGTCTCAGAGATCCACGAATGAAATATAGTGTCATAGACATGTCCAATCTTGATACTTATCTTTTTGTTTCATTTTCAGTTCCAATTTAGTAACATGGAGTCAATGTACTTTTTCTGTTTATTTTCTCAGGCAACAAGGTGGAATCATTGTTGCCGGTCCGGGAATAAGTAACATCTCGTACATCCACAAGGTTAGTTCCATATTTTCCCAGCAGGCTCTTTCCTTAAAACCATTTACTTTATAGTCTGGCTTCAATTGCTTAAAAGTTCCAACTTTAACAGGACATAATAGAGATAAGATGATCTTCTAGAAGGTCAAAGTTCATGTATCCTAAAAGTAAAAGCTCTGTATTTCTGAAATGAAGATTCCAGTAAATAATGATCTTCGCCAAAGGTGTGAGGCTACACGTGTATCCTGAATTTTCTATTTACCAGAAATCTAACCAGATCTAGGTTACCAATGCAAAAAAAACATTATTTCAAAACGAGCTACATGTGTTTATTAGAAAATTTTGCAATTGTGCTCCAATTCCCGACAGGGCATGTATCGAGTAGCAGCAGTACTTTTTATTATTTTAGTTCTATATTTCCGTTAATGATACCATTTTTTTTTCTCATAATGAGCTTTTACTTGTATATATTCCTTTAGATTACACTCATGCTACCATTTTTACTCTAGGTGCAAGAGTAACATAATAGTTTTGAATGCAAAGTGCTCCCTCCTTTCCAAAAAAAAAAATAGTTCCATTTCTAATTATAGTAATAATTTTAGTGTAATTTGAAGAAGGTACAAGCAAGTAAAGCTATAATCTTAAAAAGTTTGAGGTGTCAAATGAGAGTATTTTTTGGGATGGAGGGAGTATATGAATTGGTTGTCATTGTTTCGTACCTTACTAATCTTAACAATGTTGATTCACATAAATAGGATAAAGAAGCAGGGGATGATCCCGATATTGAAGATATTCTGAAAGCATGCTGCTCATGAGGTAAAAGATGAAGTTCATTTCACCAGCCCTCCTAGCCTTCCCAGCGGCGAATCTTAGATGAAGGGTATAGTAATTAGATAATTGTAACAATGTACATATATAGAATCTTTGGGTTTTTGCATCACTACGATTGGCCCTGCTTCTGGAGAAGTTTTATCACACCAACAAATTAAGTTATACTACCAAAAGAAATACCGTGGATTACGATTTGATTTGACTTGGACCCTGTAATTCATTGAATGGATTAATTACAGAGATTTGTAGTAGTTCATTGATATAATTCTTTTCTCTTTGCTCGATCGTGTTTGCTTGCTGAAAGAAGCTAGTGCGAGAAATTTTGTACAAGTGACGACTCAAAAGAGTATATATGTCGGAGCCTTGTGCGATCGAGTCCATGGAAAATGTCTAGAGCGAGAATCAAACCCTCAAAAATCTTTTGCGCGATGTTGAGTGAGAATCAAACCCTCAAAATCGAGAACTAAAACACTTATCTACAAGTTCTCTCTATTGAAGTGATGATCATTCGATATGGAGATCGCGAAATCACTCGTTAAAAGAACATATCATTATATCAATGCAATTAACCACTTTACAAAAATACAAGACAACGTTATATCACAATAATTAATTTGGTTAACAACATGTACATTCTGCAGAAAATATAATTAATTCGTTTAACAACAAAGTAACTAAATATAAGTATCTGAATGTGGCAAATGGTGCCCCCGATGATACAAATTATTAAATCCTATAGCATCTACTTAACCCATTAAAAAAGGTGTCACTAAACGAAACCCTGCTAAATCTATAAAGCAACTCCATAGTATTTACATAACCCTAGATTGAGAAATTATGGTGATCAAACCAAACTACTCCAATTAAGTGGATCAGTGTCCTTTATCAATTCATGATATTGACTGTTCAAAACTAAAACCTTGCACGAACGATGCGGCTCGGTCGGTCTTCCACGAACCTTACTGCTACACCCAACCGGGTCGTCCACGAACGTTACTGCTACAGCCAATATCTTGCGTAGGAAGATGATCGCACAACTCCTCGACCACTTGTATCTTTCTCCTTGCTTCTTGCTTCAGTTGCATATGCCTACGTTGGAATTTTCTCTTTGTAGCTTCAAATGTCGAGCTTTGAACACAAAGAGGATCCTTGACCTTCTGCACTCCTTGACGGGTTACGAACAGCTTTGGCTTCAGTTTTTGATCCAGAAGACGGCCGCTTTTGGTTTCTTTGATGTCCTTCTTTTCCAAGTTCATCTCATGATCCCCATCCTTTGCCTTCTGTACTTGTTGAGCACTAATTACTGTTGACGACGACTTAGGGTTTTCCACGTCAAAACCTAATTGATCAATTTCTTCCGTCTCCTTTTTCCTTGTAAGCTTTATCCTAATAATGTGTTTTTTCTCCATTTCTTTGCCATGATCACCAGTACTGCCGTTAATTGATTGAAGTTGATGATGAGGGGTTTTGAGAGGAGTACTTTGGCCATTTTGGAACGTCGTTTTGAGAATTCACGGGGAAACTTGCATGCAGCAGCATCAATGGCAGACATCATTACGGCAAACAGATCGTCAACCGTGCCTTCCCTTCTAGTGTTCTCACCCAATTTCTTCAAATCCATGACTGTAAATTGGCGCAAATCTGTATACCGTAAGGAAAAAGAAATGTCAAAGAAAAAAAACAAGGGTTTAAGAGAGAGATACTGGGGGAGGGTGAGAGTGAGAGTTTGAGTGAAATATATGTAGGAAGGAAGCAAGGTCGGTGTAATAGATTTCCGTTTAGTGGGAGGAAAAAGAGGGAGTGATCAACCAACTAACTGTTAAGGTCGGTGCTTATACTAGGTGAGTCATGAGTGCAGTATATTCCTTGCGGTCTAATCAACTTTTTTTAAAAATAAAATTATATTTTTAGATAATACTCCTCCGTTCCGGATAAATGTTCCTATTTTCTATTTTGGGATGTCCTAACTAATGTTACTAAACACTTATGATCTACCTATTCTCTAACATTCTTCCTAATATATCCTTAAAATTTTATTTAATATAACACATCCCAAAAAACCTAATTATTTAAAATAGTTGAAGTCAATTAATATTCATGGGTATTATCGTCAGAATATATTTTACAGCACATCATTAATTATGTTTCTTTATTCTTGTGTTTTATCCACTAGAAATATTTATCTGGGACAGAGAGAGTATAAAAAGTTGTAGAACGGAAGGATTGTTTCTTTTCTGCATAACACTAAAGGAAGGATTAGAACAATCCACTTCATCCGTTAAATTCATAATCATTGAGGCTGTAAATGATGAAAATCGAGGCAAGTAATAGTTTTCTATGTAACCTGTAATAATGTGTTTCCAGCACACAATAAAATAATTGTTTATTTTTTAAATATATATAATAATACAAATTATTTTATAACAAATAATATATTGTTTTATTTGTTTTAGCTTAAGAAAATATAATTCAAGATTATTTACTTATGAATAAAAAAATATGCAACTTAATAATAGAAATTTGAAAATATAACAAACAAAATAAAACTTTACATTAAGTAAGAGATGTATTTTTATTTAAATGTATATTCTCATTCGGCATGATACTAACAGAAGGGTTAGAACAATCTTTATCGTTCGTTAAAACAACAATTGTTGAGAAACTATTGGGACTGTGAAGGACGAAAATCGAAACAAATGACAATTTCATGTAATCCGTAATGAAGTGTTTTCTTAGAAAGATATTTATTATTGAAAATATATAAATAAAAATAAATAAATAAAAATTACTTTAATGAATAGTCAAATTTTGGATATAACACGCTTTTTTTTTATAGAACCTTCAACACGATACTGTTGATAAGCAACATTTTTTACAAAATAATTGATTATTGCAATTTTCTTGATCTAGCCAGTCTTCGAAAAAATTGTTATCGCTAAAATTCAATTGGGTGTAGGTCTAGGTTAAAATGGGCGACTATTGCCTGAGGAATTTATGTTTGCATGCTTTTGAATGAATTTATGTTTGCATGCTTTTGAATATATTTGCTGCAAGTTTGCATCATAGAGAAAAAACAGTAAGAATCATTGGGGGGGGGGATTTGTATATCTCTAACTCCTGATCCCAATATCAAACTTCAAATAATGTAATCTCCTCCTTCCTTCTCTTGCAATTTCGAATGGAGGAGCACCGCAATCATGGGAACTTACAAGAGACATGGTAGTGTTTGGAGAGAGAAATTGTTGGGGGTACAGGAGATTTCATAAAAAAATTATTTGCTTGCTTGACTTGGTTTACTGAGTTGTGAGCCACATCAGTAGCTAGGATTCAAGTTTCTCTTTCATTTATTAACTTTGTCAATCATTTTCCTATTTATATTGTCTGTAATATGTAATTTAGATGTTTACAATAACAAATTATTTATATTCCACATCTTCAAACCTATGTGCATGCATGCATAATGATGACTGTTTATATTTCAAGGCAATGTGTACATTTTTAATGAACCAATGAGAATGTAATTAACAGATTTGTTTTCTCAAGGCATGATAGCTATTTATTTTATTTTTATTAAAATAATACCCTATAATGATGATCCATTTTTAGTAAGTTGTTTTAGGCAGGAAATTGCCATATTTGACAGAGTAATGTGCTTCTGTCATTATATATATATATATATATATATATATATATATATAGAGAGAGAGAGAGAGATAGATATTTTCTCTCTTCCTCCCTCACTCTTCCACGCAATAACCGTCCCCCTTCGTCAGTTTACTTCGGCCACCCCCTCCGGTGGTGGTCCGGCAACCTCTACCCTTCACATTCACATACACAGAACTTAACATGGTATCAGAGCGGGAGAACTCTGATCTCTGAATATGTTTGCAATTCTGCTTCTGCAAATCTCTATTTTCAACCGAATGAAACCCTAGCTTTATAAATCAAAATTCAAACTCGAAATCTTCAAAATTAGATCCTTAATCTCTTCCATTTTTAATATAATGTACTCTAATCCTTCGGAGTCTACGTCGCTCAGAACTACAACGTTCCCAATATTCACAAGCTTTACAAGACGGGACTCGTCATTGCTAAGCACTATGAAGAAATTTATCGCAAGCCAAAGAAGAATGACAACGGCAGCGATTCTTCATAGAGATAACTATATTTCGTTTTAATTTCAGGTTTATAATTAATTTTTTGGACACCCCTTGAAATAGGGGGAGTTTTATCTAGAAATTAGGGATTCTGAAAAACCAAATTGGCGGTTGGAATTTTGTGTAATTTGTTTTATCTCCATAGTTTGGTAATGAAAATTTGGTTCGTTGTGATATATGCCATTATCAGTGGTGATGTTCATGGCGGCTTTCATGGGATTGATTGGCTATGGTTCAATGGCTGGTTATTCGCAACATCATTGTCTTGTCATACTTCTCAGTGCTTTTACTATACCTAATGGCTGGGTGCAGCATCTGCTGGTTCAACACTGTATGTTTTGTCCTCTGTAATCTCTTTGATTTGTGAAGTCAAATAATGACTTCGTTGAAAGAATGCTTCATTGTTACGTCATTCGTTACATGAAGAGTTTACTTTGAAGAATTGAATTCTGGCTGATTCTTGCTTCCAACTACTTGGATTAATTATTTTTTTTTTGGATAAAATGTTCTAAGGATTCTCCTTCGTCTTCAATTTGCCAATTATCGAGAAAGCTTTTCAGGAATTGACTCCTATTTGGGCTTCTCTACATTTGTTGAGCTGCACCTTCCACAACAATTTGGGTAGTAGCCTCTTCTACAAAAATTTAGCACTTCGTTGATCTTTAACTCGATGGACTTCTTACATTTGTTATCGAATTGAGGAAGTGTTGAAATATAAGTTTGATCTCTCCAACTCGGTCACTTCACAGAATTTCGTGTACGAGTTGAGGGGTAGTGTTGAGAATGTAATATCTAAATTTGTTCATTTTACATATTTGCCCATGTAGGCCTAGTATAAATAGGAAGGTTTACCATATGTAATGCTCCCTCGGTTCCAAGCAAAGAGTCCGCTTTTCATTTTTAAAAGTCAATATGTGACTAAATGAAACTAAACTTTTACATACTTTACTTATGTTTTAAGAAATAAAATTTTGTTAATTAAAAATTACATTAAGAATACTACGGATTACAACATTCATAATTTTGTAAAAATAAATAAATAAATTTAAATTATTGGTCAAACTTTAATTAAATTGACTTAAAAAAGTTAAAAGTGAACTCTTTACTTGGAACTGAGGAGTAGTTACTTAGAATTCATCATTAATAAATATTTGTTCTCTCTCTTCCACGCAATAACCTTCCCTCTTCGTCAGTTTACAACATCCGGCCACCGGTCACCCCCTGTGGTAGTGGTGGTCCGGCAACCTCTACCATTAACATACACACACACACACACACAGAAATGAAACACTTTTGAATTTTGATATTAAAAAAACCTTTGCTATACAAAACCCAATGAGGTTGGTCTGGTCAGTATGTATAGCACAAACTTGACGAAAGTGAATGGACTTAATATCCATTTTCACAGAGTCATGATAGAGGGGGGAGGACCCCGTTATCATTCTCAAAAGGATTCAAATTCCACATCATAGACGGATGAGATAGTGTGGTATTAACTTTAAGACCATTTATGCGGTGTCTATATGAAGCCCATGTCCACACGACCGGACCAATCTTTAGCAAATTTTATACCTGTATCATGTATGTACCATCTCCCATCTTTTTAAATGGAGCATTTCATTAGAAAGGCCCCAATAGATACCCACAAAAGCCCACGGATTCAAGCCCAATTTTTACGCCTTTTCATCTTACTTTGCCCGGAGCCCAAAAATCCAACCTTTAGGTAACACTGAACTTCCCGTTTTCCCGCCCCCTCTCCCTTCCTCTATCCTCACCAATGGCCGACAAGAGAAAACGCCGGCGAGCTGACAACGACTCCGATTCAGACTCCGAAGCCGTTCTCTTCAAAAACCGCCTTAAACCCGATGCCGCCATACTGTCCACCCTCCAATCCCTAACCGACGCGAGCAAAGCCTCCACCTCTAAAACCCTAACCCTCGCCGACCTCTCTCTCTCCTCCACCTGCCGCGAAGTCACCGACCTCTCTCTCTCCTCCGTCCAGACTGAAATCGAAAACCTAGCCCTCTCCTTAACCAAATCAATCCTCTCCGGCAACGGATTCGCCTTCTCCGTCCCCTCCCGCTCCTCCGCCAACCAACTCTACGTCCCTGAACTCGATCGCATCGTTCTCAAAGACAAATCCTCCCTCCGCCATTACTCCTCCGTCTCCACCGTAAGGAAAGCCACTATCACAGCTCGAATCCTAGCCCTAATTCACCAGCTCTGTATGAAAAACATCCACGTCACCAAGCGTGACCTGTTTTACACCGATGTTAAGCTCTTCCAAGATCAGACCCAGTCTGATGGCGTATTGGATGACGTGTCGTGTATTCTAGGTTGTACTAGGTCTAGCTTGAATGTTGTAGCTGCAGAAAAGGGGGTAGTTGTAGGGAGGTTGATTTTCAGTGATAATGGCGATATGATTGATTGTACGAAAATGGGGATTGGGGGGAAAGCAATTCCCCCAAATATTGATAGAGTTGGGGATATGTCAAGTGATGCTTTGTTTATATTGTTGGTTGAGAAAGATGCTGCCTATATGCGATTAGCTGAGGATCGGTTTTAC
Organism: Platycodon grandiflorus; assembly: GCA_016624345.1. Classification (NCBI taxonomy): domain Eukaryota; kingdom Viridiplantae; phylum Streptophyta; class Magnoliopsida; order Asterales; family Campanulaceae; genus Platycodon; species Platycodon grandiflorus. The sequence continues at coordinate 7,213,228 of CM028365.1, forward strand.
AATCGGTTTCCATGCATTATTGTTACGGCTAAAGGGCAGCCCGATGTTGCGACTAGGTTGTTTTTGAGGAAAATGAAGTTAGAATTGAAACTGCCAGTTTTGGCTTTGGTTGATAGTGATCCATATGGGCTGAAGATATTGTCGGTGTACGGGTGTGGGTCGAAGAACATGTCGTATGATAGTGCAAATTTGACCACGCCAGATATTAAGTGGTTGGGGATTAGGCCAAGTGATTTAGACAAGTATAAGATACCTGAGCAGTGTAGGTTGCCTATGACAGAGCAGGATATTAAGACGGGGAAGGATTTGTTGGAGGAGGATTTTGTGAAGAAGAATCCAGGGTGGGTTGAGGAGTTGAATTTGATGGTGAAGACTAAGCAGAAGGCGGAAATTCAGGCGTTGAGTTCGTTCGGGTTCCAATATTTGTCAGAAGTTTATCTGCCATTGAAGTTGCAGCAGAAGGATTGGCTATGAGCTTGCGGCAATGAGTATAAGGTACTAAATGAACTAAATGCATTACTACAGTTATTTATATTTATATGGTACATGCATCTTATCTTGGGCTTCAATGGTCATAGTAATTTATGGAATGCTTGTACTCGATGAGGTTGTATTGAAGGTGTTTGCTTTTTGCTAATGTATAAAAATGTCCAGGACTAGGTCATTTGTTTATTTTAGTAAAGAAAATGAAAGGGTGTGATATAATTTAATGCACGTAAAATTACCACTTTTTGGGATCTTTAATAATGGTTTCATTAAGAAACATGTGGAATGATGGTGATAGCATGATCAATTTGAGTTAGCTCTATAGAAATTTCTGATTCTAAATCTCCCTACAATATGTTCCTGTTCAACTTAGAGTGGTTAGTTGATAGCCAATTATATTATTTGCTAGATAGAGTTCTTTTAAGTCCATCTCCATATATATATATATGTATGTATGTATGTTTGTATATTTGTTTGAACATTTTGGGCTAGGGAGAAGTGAATAAGCAATAGATAAGAATCTCATTCTAGAAATATAATAATCATCATATCATAGGTAATCATAGAGTAATTTGATAGGCAATGTTGGATGTATATAATTTTGGGAGTAAGAAGTGATGAGACCCTCAGGTAGCTATCGTAGTCTGATGGTGATCAACCTTTTGTTCATTCTACGAGCGACAGAGAGCTTGAGACACTGAAGTTCACGTTTTAATTATTTAGTAATAGACATTATGCATTTCAAATTGATTGGTGATCGGGGCTCTACCTTTGAGTTTTTGTTGCCAATGTTGTAATCCTTGGAGTGCTATGTCTTTAGATCTAAGAGATTAGTGAAGAACGTGGAAAGATTTGTGGCGGAGCTTCTAGGTTCATTGTATCAAAACAAAGGTAAGATATGGAAAATAAGGTAGATGATAAATGTAAGAGTAATTCTTATAAAATGGATTGCGCAAGATGATTGCCAGATGAGAGATCTTCAACTTTTGCTAGTTGGTTATTGCTTAGGATAGTCTTTTTCTTTTTTGTCCCAAGTGTATCATGAGCTTGTTAGAAACAACAAAGTTATTTTTGTGGTTCATTAAGCTCTACTCCCTCCGTCCCTTAATTATGTCTTGTTTGACCCGACACACGGATTAAGAAAAACAATTGATTTGATTATTAATATTGGTATAATGTGTAATTTTCTTTAATGGCCATGTGTACGTGGTCCATAATTAAAGTAAGGGTAAAATAGTAAAAGTGATGTCCTAAAAAGGAAAATTTTCAAACAAGACAATTATTTTGGGACGGACAAAAAAGAAAGGAAGACAATAATTTAGGGACGGAGGGAGTACTTATTTATTTACCACGTACTATTTTTGTCAATGAGATGGTGGTGCTGGTATATTAGGTACCATTCATATTAAGTGATATCATGCCATATTGTACCTGGTCTATGTATGTCAGTGCTATACAACTTGGTTCAATATAAATCCTCTCATGGAACTCTCGAGTATTAGTAGTAGGGACTAGGGAGTAATAAGTTTGTACATTTGGGATTGTAAGCATGAAAAGCACCAATGTGCTGCTCCTGAGCTTAAGGGTTCATTTTTGCGCCGTTTGTAGTTTTTGCTGTATACACATAGGCTCAGACAGGTTTCTGTTGAAAATACTTGCACACTATTGTGGTCTAATATTGGTAATTTTGTAGTTAATAATTGGTGGAACCTTTTGGATAGTTGAGATTTCACTTGCTTTTTTTATTATTATTATTTAAAGTGCCAAGTTGACAATCGGTAGACTCTTTTTCCTTTTTGAAGTTTTTCTACAATGTTTCTTATCCGAATAAAAAGGGTAAAATGTGTTGGTACACTTAGAATGTAAGTCTGAAAGATTGGTTAGAACTGTAATGAAAATATCTTCACATGAGGGTCGGCATTGTGTCTTAGTGGAGAAATGAAAATATGTTTTTAACATGCTAGTCAAAGAATTTTGTGTGAGATGAGGTATGCTAATCATCACAAGTCTATGTGATGGTTTCTTGTTGGGCCCTGTTAATATCGCCAAATTATGTGGATACCCCACTCATATAATTGGTATGCAATGGTTATGAACTCTGATTCTATGAAAAGTGAACCACTTTCTTGTCATCCTTCACAGTGTTTGCTCATTGAGTTTTCTCTACGCTTTACATTATCCAGGACAGTTACTTCTTTGTGCTATATATGCACTGTTAAACTTCAGGCCGTTGATTTTATAAACTTTAAAACCTGATCCTTCAAAAGTAAGTTGGATTTACTCACGGAGTTGTTTGTGTTTACTCTTTAATGCATTTCAGATGAGAAGACGGAATCCATTTAGATGGAAGCTAATTCAAATGCAACTGCTGCCTTAAGCTTGTTTGGTTTTGAAATACTGTTTAAGAAACTCAATTTGAAGCTTCTACCTGTGAACATAGCTGTGGCCTATGCGGCGGTCTCATTTTTCTCAAGTCACACAGAAGCTGTAATCGATGTCTTAGTTTGATGTAAAAGACCTTTCTTTTCAGAAAGTTATATGAGTTGATGGTACTGTCAAGGGACTTAAGTCATATGGACATGATATGGACATGGACTATTGTGTCCATCTTTCTGAAGTGGAAGAACAGTTTGTTTGCAAGGGTAACTTCTGCAGGTGAAGAACAGGCGGCAAAGGGTGATGCTAAAGCTGCTCTCTCCCCAGCTCATGCTGCATTTCAAAAGCTTCCTCTTGCGGCTTGGATTGCTTAGAAGAAATCAAAATTTATGTAATATAACTAATGTTGCCTGTATCTTGAAAACTTTGTTATGTTATCAGAACTCTAGGCTCTGTCTTTGTACTGTTTAGGAAGACCTCATATACATTGGTCAGTTGTGTTCATTGTTCTGTTCACATCATCTAATGAAGTTGACATTGATCATAAGCAGTTTGTCCAGAAAGATATACTAAGGACCTGTCTGCACATTTGCTATTATCATTGTGTAAGGAAACCGATTCTGTTGACATAGATTGCATCAAAACTCAGACAAATGAACTGGAGCAAATAAATATAATTTCTTATTAATTTAATACTATTGCTCACATATAAATGGCTGTTTTCTCATACTTTCGTGTTCTATCAATGAAGAATTATACAAACTACAAAAACCTATTTATAAGCAGCTACGAAATTTTCCTTTGCTAAGTGTGTAGAAAGTTATCTTTTTGAGTGACTTGATCGCCTTTTTAACCAACGGTACAACGATGACTTCGTCACCTTCAATCTCTGTATAAGTGCTGGTCTCCTGGTTGGAGATGCTAACTGTGTGGGCAAACCATTTGTGCCTACAGTTTCAGCCAAGTTGGGAGGATCAAAGGGGTTCTCAGGTCTCTTAGTTGTAGTTGCCTGACCTGTCAGAAGGACCTCAAGGCCCAAATCATCCCGCAAAAGGTTGGTTATTGCATCTTTTACATCAAATCTTTGTTTGGCAGCAGTGCTACGTATTTCGTGGACTCCTAAGATAATGAACATGTCATCTCCAAAGGAATCTCCTGCAACCACAGCATTTAAACATGAAATCAAGGATCAAGAATGTAATGCATAGAATTGTGTGTGCACGTGTCTTCTCTTTTGGGGAGGGGGGCTAGTTTGCATGTGTGCATGCGCCAAACATGTTAAGCCTCTTATGGGCAACATGGCCTCTCTTACTTTCGTATTTTATTTTTTTCTTTTTATAATATTTAATATCTTATTGCAACTGTCCGAAAGCTACACTGAAAGGAAAGAATTTACAGGTGGACGATCTTCCTAACCTCTGGCAAACAAAACACTAACTGTTGTCTAAACAGTTCCTAGATGCTGGAGTGATCCTGTGTGCAGCACATTGGGTGTACACATACATGCATCACTAAGAACATGAAATCCATGCACAAATTTGAGCTTTACTATATCTCCTTTTTATCCATGGAGATGTCAAGTTTTTGCTTAAAATAATCTTATGTTACTTTTCTTAGTTACAACTTCCCAATCCTCCTTTATTTCCAAGCATATAAGGGTGATAACAAGTCCTTTTAAGTAAACAAAACACACAGAAGAATCTTACAATATTTGACGCAAACAATTCTAAAACTGGCAGCCAAACCACATTTGGTATTCTAATAAAGAAAAAGAAGTTAATCGTACCTGGAGTGTAATTCTCTTTGATCATTCTCAAAACCGCAAGAACAACAATTCGAGCTTCAACCTGTCAGAATTTGGTCTTAAGAGATCATGCAACAAACCACAGCAATCGATGCCTCTAGATATAGAGAAGATATATATTCTCAAGATATTTCTCCAAAATCTGAAGGACAAAGATCATAATGATACTCGTGTTTAACCAGGGCCGGCCCAACATTTATGGAGGCCTAAAGCGATCACTCTAACTGAGGCCTAAAACAAATAATTTTTTTATTAAATTATTATATTTTTATTAAAAGTTTTTCGGAGATGTAAAATTATTTATTAAATTATTGTAATCGATTTTATTTAACAATTCTTTTTCAATCAATAATAAAGCTTGTCCACTTAATTTTTTTTTTAGACATTGTCGATCGATCTTAAATATGATTCTATTAATTTTGATTTTGAAAAACTTCATTTTGCCAAAACAATAACTATGAGAATCGTTAACATTATTCTATAAGCGATATACACATTTGGAAATGAATCAAGTTTTATTTTATAATTAGGAAATGTAAATTGGTGTATCATTTTTTCACTTGTATAATTTCTCTTAAAATATTAATTCTGCAAATAAATCTAATCCATCAATATCAAAGTTGTCATTACGTTTTAATGATTGTTCAAGGTTAAGGGAATTTTCTTTTAAATTTTCATTATTCAATGACCTTAATTTCTCAATGATAAATAGAAAATCAAAAATATCTTGATGCATTTTAAATTGTTCAAATCTACTTTGAAATGAAGTAATTGTTTTATCTATAATTATGAACAAAAAGTATTCAACTTTAAATGATTTTTAAGATCATCTTACAACTTCATTCTCAATAATTTTATTAAATTGTTTCTTTCTACGAAAAGTACATTTTTTACGGAACTTAGGTTCTATATTCAATTTTATAGTAATTTTTTGGTAGAAATTATAACATTTTAAAATCTGTCATCCCTATTTTTTTAATAAATGAAATAAGACGGTTCAATTGTTGTATAGCAACATCGATACACATATTTTGATTGCATATTTTTACTAACCGAGTTTACCGAAAATAATATTTCATACCAAATAGTCATTCCTAATAAAAACTTAAACTTTTTTAATCTTATAAGTTGTTAAATTATTAATGGGTAGGTGACGAAAACTAAAAGTTACTCTTAACATTATTTTTTTTTTATTAAAATAAATTTTTTTTTTTTTAATATGAGGCCTAATATTTTTTGAGGCCTAAAGCAAGGGCTTTGCTTGCTTTACCCTTGGGCCGGCAGTGTGTTTAACTGTCATGACCTATGAGATGAAGACTGCTAAATTCACGATAATATGGCCAGCATTGTTTAGAAGGGCTACTATTCTAGGTAAATGCTGGCATCAACAGTACCTTTGTGAGGCCCCGAAGATCAATGGATAAGGTCTCAGCATCATGTTTCTGCAAGTGTGCCGCAACTGTCTCAAGAACCAGACTTGGAGGGCCCCCAAAGTCACTTGTGTTGGAAGAACGCAGCTGGTCTTGTTGCTGATGATTATATTGTAATATTCCTTCACACCACTCCTCAATTAGTTCTCTGAGATAGTAATCGTTGGATTTGTACCTACAATCAACACCCATGAATGAAACCAAGAAGCATGTGTACATGAGAACAGAAGCAAGAAGTACCTTGAAGTTAAAACATACCCTGCTCTCCGCATCTCCTGATATATACCCAAGCATTGTTGCACTTCCTGTACAGAACCATATCTCGTACGAGCTCTCAGAAGCGTATTATATGTCACCTGAAATTAAAAATAATAAATAAATAATTCTACTGTTAGCCTGAAGGCATCAGGAGGATCGCTTCCAAAAAGCATGGGACTAGGGATGGCAACACGTCAGATTTGGCTCAAATTCAAACCTTCCCACTCATTCCAACCCGCAAACTTGGCCCACTCCCATCCCTCAAGTCCTATAATATATATACACACACACACACACACACACATATAATAATAATTTTATAATTTTAAGGGGAGATAGTCATAGGTACTTATTCGGGTTGGGTTGGACCATTTCCCAGGCCAACCCAAAACCTGTCTGGTTTCCAAAAGCACCCTAAACCGTAGGAGGAAGTTGGTTCAAAGAAGGAAAGGAAGACGAAAGCTCAAATCAGCAGGAGACTGATGAGGCATAGGAAGGACCTGGAGACAATTAGAGATGGGCTCAGATGGGGTTTGGGCCATGTTAGGGTTATTTGCGATCCCTACATGAAACAAAATTCTTGATGGTCTGAGATTGCCATTTGTAATTTAATAGACTCGTGTTGGTCGTAATAATAACCATTCTATCACTTTTTATTTATTTATTAATTTTGCAAAAAGATTTTATAACAGGTTGAAATTTTGGTCATCTCTACAAATAGGATTGACTACCTGAAGTGTAGCACATATTTCACATGTCCTTAGGTGGAGTTTGGTTTGCGAATTTCACAGGAATGGAATGTCCAATTCCCGGACCAATTCTGTGAGCATGTTCAGTTGAATTTTCAGGCTGGAATCACATTCCGTAGGAATGGCGAAATCCCTTATGTAAGGAAATCTACAAATACCATGGGAAAGGTGGGTTTCTGAAATCCCTCCAAAATCATTCCTCGGGAATGTATTTTTGGGACGGAAATAACCTCACCCATTTTACGTAAATCCTAACATACCCTTACCCATTACTGAAACCTAATTAGCCTTTCCTCCCTCCTCACATCGTCTTTTTCCACATTTCCGTCACCACACCACCTGAGTTCATTCCTTATTGCCGGCAGCTGTGAGGTATCTCTCTCTCTCTCTCTCTCATCAAAGGAGAAAATAATAGTCAGCTACCTAGTCCTCACCATATTTGGACGACTAAAGCTTAAATTCGTTATCATGTATATCCATATAGGTTATGCAAGACAAGTAGTCTAAGATTTATCATGAGGAAACTTGGTTGAGTAAAAGGAGAAAATAATAGTCAGCTACCTAGTCCTCACCATATTTGGCTGTATTTGATATCTTTTCATTTCTGCAAATAATGAAAATGCATCCTTCAGATCCTTGTTTTCCACACAAACCTGTTGACAAAATAACAATGTGATTTACGACAGTTCAAGTAGCATTTCGAAGCATAGGTTGAAGACGACCATTCTTTGTCTCCCTGACATAACTGACCGGCATAATAGCGACAAAACAAGGATTTAACAGAAAACTTTGAACCTTAATAGCTGCTGTATATGAAATAACATTAGGTTGGATACCAGCCGCAGTCATTGATTTTAAGATCTGCACTGAAAGAACAAAACTTTGAAGCAATGCTAAAAATAATGAATTTTATCTATCATCACCAGAAAAACAACAACCACAACACCAACAACAACAACTACAACAACAACAATAATAATGATAATAATAGTAGTAGTAATAATAATAATAATAATAATTTGTAAACAAGAACTATCTTGTCCATAAGCAACTTGCATTGTACTATTCCATATATCCAGGTCTTACCACCAATTCAAGAATATCCAAAACATAGTTCTTTATCTCCCTTCTGAATATGACAGAACAAATATGATAAAATGACTATCAGTTAATATTCCAGCATGCCTCCAATGTTTGCTCAATTTAACTAGACTAAATTCCATGTCACTGTCTGGGCTTTGCTTACTCAAGGCCCATCTAACTTTGTTTGAGTAGCATTTCTTAAGTAAAACAATAGTTTGCACCATCACCCAACTGTGCTAAATGTAACATAAGCATAGTACATTTGACATATAAAATCCAGTTCTTTTTTCCATTTCCACACCCCCACTCCCTCAGACGATAGGAAAAATCTTTAATCTGCCTTACCTGAATAGCACTCTTGGCATTTCCCGAGCCTCCAGAAATACCAATCAAAGTTGACCAGGTTATCAGGTTAGGAGAAAGACCGACTGTCCTCATCTCATCTATTAAAGCTTTTGCACGCTGGAAATTAGTGCCACAGGCCTTCATCAGGATATTATATGTTGAAATACAAGGCACAAAGCGAATCATCATAGAATGCTGCATGCCCTGTGAATCTGATGCTGAATTTTTTCCACCAGCAGTATAGTTTTTGGAGGTATCTGTTATCCCATAGCTCTTCCACGCTTGGAACAGACGGAAGGCCCTATCGTACTGGCAAGCCTCGACGCATGCAAGTAAAAGGATATTGCAACACTGCGTATTCGGTACACAACCAGCCTGGACCATCTCATCAAATAATTTAAATGCTTGGTCCACTAGACCTGCACTGGCACATGCATTGATTAATGATGACCACATAACCGTATTAGGTATAATACCAGCTGCTTGCATCGTTTCTTTGATTTCCAGAGCTGGTCGCCACATTTTTGCATCTGCAAAGACCTGATAATGGATGAAGACAAAACTGAATGAACTCAACTTATATGGGAAAAAGTAGTAGAAGGCATGATACAGAATTTACATAAGGCAAGTGAAGAATACCTTAACTATTGTGCTGTATGTGAAAACATCCAATTTCAGTAATCCGTTTGATTCCAGATGTTGTACCTCCCTGTAAATGTCCTGGGCCAAATCAACTCTTGCAGCAAGGCAGCATGATTTTAAGAGGATGTTATAAGATGCCATGTCAACAATGCCTAGAGTCTGGATAGATGAATTGGAGTTAGGCCTCGTCTAGTGCAGCTCTTTTGAAAGGCAGCTTTTTTCTTGTGAATATGTTTTGGGTATCAGTTCAAAAAGTTGCTTTTAAAATCCGATTGTTTAGTGGAAAAAGTGACAAATAACAATTTTACCCCTTTATATCAGTTTGATACATATGAAATTGCAGTATATAATACAGCAATTAATTTTCAAGTTATAATAAATTCAAAATTCTACCAAAAATAATAAATCTAACCTTAAAATATCATATATCATCATTCAATAAAAGTAAAATAAAAAAAACTGGTTGCACATTAGTTTTAGTAAAATGCATTTACTTGGCTATTAAATATTTTCAATTAAAAACATTATAAAAAAGGACTTATTAAAAATGGAGAGAATAATTTATTTACAGATAAAACAGTTGAATGGAAAAAGTAGAAAACAAAACATAAGAGCAGATCATTTAGAGGTTGTGATAACCTCTCAATTTCATCATCTCATCTCTCTCTCTCTCTTCCTTCCCCCAGTACACTCTTCCTTTCAACTTTCCTCTCTCTCATCTTTCTCTTTCACATGCACAATTCCTGGCTGAGATCAAATGTCGACATACGGAGGTACTGTTGAAAATTTTGGAAAGAATTAAAGGAGCTACACAAAGAGATTGAGAATCATTTTTATGTATTTGGTCAATAATAGATCTGCTATCAGATTAGAAGAATCAAAGGCGATTGATGGAGTGGATGGATCAGATTTTTTTGATTTGCTCCTCACAATTAGATCTTTTCTATTCTTCTTCTTCTTCTTTTCCTTTCTTAAAATCAGCTCTTCGTTTTTACAACTGATCAGTAGAACATGGAAATAAATGGTGAAGCAAAAAAAGTGGGTTGGTTTGCAAAATTCTCAAGGGCATTCTGGTCAGAATTTATTCTTTAGTGTTTTTCTTTAGTCTTTCTCATTTCTGTCAGGTCTCATGGCTATAATTGTCCATTGGTAGAGATCTGGCTTTTAGTTTTGAGCGTTTTGTTGCAACACTCGATTTCTGTTCCATTTTGAAAACGGAGCTTCGTTACAGCACCATTGCTACATTTCTTACCATGTTTTGGCATGTCTTGGCCCAAAACATGGTGCCAGACGATCCCTCAGACAAGCTCATATTCAACTTATGCAGGAACATTTCTTTAGCTAAGTCTTAAAGAAGAAACATTACAAAACCTCATATTCAGAATACATGCACATTATTTCAAGTCTTCAACCAACCTTTAGAAAAGGAAAAACACAATTTATGTTGTAAGGAATCACTGTCTGGTGCACTCTCTGAATACATGCACATTATTTCAAGTCTTCAACTAACTTTCAGATTTAATGCCGTTACTTTAGTCTTGCCCTCTCATCACCTTTGATTAACTGGACCAATGGCCTAACAATGCAAATATTGCCCTTTTTGGCAGAGAGCCATTCATATCTCTACTTTGAAGTTTGAAGAAGTGATAGCAATAGAACAGAAATGCTCTAGGCTCAGCAAAGTAACTAACTACTTTTACGAAACACTAGTGAAGTACAGTCTCTTACACGTGATCCAAATTCCAAACAAGAGTTTCGACATCATTATCGACAAAAAGCCATAGACAATAATTCTTAGAAACGCTTCGATGGCATCAAAACAGCCAGTGACATGCAAAGTAAAACTTTAGGAAGTCAAACTTAAGGTCAACAATGATGTACAGCACTGCACAGCTTGCAATGCCAACTACAATCTAACAGAGATATGGGCCACCAAGATGCATGTGTGTATGTCTGTTATTATTGTGTGTGTGTGCATGAGAGAGAGAGAGAGAGAGAGAGAGAGAGAGAGAGAGAGAGAGAGAGAGAGAGAGAGAGTATTACCTTCATATGCTTGTGGATATTCATTGTGTAGCTCAAATCAAAGGCATTCACATTCATGAGACTGTTAAAAACATGAATATTCGGTGTGATGTTTTGAGCGAGCATCTCCTGCAATTAAAGCAATATGCCAATATGATATAGTAGAATCATGAGATTCCAAGGAACATCATGCACAAGTCTTTTGATTCATGGCACCAACAATTGTATATGAAAGCGTACAAGAACTGAAAATAATAAATCTTCATTAGGAACCTACAAAACAAGAATACTGAACCACCCAAGTAAACAAATCCCAGAGGCCAGAACATGTGCACAAAAAGGAGGCCCAACTACCGCAGAGGTCAAAGCAGATCATCTATATCAGAACACACACATCTTTCCATAGAAGCTTCTTAACAATGCAATCTCTTAGAAAATTGATATGTTACTCAATGCAGGTTTCACAAATATGTAATAAAATATCACACGCCAGTTTCGGGAGCACCTCGTAAATGGACCTTGATCTTAAGTGGTTCCCACAAAGCCCACAAACATCTATTACTGTGCGGTAGGCATACATATTGCATCCCAGGTTGTGCTTGGATGCTTCAAAGACAGTCAAAGCAGACACCAAGTCTTTCTTCTTCCCGAACTCAAGAATAATGGTACAAAATAATATATCAGTGTGGGGCGAAAAGCATGCATACCTGCACCAAAACAAAGAAATTAAGAGAGAGGAATTGCTCATTGCCCCAACTATTTGATTGAAGAAAAGCTGAGAAGCAAGTTCTGATGAGAAAAACGAAAAGTTAATAACAATATTATCATCGAAAGCAGAAGTCATTGAAATCTTCAAGTAAGAATAAATAAAAGAATACATTCACACTCCGCATTTCATCAATTATCCAGCAGTGCATCAGAACCAGTGAATTCAATGGCATCTCATACATGACCACATTTGTGCTTTGTCACAAAGATCCAAAATTGCAGTTACTTATCGTAAGAATGTCTGTGGACAGGAAATAATGCCACTTTTTCTAGTAGATGACCAAAGAATAGACAGTAAAAATCCAGTCTGGCATCCAAGAAGGCTTGAAACATTAACCTATCTGTTGATACCACTTGAGTAATCGCGCTTCTGGAACCAAATCATGCAAGACAAGGAGGAAATCATACCTTATGGCTGCATTTGGTTTCCGTTTCTTGACACAAATTCTTATAATCTCAGATGGTTCCACTAACTCTTTGATGGAGAAATGAAAACCTGATACCAACCAAATGTAAGAGTATGTCAATACAGGTCAAATCTACTACCAAGGCAATTTCAGTCCAGGATGTCTAAAAGTCCAGACTCCAGAGAGTAATGATATGTTTATAAATATTTTACCAAATACATGTGATTTTTTTGCTGTTGGTCCAACCACTAAGTTCATCACTGGGACCAAGTTTCACCGTATTTGGTATGCTTCTCTAAACCAAATTTAGGTATAGCATTACTCAGGTCCAAGCAATAAAGCAACTTTAACACGAATGAGTAGTTCTAACGTCTCAAAGCAGCAATCAACAATGAACATGCAACTCTCTGACTTGAAATATCATTGTTTACTTTTGATAGAAGCGATTACCAGTGCAAATCAACAAAATAGTAGTAAATGATTAATTATATACTTATAACTAGTGGAATTTTTTAAAAATGATCCATTGCTGACTACATTGGATGGTCTTGTAAAAAGTTAAAAGTTAAACCTTTAGGCAATCATCTTCGAGTTCCATTTGAGGATTTTTTATATATCCTTTTTTCAGACATTCCATTTAGAGACTACATTTTCTAAAATTAAACTTTCAAGTTGAATTTTAACCATAGTTTATCAGAAAAACAAGTTCATGTGGATAAATGAGAAGTTCATGTATTAATGAAAGTTATGTTATAACAATCAATATCAACTATCAAGGGCATCAATGCCCTGCTAAAAGTTGTTTGATTTTCAGAAAACAGACTTTACAACTGCAATGGAGGGAGTACAGTTTTCTAAAATACTAGAATTAGCCGGTCCTCATAAACCATAAACTCTAATCAGAAACACTATTTATCTTTTACTTTAGAATCATTTCTCATCTGAAACAAGCTAATAACCACTACCTTAATCCCAAGAAAAAGGTCATCTTTTGTCTATTCAAAGTCAATTTGACCATGTTTGACATTTGACTTAAAGCTATTTAGATCTAGATAATAAGACTATAAGCTTTGTAAATTAAGTAACGAGTTCCATGAACCACAAGTGCTCTAGGTTTGAGAAAAAGCTAGATTCATACCAAATCTTATCTCAGGAAATTGAAAAATCTTAATTCGGAGGTCAAACGAGGGCAGAGGCAAAAGACGATCATCTAGACATTATATTTTAAGGTTATAGGAATTCAATGTTCTCACGAACATTTTATTGAACACTTGTCAATCACCAAATAAAATCGACCAAAACAGAACTAAGAAATTACCAGCAAGCACTTCCATCAAATCAACAACTTCCTCGACTTCACCACAGTCCAACATTCGACTCAATTCTCTTCCAATTGCCTCCAAAGCAGACCCATTAAACAGCCCCACAGCACTAATTCCCACCTTCTCAACACCCTTCAATACATTAATCACAATTCCAATGTCCCCATCCCCAACAATTCTCGCAACCCCTTTCGAAAAAAGGTCGACATTCAACAACCCAACAAACTCCTCGACCTGTACGCTTGAACCCACGACGGTTTCGGCAATCAAGAGAAAATCTTGGAACTTGCCGTCTTGGGCGAGGTTGGAGGCTAGGTCGGCGTAGTAGTTGAGGCGGTTGGGATTGTTGTTGTGGGTCGGGGAGGTGGTGAGGTCCCATCGGACGGTGGGGAGGAGAGGGGGGCGGGACGAAGAGGGGTTGGACGGTGGGGATGAGAGGTTTGATTTGGGTTTGAAAACGTTGGGAAGTATGGGGAGGGGGTTGGTGCGAGGGGAGATGGAAATGGAGTGGGGAAGGATTAGTGAGTTGAGTTTCATGGGTGGAGGATGAGGATGGTGCAGTGGAATTGGGTTGAGAGTGGAAGAAGCATTGTTGTTAGATATTTTTGTGGGGTGGGGGGAGGAGAAGCAGATTGAATTTGAAAGGCAGGGAGAGGGAGGGCAACTTTTGTTTTGCAAAACAAGGCAAGGATCGATTGATGAATAAATATATCCAAACTGTTTTAGCAGGCAACTTTTTGTCGTACAAAAAAAACTACTAGCAAAAATGAAGGGGTAAATGGTAATTTAAAGTTGTTCTTGGAAATCCAATTGGAATGCTTAATTCTTTTTTGGCTTAATTCTCAATTTCATCACCCTATTTTTGCAAAAGGTCCGATAAGCTCACTCTACAATCTTTTTTTACAGATTAATAACTACACTTTACAAAAAGTGTCAATTTGATACATAAAATGAACGCTGTTAATTTTTTTTAACGAAATGCTGTGAAAGGACTGAAATGCCCCTTATAAAACCCAAAATCTTTCATCTTCAACCCTTTCCCAATTTTTCTCACCCCAAACAGTAACCACAATTTCTGTAACTCCCTCTTTGTTTGCTCGATCTCTCTCTCTCTACTCGATTTGCTCGATCACAACTTGGAGTCAATCCGAACCTATTTTCGGTCCACTTCCCCCACGCAAATTGTCTTCATCGTTATCTTCTTCGTTGACCTTCCATGTCTCCGGTCCCAAATCCCCAATATACAAAACCCTAATTTGAAATCGCAATTCCTCTTTCTTGGCTTTCCAGAATAGAGGAATTGTCAGCTGGGTTGTGACAGTTGGGAGATGACCGCGGCGACGTGGGAAAAAGATGGTGGGGTTGCTACACTGGGTGATTGTTCGATGCTGGAAGGGCTAACGGTGGCTAGGATTTGGGTTTCTGAAGATGGCTGACTAGGGCTTGTGTACGCTGCTATTGTGGGCAGCTGGCAATGACAGATTAAGGGAGTGTTGCTAGCGGCGGTTTGGTTGAAGAAGAAGATGCACTGGAAAGGGAGGTGGTAGCGCTAAACCAGCGGCCGGCGAAGAGAGAGAACCTTCCCCAGTGGCGCCACCCACCAACACCACTTGACACCTACCAGATCTCACCACCACCCGTCTTGATTCCATCTCCACCACCACCACCACAACATCTCCTCCTCCACCAAAATTCTTTGCTCAGCAGCATTGATAACAATTATGGTAAGTTTATTAGGAAATGGGGTGTTTGTGATCTGATTCTTCCACCGACACCAAGTATCAAAGGGTTGTTTAAAAGGGGGCAATTCAGGTAGTTCTTTACATTTTTAGTATGAAATGGAACTGATTTAAGGTATTTGTACAGTGGTTTGTTGAGCAAGAGAAAGATTTTGGCCAAAGACGCAAAGATCAAATTAACTGGAAAAAAACTTATGGATTAAAATAATGGATTCTTTGCCTAGTCTGAAATTCCTTTTGAGTCTTCCTTTCATTGTCATTCTTCAGTGAAATCCCTAAATTGAGAAAATTGACTTATGAATTTTTAGTTCCCAAAATACTTAGATCTCGTGGAGTAATGGGTTTGGTGATGGTGGTGGGGGGGGTGGTGTTTGGTCTGAGGTGCGTGGAGTAATGGGTTTGGTGGTGGTGGTGGTGGTGTTTCGTCTAAGGGGAGGGGAAGGGAAAGAGAACACGTGACTAGCACATGATAATACTACGGGTAATTTCGGGTTTACATAAAAAATTTAAGCGTACTTAACAGCAAAAGTGACGGAGTGACTAACGTGACACCTTTTGTAAAGTATAGTTTTTAATCTGTGAAAAAAGATTATAGAGTGAGCTTATCGGAACTTTTGCGAAAGTAGGGTGATGAAATTGAGAATTAAGCCTTCTTTTTAAGTTGAGAAACATCAAACATGGATTTTATCACTAAGATCAAACATGGATCTTAGGAGCCGTTTGGTAGTCAGGATTAATGTCGGATAGGATTAATAAGTCGAATAGTCAGATGTTTGGTACGCAATAGGCGGTCGGGACTTATAGCACGAGCTATCCGAATAAAGTCCTTATCCCCTCGCTAATAATACCAAGGTTGAGGATGGTATTATTAGCGCCCTCACTAAAAAAAACATGTGAGTAATATTTTTAATTCCAAAATTACTCTCGATTTATAAGTGAGGATTAATAGCGAGAGCACGAATAGCACCGGAATTAATAATACTCCTTATCCTTGTCTAACTACCAAACAAGCCTTTAGTGACCTCTTAATCCTACCATACCATTCCATACCATACACATTAACTATATATGATTAACATTTCCTCCGGTCTATTCGGAGTTGCTTCATGTTCTAATCAAGTTAGTTGTGTTGCCTACTACCCTTTGTCCTTCTCCCTCATATTGATGCTACCTTTTGGCCTTTTAACCCCTCTCTCTTCCTTCTTATTTTTCTCCCCAAATTTGGTACCTAAGAATAGGGTTAGGTCCGTGACAAATTATGATTATCATTTGATTATTGTTACCAAGAATTTTAGCAAATTAAAATTCCATTGAGGAGGGTGGTTTTTGATTGCAAGGAATTATTTCATGCCAGCTGATTTCTTTGTTCAATGCATAAGCTTGTTGAACTCAACATAATGAAATCAAAATGGCTAGTTTGGTTTAGGACTAAATCGATTTAAGATCATTCATGATCAGTTTAATAGATTAATAAATAAATAAAAACACATTCTATTTTAGACTTGTTTACAATAATAAACTTAAGCAAAACAACTCGAGTATATGGAATATAGATTTTGGAACCTGCGAGTTTTGGGAGAGAATGAAGATGTGTTGGTTTCATGCTTAACAAGTTGCAATTAATTCGATAATATTTGACTGTACTAAGGGTCTGTTTGGATACACAGTTGGAATTGAATTGGAATCATAATTTTAAAGAATTGGATTTCAACATATTTAAATTCTATAAAGCTTCAATTCTATTATTTGGCTAATCTATGGAATTCCATTAGAATTCATTCATAATTTCAATTCTATTGTTTGAATCCTCAACTAGTTTCATAGAAATGAATTTGCCACTTTTATATACTTTTTCTCTTGTATTCCCGTTTCAAATAATAAGAAAATTGATCACAACCAAACAAGTTTCAACTACAATGAAAAATCAAAAATCAACACAATTTCATACTAAATCATCCACTTAACAACTAAAGTTACTACATTCAATGGGTTTAAGCAACCATGAAAATAAAGCAACACTTACTATTAAACCATCCAAATAAAGTAACACACAATACTAAAACATCCTTAAAATAACTAAAGTTACTACATTCAATAAGTTTAAGCAACCTTAAAATAAAGCAACACTTAATTCTAAACCATCCTGACAACAACTAAAGTTACTACATTCAACAAGTTTAAGCAACCATGAAAATAAAGCAACACTAAATTCTAAGAAACTATGCAACACCACTACACATGACCAAGTTACATCAAAACATAGTCTCTTCAATTGATTTGGAAGACATGCCAATATTTCAAATTTTCTTTGATCTTTCATGAATGCGTCAACTGCTTTCAAAAGCATGGTATGATCTAAGTCTTCCTGATACAATCTTCGCCAAGGATTCTCGACGAATCACAATTTCACGCGGAACGGAAGCTAAGATCAAGGAAGTTTAATGGATGGTGACACCTCAACCCGATGAATCAGTCCAAATACGAACTTTGGCATGTACAGCCGCAACCCGATAATTGAGACGACCACGAACCTTGGTATAAGGATTAACGCCAAAATTGGTATGGAATCCCAATTGATAAGTTGAAAAGGGTGAACACCACAGGACAATCCTGATAAGTTCGAATAGTTCGCAAAGAACCAAGAAGAATTGAAGAATTCTCTCAATTTAATTTAATCTCAAATGTTGTGTATTTTTGGAAAACATAAAGAGGCCTTAAATAGGCTAAAACAAACCCTACTAAACCCTAAAAACGTTTAGGAACAAATCCTTAAGTAATTAGGACAAATAATAATGTTTTAATAATTAAAATAGTCAAAAATTGGCCAAAACCGTCAAAACTGCCGTACGGGCGCTAAGACTCCAGTCTTAGCGCCATACTTTCTGGAAATTTGCCGCAAGAAAGCTTCCAAGTTTGCTGAATTGTCAAAACACCCCCATAGTCTCTAGTAACATCAAAATAGGCCCGAATCAAGGTTAGAAAGTTTCCTTGAGTCCTCCCATCTTCATCCAATTGAATCACAACTTTCCTTTGAGCTTTGATTACTTGAACAATCCCGAACAAAGTACATTTGAACTTCCATGCACGATCTCTTAACACGTACTTCATCAATGTGTTTGAGCTCGCTCGAATCGCATCATTCCCCTCCTTTTGAAAGGGATTTGTCCTCAAATCTTGGCCTAGTTGGTTTCCCCACTTGGATCTTACCACACTTTTGTTTGTTTTAGGATTCACTTCATTAAAAACCTGTGAAAGAAAAACAAAAATACTAGGCAACACAAGATCAATTTTGTTAGTATTCAAATTCACCTTATTGAACCTTGGTTAAATTATTGGTTGTTTCAAAAAACAAACTTCTTTTCAAAGCAATTGCCGTCACAAAAAAATTATTTTCTCTCCTCTCTCGTTCGAATATTTCCTTTCTCTCTTGCACACTTTCTCTCATTTTCTTTTTTTCACTATCTCTATTTGACCTCTCCTTTTTCCCGGCTATCTCACAATCCTCACTCATTTCCTTAGCCGGCCTCTCACTCTTGTTTTCTCTCAAACTTTCCTTTTTCTCGACTTTCTCAATATTCTTTTCCTCACAAGCCGAACTCTCTTTTTGTAGTTTCAGTTGGTCTTCGTACATTTGCTTTGGAGTTAGAAGGGCAAGTGTAACACATCGATTGTTTAACATGAAAGAATATTTATTGGTGAAGCCATCATGTATAACACGCCTATCAAATTGTCAAGGTCTCCCTAGCAATAGATGAGTGGCTTGCATGGGAACCACATCACACAACACTTCATCATCATATCCCCCAATACGAAAAGATACAAGGACTTGCTTGTTTACCCTCACTTCACCACTATCATTCAACCAACTCAACTTGTTGGGTTGTGGATGTTTAAGAATAGGTAACCCTAACTTTTCAACCATGGTAGTGCTTACAACATTGGTGCAACTACCCCTATCTATAATCATTCCACAAATCTTCCCTTGCACCGAGCACCTAGTGTGAAAGATATTTTCTCGTTGTATCTCCTCCTCACTTTTCACTTGCACACTCAAGGCCCTCCTTGTTACCAAACTTGTCACATTTATCTCCCCCTCGGTAACATATTCCACAATATCCTCCGATAGTGGCATATCCTCATACTCATCCTCGGACCACTTCACCACCTTCTAGAACAATCATGGCCCTCTTGTTTACACATTTACTAGCAATATGTCCTAACCCTTGACACCTAAAGCATTTGATTTCGCGATTCTTAGGTTTAGTGGTTTCAGATTTGCTAGTGGTTGCTTGCACCGTTGATCCTACTTTTGGGGCCTTCATCTTGGGCTTCTCATCTCTATCCCCACAGTTAGATTTCCAATTGGAATTGGAACTAGAGACCACTCTATTGCTACCCCTCCTCTTGAGTTGTTGCTCCACTTTAATTGCCTTGTGGACCAACTCCTCTATTTCTACATAATGTTGTAACTCCACAACATTACTAATCTCTCTATTCAACCCTGCTAAGAATCTAGCCATGGTAGCATTCGATGTTCCTCTACATTAGCCCTAATCATTGAAACCTCCATCTCCTTGAAATATTCCTCGACACTCTTAGTTCCTTATCTCAAGTTTTGTAACTTTAAATACAAGTCCCTATAGTAATGTGTTAGCACAAAACGTCTCCTCATAATCCTTTTCATCTCCTCCCAGGTTTCAATAGGTCTCTCCCCATATCTTACTCTAGTGTTACACAGTTGGTCCCACCAAACTGCAGCATACTCTGAGAACTCTACTGGTGCGAGTTTAACCTTCTTCAACTCGGAGTAGTTATGACACCCAAAAATTTTTTCCACCTTCAGCTCCCATTCAAGGTAAACTTCATTGAAAAGATGGCACTTTTAACTTGATACCACTAAGGTTGTCATCTAACCGATTCCTCTCTCTTCTATCTCTTCTTCGTCTGCCATTATCGGACCACCTATCATCATCATCAACATCATCTCCATAGTACTCTCTCTCTTCTTCCCTCACTCTATCTCTTTCATACACGTTTGGAACACGTCGCGGAGGCTCCCTACGCTCGTTCTCCATTCTATCCATTCGTTCCCTCATCGGATCTAACTGTTGCCTAAGCGTACGATTCATGGCCGCTATCAAAGTTTCAGTAAGTTCCGATATATCTATGCCCGTCCCCTCCTTCATGGGACTCTTGCCTTCCCTCTTAGATCCCTTTCTTGAAACATAGTAACAATATTCAAGAAGGTTGTTCCTCACTTACTCTCGTGTTTCACACAATTTCAGGCTTTTTCCCTCTTTTAGTCTCACCTCTCTTGCCTTTTACCACTCAAATCAATTCTTCAATGTTATAATTGAACTAAACAATCAAAACTAGAATTATCAAGTGATAAACAACCAAGAATAAGACAAACAGAAGGAATAAGAATTTTAGAGAAAGAAAGATTCAATTTTTATTCTTGAATCTAGGGTTAGAGAACACTTTTAGTGAAGCCAACAATTTTGGGTTGAAATTCGACCTTTTGCCTTTTTTTTTTCTTTTTTAATCTCCTTTTATTTTTTTTGAAAAATTTCAACTACAATTTTTTTTTTCTTTGAAATTTATAACCCTAGAAAATTTTAGGGTTTGAAACAAGCAAGAATACTAGGAACAAAAATTTTGCCAATAAACTAGGGTTTATGACCCAAGTTTATGATACTACAAAAAAAAAAAAAATTAGGGAACAAAATCAACAACCTAAAAAAATTGGAAAACAATTGAAAGCTAGAACGAAACAATTAAAATGATAGATTATGAAAAGAACCTTTGCTCTGATACCAAATGATACGATCTTCGCCAAGGATTCTCGACGAATCACAATTTCACGCGGAACGGAAGCTAAGATCAAGGAAGTTTAATGGAGAGTGACACCTCAACTCGATGAATCAGTTTAAATACGAACTTTGGCATGTACAGACGCAACCCGATAATTGAGACGACCACGAACCTTGGTATAAGGATTAACGCCACAATTGGTATGAAATCCCAATTGATAAGTTGAAAAGGGTGAACGCCACAGGACAATCCTGATAAATTCGAATAGTTCGCAAAGAACCAAGAAGAATTGAAGAATTCTTTCAATTTAATTTAATCTCAAAAGTTGTTCATTTTTGGAAAACATAAAGAGGCCTTAAATAGGCTAAAACAAACCCTACTAAACCCTAAAAACGTTTAGGAACAAATCCTTAAGGAATTAGGACAAATAATAATATTTTAATAATTAAAATAGTCAAAAATTGGCCAAAACTCAAAACTGCTGTACGGTTAGCGCCATACTTTCTGAAAATTTGCCGCAAGAAAGCTTCCAAGTTTGATGAATTGTCAAAACACCCCCATAGTCTCTAGTAACATCAAAATAGGCCCGAATCAAGGTTAGAAAGTTTCCTTGAGTCCTCCCATCTTCATCCAATTGAATCACAACCTTCCTTTGAGCTTTGATTACTTGAACAATCATGAACAAAGTACATTTGAACTTCCATGCACGATCTCTTGACATGTACTTCATCAATGTGTTTGAGCTCGCTCGATTCGCATCACTTCCACTATAAAAACTCTTCATATACCATTTGCGGTGTAGCTTTAAGAGCTTCGAAATTAATAAAGTGGTCAAGAGAATTCGTCATACGAGAGAGTACATCTTGTAATGCTTTGGAACCACTATGCTTTTCCTTTTTGGGACGAGAAATAGATGAAGATGAGGCATTAGACTTGCCTTGTTTACTTTCCTCTCCGAGTTGATGCATAGCATCATCTTCTAAGCCTCTGCCATCTCTCTCGGTTGTCCCATGGTCTCCTCTAATTAAGTCAACAAACTCGTGGTTCACTTCCATTTTTAATTCTGCTTTTGCTGCTATTTGAGCACCCTCACCATTAGCACGATCTTGAGCAAACAATTGGCAAATGTCTTCCCAATTGTCAATAACAATTCTTGGCCTATAAGGGGCAACACCAGGATGAACCTAAATAAGAACAAAAATAATTAAAGTCAACAATAATACTTCTAGACGTGTGTACCTAAGAAATTAAGAGAATCAACATGGAAAATCATCATACTAAACCAGTCAAACTACGCGCGTGCACATATACACACACACTCACAAATAAAGAAAAAATTTCATAAAACACATTAAGAAAATCACACGACAAAAGCCCACTAATAAACCTAAAAGCAAATAGCATAAAAAAAATTCAACTTTTTGCCTATAGTTAGAGTTGTCAAAGCGGGCTGGCGGTGCGAACCAGTTCGCGGGCTTTATAAACCCGCTATTTGGCGGTGTGGTGCGGGCCAGCCCATTAAGGGAACGGGCCTAAAATGTGTCAACCCAACCCAAACCATCGCGGTTTGTGGGTTAAACGGGCCACCCATCAAAAAATAATACATTAATTTAAAATTTAATATAATTATTATTAAGCTAAAAATTTGACATTTTGATATAAATATTATATATAGAACCCAAAAATTAATGAAAGTTTTCCCAAATAAAACTTTAAATTAATACAATATACAGAGGAGAACATTAAATTAATGAAAGTCTTCCCAAATAAAAATGGGAGCTGCTGTTGAATTTGCAAGGGATTAGTATTAAGGAAAAAAGGAAATTGACTTCTTATGCTCACAGGATGTAAGTCCTGCCTAGTTTTTCTTTTTTATTTTAAAATTTTCAGTTTTACCCCTGCTCCTTGGATTGGTGGGCCAACCCGCCCCAACCCAGACCGCACCGCCTTGGGCCGCAACCCGCGCGGGCTCAGCCTGTTTGACCCGTTTATAAATGGTCTCATATTTTGCCAACCCAACCCGCCTATTTTGTGTGGCGGTCCGGGCTAGCCTAACGGGCTAAAACCATTTTGACAGCTCCACCTATAGTCGATTAGGCATGCAACAAAATCATCCTTCATATTTGTACAAATCATTATCATCAATTCGAGCAATCCTTCCTTGAATGCACAAAGATGACAACCTTCCAACGGTAAAACAGGATAAAAATTGAATTAATTTTCACAAAACTCATCAAAGAAATCACATCAATAGTAAGAAATAAAGAAATAACATCCACTAAATAGTAAATACAACTAAATAACAATAATAGCAAAACACGATAAAAATCACATCTTATTGCCAAAATCATATACAAAAAGCAATCCGTTATTGCTTAAGGAATAATTCAGCAGAGAGTTATTAAAGGATTGTTTATTCTATCATAAACCCGATCTTAAATGTTATAATGTTGTATATACTGATCCGAATAATTCAGCAGAATCATCCTTCATATTTGTACAAATCATTAAAAAATGATTGCTTTTTGTATATACTGATCTGCCCCGATTAATCGTTCATTAGACTCCATCCAGGGAGTTCACATATACTAAATAGTGGAAGGCACGTCTGCACCCAATCATTTGGCCTGGTGCCCATAACTTTATAGGATTGTTTATTCTATCATAAACCCTATCTTGAGTCAAGTCAATCGAAAGATTTTTTGGGGCTACTTCTAAGCATCATTCATTATTGGGTAACTTTTTGGATTATTAGATAAAAATTCAATCAGTTATACTTTCTGGGTTACCCATTCAATACCCATAATAATATTAGGTATTCAAATGATTAATCAAACAAAATGAAGGTTGAATACATAACACGATTACCGATGCTACATATTTTTTGTTTCTATTTTAAGTAAAATGTTTAAACATAGTCTACAAGCATGTGAATGTGAGTTCGTATACAAAAAGCAAGCTGCCATGTATGTCTCAGAGAGTCGTATGGGAAAAGTTACTGCTTGAGTTTACTTCCAACAGAAAACTTGAGAATTTACTTCCATTCTAAACTTTTCAGAAGCGAAAACAATAAGTGTAGGGTAAGTACTTTAAGATTCAATTATAAGTTGCCAAACCACACAGGAAATTGGAACCACTTCAATGAATAAAACAATATATGTCTACACACACATCAAAGTCTTTATTAGTTATGAAAAGCATCACCATTTTCATGCCATAATGTGTACATACTGATACAACATTATAATGTTAAAAGTAAAAATACTTATATACTATTAAAATGACCTAGTTCCTCAGTCTCTAAATAAGTGTGTATTTTTTTATTACTAAAGTAAAAAAAGTTGACTTTTGAAGTATTTTAGATACATGTGTATTAATGACCACATATAACGTTAGAATTTCATATACTAGAATGTGATGAGTACCAAAGGTAAAATTAGTAGCATTATACATAAATGGATATTTATTTAATGATAATTTTCTTACAAAAATTATATAAAGAGCAATGGAGTACATTTTCATGTTGACAAACTATGAAATGATTAAGAAAGTGAGGGAAAAATCTTTATTAGTTAAGAAAAGCATCACCATTTTCGAATAGAGACATATATATAAACTACCAAAATCATAGAATATCTGTATAGAAAATGGAAACATTAGCTACTACTAAAGTCAGTAGCAACCTTATTCATTTTATGTATTTAATGGATAAAGAGTTCATGTATTTGGATAAGGAATAGCATCACCATAACGGCAAAACTAGAAATTGAATTTAACGTTTGGGTAAACTTCAAATCAAACATGAAAAATAAATCTGTCGGAATCCTAAGCAATTTCACTATCCAGTAAACAAATTTACCCACAAATTCTTTCGGAACATGGTGCTAACTGAGTTCTATCGACAAATATGACCGGTAAGTTTCCCATGGCTACAAAAAATTGGAAGTGATTATGAGTTGAAGTAGAAAGGCAACAAAAAAAGGACTATATTCAAGCCAAATCACAAATTATGACTTTAAAAGGAAATAGAAACTCAAACGACTATGCAAAATGATAAACAAAAGCTACAACTAAACAAGTTTCAACTACAATGAAACCATACCTTATTAGGAGATCGAGTGATCGAGGGATCACGAGAGATCTCATCCAATCAAGAGATCTCAATGGTTACTCTCTCTCTCTCTCTCTCTCTCTCTCTCTCTCTCTCTCTCTCTCTCAATGGTGTAGTTGCATTAATTGCTTAGTCTAATACTAGTGTAATATTGGAAAATTCTATCATCTTCGCGGGCTTGACGTGTGTGGGGATGTTTGATATTTTTTTATTTATAGAAAATGGAAAAGAATCAATGGAAGATTGGGATTGGGCGACTTTGGAAAAGGTTGTCGAGTCAAAGGGGAAGGATGAGTATAAACAGAACAAACCAACTGATATTGTAAGTCCCTTTGTTAATCTCATTTATCATCTTGCCTTATTCATGAAAATTTAAGCGCTTGTAATGCATGCTGTTGAAACAATGGATAGGCCTCTATGAAATGCATACCACCTTATGAATTTTTTTTTTTTTTTTTTGCATCAATAGTTATTTCGAAGAAGTAATAATTAATCAAATATTCATTTTCATCCCACTTTTATTTTTCTATAGCCAAAAGTCCACAAGGGTAAGAATGCAGTGGCGATGTCCATATACGGGCGACACGTTTTCCACTCAGCTCCAAATTAAAATTTTCATTTAATTTACAGGTCTAAGCGCTAGTTGTGCCATTTTCTGTGAATTATTAATTAGAAGTGCCTCTCTTTTTTCTCAGGTATGTAAACACAAACACTTTTTGGAGGCATGCAGTGGAGAAGAAGCAATACGGTTGGTTTTGGGTCTGTCCAAATGGCGGCAAATTAAGACGTACTGCCACTACAGGCAGGCAGGCAGGCATATGCACTTCCTCCTGGATACATTAATTTTGAAGTCCCTGATCTAGATCGAGGAAGAATCTCATGAGAAGATACCCATTGAGGAAGAGATATATCGAGAATCAGCTGGTAATCACTGGTGCCTCTTTTCAAGACTTTATTCTGTCTATTGATATAATCCCTAGCTAGCTTTAGTTGTATTTGTATGTTTTAATTAATGCATGGTATTACTATTTTAAGTTATGCCACTCCTCCAACTCTCTCCCTATTTATTATTAGGTAAAAATTTGCAAGTAAAGCTAGTGATCAAGCAAACATGTGATTGTGAGATGGTGATCGATTGGTCATGCATCGTATTAGTTAGTTAGCCTATGGGGGCCCTACAGACTAACCAATCACATGCATGCATGCTTGACACATTAATTGGCATGCAAAACTGAGAAATATTTTTGGATGCTTCCAAAAGTTATTTGCGTATAGCTTCCCTAATTCTTGGAGTAAGTTTTTGATTTAAATACCAACTTCGTCACTCTACTTTTTTCAAAAATTCAATAAGCTCATTTTACTTCTTTTTTTTACACTCTTAATCACTCTACTTGAACTTTTTCAACCAATAAGCTCATTGATTTAGTGAGCTTATTGATTTTACTGACCAAGTAGAGTAATCAAAGTGTGAAAAAAAGAAATAGAATGAGCATAATGAATTTTGGGTGAAAGTAGAGGGACCAAATTGGTATTTAAGCCTAAGTTTTTTGATGGGATTAATTTCTTCTCTGGTATCAGCGTGCAAAAATAACGACTTCAACTCCTATATATATATATATATATATATATATATATATATATATATATATATGACTCGAGAACTGTTTATGCAATGGAAGAAGAAAACGATGGAGAGGAAAAGGAAGCTAGTTTGGCTGATATGAGAGCAGAAATTAAGGGCAGGGCGAAGCTAGAATGACCGTATGATGAGGTGATACTTAATTTCCCCTCTCTTTCTTAATTGGTTAATTTGTTCTCATGTGTCAATGGATGTGTAAAATCAGTATGTTGTGTTATGTGGGGTATCTTGATGTTATGCACTACTAATTGTATTTAATATCCCTCCCTCCTACAGTTCCTTTCAGACTCTACCTTGTTTGTGGATGATGCTGAGGCCTATGACAAGTACCGATCGAAGAGAAGAAGAATCTGATACTACTCAAAAGAATTAAGGTGTATTAATGTAAAATATTTCATGATTAATATTTTTTGATTCCCTGTGGTCTCATTTACATGTTCATTTTCAAATGATCAGTTTTTATTTGTCCTAAGCTTGATCACTTTCACATGGGTTACAGAAGAGGAATCGCTCTCCCAATTTGCTGAAAATTCTGATGCCGATTTCGAACCTACCAGTGATATCAGTGGCTAGTTTTCCATTGCAGAACCTCCCGGTAGGCTTATGGTTGGTGAAATCCCGGCCGTAGGGGGATATATAATCAGCCTTGAAAATGGTGGGCAGATAGTCATTGTTGCCAACATCGACGGCAGAATCACCAAAAGTAATGATCGCCGGAACTAGCGTAGTATTCGTCGAATCTTGAGCATTCCCAGCACTAATGGCAGCTGCCACTACAAGAACCAACAACCATACCCCTCTGCAAAAATTGATGCTACCCATAATTTTTTACAAATTTAATTAGTATTACAGATTGGGTGCCTCAAAGTTGGATTATACAATGCTTCCTTCACTGTGAGACAGACTTACAAGGGAGATAACAAATGGAAAATTGAAGTCCTGGGGGTTGATAGTTGACAAAAATAAGATGGAAAGTTTCATTCATTAATGGCGATCTATAAATGTGGGTTACTACAGGGTTCTTAAACATCCGCATCCAGTTGTATTGGAGGGCTTTAACTCGGATAGATTTTGTGACCGTGTATCATTACCCAATCCAGAAACTACATGTCTAGAAGTTTTGTTTGATGTTCTTCAATCTTCTTGAACTTGAGAACTATTTGTTTCTTGTGTCCTTTAGTATTTCAAGGATCTTGGGAGTTTAAAAGTCTTATTGATTAGATTTGACTAATCATATAAGGACTAGAAGCGGATTTATTCAGCTTTGATTGATCATCGAACCTGTGCTATAAATTGTGGGTGTAGTCTTTATGATGACAGACTATGAATAATAATCAGAATTTGCTTTGCTTTTGGATTTTATGTGCCCTTGAGAACACTAGGGTTCGCTGGATAGCAGCCTTTCTCGCATTTTCCCCTTTGTTTCACCCTAGGAAACTTAGGCTTCAACATGTATCGAAGTACTCTCACGCCCACTCCCATTACTGCCTTCGTTATTGTTGGTTCCTTTTTCTACTTAGACTTTTAGATGATCTGGTAAATTAACATACATATATCTAAGCCTCCAGAAAATTCAAGATCTGTCTTGAATCTTAAAAGACTTCCTTGGTTCTTAAAAAGAAAGACCCTTGGATGATCGCAAAGTCAATTAGAAACCCACTCATAGCCATAACAAGTTATAAAACAGTGGGCCATGGGTGGTCGAAATCATGGTGAGAAAGCTCAACTGATTCAGATCTATTGTAGTACAACGCCATGAACGCCGACAAACGAAATTGGTGAAATTGGGCCTAAGAAATTCAACAAGGTTGTCGTTCATAGAAGTCTTGCCGTGCTTATCCTGTGGTCGGAGGAGTGGTTGATTCGGATTTTGGCGACGATTATCACAGATCAAATTTAGGAGACCTAGTTGACTGCTCATGTGGATGGCAACAATTTAGCGAGTTGGACTGAATGTTATGGCTGAATGATAAATTTTAATTAGAAGTCATGTGTTCTACGTACTACTCCATTGTTGATGGGTTAGTCGATTGTTTCTTATGTTGATCAAGAACAGTCCCGAAAATGGTGAAAAGTAAGAAAGAGAGAATTGCATAACATTAAGAGGAGAGAGACAGGAGTTAGACCCAAGCTTTAATTTGTTGGGTTTTTCCCTCCTAGTTGGTGGATGGCCCAAAAGTTGTATATATGTGTTTGTGCTTAAAGCCCATATGAAGAAGTAATTTTAAGCAATTTAAAAGAGGTAAATTGGGTATTTCTCATACCGTCTTTTTTCTTAAACCTAGAGATCAGATTGGGGTTTAAGGGTGGATAGAAAATAAGAGAATATAGAGAGAGAGAGCCGCAATAAAAAAAGGAGAAAAAAATATTCCCGTCACAACACAGCGCAGTCCCAGAAAAATTGCATTTTCAAATTCGTTAACCGTTGGATCGAGCTCAAAATTTAGGGGCACGTTTAGGACAGGTAGGCGCAACTTCTGAACGGTGGAGATCGGGTTCTGAGGTCTCGAGAAGGAGATATTGCTTCTGGAACAAGGCTGTTTTTCTGGTGATATCCTGAACTTGAATTCTTCTTTTTCTTTGTATCATCTGTTGATGAAGTTTGCCAAGGGTTTGTAACTCTTGATGATTGTGGTTGATGTATTCCTTTAGTTCAATCTAGAGAGGACTCTCTATATTGCCTGTTATCGTTGATAGTGGAAGAATTTTCTGGACTCGGTCCCATGGTTTTTCCTTCTCGCCTTTAGAAGGTTTTCCACGTAAAAATTCGTGCGTGTATTGTGTGTGACTGAGTTCTTATTTTTCGTATTATTTGCTTGCTTGTTTGCATTGGATATCATTTAGTTACTCCATTAGTTTGTTCAAGTAAAGGGTAAAGAAGTTCCGTTGCATTGTTTGTGTTCCTTTGCCCAACATTATTTACATGGCTAGACGCGTACATTTGCCATGAATGTCGGATACAACTTCCATTTTTTTTTTTTGTGATGTATATCATTATCCTTCTGGATTATTCCATGAGATTGTTCCTACATCAAACTATGGATAGTCATTCTTTAACACTTTCCCTCACGTGCAAGGCCTGGTCAAATATGGAGACATAAACCAAGGTACATCATAAACGATGACCCCCAAGTTCCCATAAAATACCAAGTGCAAACTTGTGCGCTTATGGCAGAAATAAATACAAATGACTGTCTCATACCTAATATTTGGTGGAGATGTGACCTGATGTTATCTTACCAACTCTTTAGAAAGCTGAAGTGTATCTCATGCTTTTTAGCAATGTCATTAGAAATTTAGGTTCCTAGTGCTCGACTGAAAGCAACATCACAATCTTTAGTATCAGAATTTTCCAAGCTAGGCGTCAATATCATGACCTTCATGATCTTGAGATAAAGCAACTCAAAAGGAAAAGGAAACGCAGACAGCCGTATAACCGTTGACGTTGAAAGAACTATCTTCTACCATGTTTCCCTATTTTGAACCTGATAATTCTCTTACATTTTGCATATTTTTCAAGTGAATTGTCATGCTTATGCAACAAATTGTTGACAAAGTTTCTCATGTTTCGTCTTTTCTGTACTTGACCACCTGGACGATGACAATTCCACAACAAATGGACAAGTTCCTCGGAATCAGCTAGTAAAGATATTGTTGTTCCTGAAGATGATGACGATGATGACCTCGACATGGATGAGTACATCAATACAAGTCGATGAGCCAGGAGCTAAAGCATGGACTGTGAGAAAAGAGCTTGAACTCTACTTGCATTTCTGATATTGTCCTTGCTGGGAAACAAACATTTTTCAACCAAGCCTATCGCATTAGTCGAGAAGGAGGGATATTTGATGACGATACTTGCCGTCTCAAAATTCCTAGTTTCGGAATAATGGTGCCCTATATATATTTGCATAAACCCTCAATCAAATATAATTAGAAATAGGCTTTTAAATTCAGGGCCATTTTCCAGCCCTATTGTGGGCCATTTTATTTAGGGTATTTTTGTTTGTCCAATAAATTTTATTTTTTCTCTCTAGTAAAATACTGTCCATGGGCTCTTCGTCTCCTTCAATAGGCCAGCATGGTCGGAAGTCTTCAAGCCCCAAAACTCGGGGTAACGCATGGTGTGCACATGACAACTTGAATACCCCTCATAAAATGGCTTACGTAGACTATATCAGCAGCCTATTAAAAAAATAGGATAGAGAGTTAACGACCGTTAAAAAAATAGATGTGCCGTTGGTCAAAATGACTACATTGCACTCAATTTGTGAGTACATTGATTAGATTTAGGATATTGAGAGTATGAGGTCAAATCGGTTACCAAACGATAGTACGATGGTCATTTATATAATTTTTTAAGATTTTCCAACATTTTTTAAGTTTAAATTATTATGTTTTAATATGCACTCTAATTTTTATATTGTGGATAATAAGAATAAGTATGTATATTTGTAACTTAAGAAAATGAAACAAGGAAAGAAACCACATACACAAGTACAGAGAGAGAGAGAGAGAGAGAGAGAGAGAGAGCAAATCAATAAAGCATAATCTTTTATTTTATGCTACATATAACCTTTGATTCACAATAATCTTTTATCTTTGGCTACATATAACCTTTGATTCGTCGCTACGTACACATGGTGATGCACATCTCTAATCACCATTCGTTAATTTTCTGCCATCCGTTAGGAAATGTATTATTAGACTTAGATAAATAAAATCCATCGTTCTTGACTAACCAGTAACATGGATTAGGACCATCCATAGAATCGGAACAAAGTCGGGCTATGTGCCTATTGAAAACATCAAAACTCTTTTGTTTTGCACCCCACCTAAAGTGGGCAAAAAGAGAGTGCGCCCATCAACCCTATCACAAAAGCTCCATTGGTAATACCTACCAAATGGAACGTAATGATTTCCGAGATCATCGTCTCTTGACTTGACATGGGTCATGATAGTCTCCGAGATCCCGTTGATGATAAAAATCCTCCATTTAGTAGAAAAAATTGAACAAGCATCACTCATAGACACATGGGACAAAGCAAGGATTATGAATAAAGAAAAACTTCTCATGGTTGGACTACTCATGGTCCAATTGTTAAATTTTAGGTGTTTCTATGCGTTAATTGTCTCCTATTTATACAGCAATATATATGGTTAAGTTTTTGGATTACGTATAGTTGTTTTTAGGTAATACTGTAATAATAACATAAATAAATATTCATATCCACATCGTCTTTTGTTAGCAATAAATACAATAGTAATAAGAATTAATGTAGGTGTTATTTATAGAAATTAAACTAATATACTTTGCAATTTTTGAAATTCACATGTGATATATTAAACTCCAAAACAGGAGAACATGATTTTCTTTAAAAGTAAGCTTATTTACTAATGAAGAAAATACTTCAATTAATAAAATGGTTGACGTTTAATTAAAAATGGACCTAATTTTGAATATAATGAGGGAGTGTAGATGGAAGTATTACAAGTATAAGGAACATACTACCAAGTACCAAGAACATATATATCTCTATATATGAACAAACTTCAAAATTTATTTGGAAGTTTAAACCTGCTCTCAATAATTCTTGTTCTTCCCCATCTGTTTAGTGGGGAGTCGTTGTGCTTGAAGGGAAGGAAAAGATGACGGGCCCTACCTAAGTAGATATGTCCAAACGGTTCGAACCACCGGTTCCAAAAATCGTCAAACAACAAACCGTAATCGAAACGACAAGTTACGGTTCGGTTCCGAACCGGCTAAGCCGGTTCCGGTTTCGGTTCCAAACCGTAATTTTTAATTATTTTTTAAATATTTTCTTATAATTTTTTTTAAAAAAATTTCATCTTAAAACTTTGTACAAAGCATTTTTTGAATTTTTGAAACTTTGTAAACTTTTCATCTTTGAAATTATAGAGTAAATAAGACAATTTCAAATTTTAAATTTTAAATTTTGGCGATTTTTCACGGTTTGGAACCGGTGGTTCCGGTTCCCGGTTCCAAACCGGCGGTTCACGGTTTTGAGAAATTGGAAACCAAAATCGAACCGTGTAACCGGCGGTTCCGGTTCCTCACGGTTTCGATTTATGCGATTTTTTGGGCGGTTTGGTTCCGGTTCGAACCGCCAGTTCCTAACCGTTTGAGCATGTCTATACCTAAGTGGACTTTTTCATTTGTCTCGCTTTTTGCTTACCCATTATCTTCTTCTTCTTCCTAAGCACAAATTGATGCATTGCGATACACAAAATTGATACATTGTGTACAAATTTGTGCATTGTGATTCACAAAATAATTTTATGCATATTTTGTACATCACGATGCATAGCGTGCTGTTCCGTGATTTTTAAGGACATATGTAATATTTTACAACAAAAGTACACTTTTTTAATTTAAAATAATTATAATAAATTTTAGCGGTCGTAAATTATCTAAAAGGTGCCGTCCTAAATTTTGTCCATTAAACATCACGATTCACGAGGGATCATCTTCGTAACCAACAAGGCCCGCTATTTTTTAGCAAATATTTGGTTTATAAGAACTTGACTGTTGCGGGCCTAAGCAGCCCAATTCACTTAGTCCGGCCCACTATAACAAAGGCCTTATGGTCAATATATCCTCTAAACGTCTCTATCCACCGTTTTATCTTCCACCGGCAACCGCCTCCGAGCAACTCTTCACGGCGGTAATCATCTCCTCCCTCTCATTCTCTTTTGATTCATCACTATCGAGCTCTCGTTTAAGTTTGCACTGTCTTCTGTAGAAACTCTCCGTCAGCTCCTCTGTCTTAATCTCGATTCTTGGTCGCCAGTTCTGTTTAGTCTGAAACCGCCGGCCATCGAGGATCCTTAACCGAAGGTAATTCATCTTGCCGCTCTTGCTATCTCGGATTTGATTTGTGATATTACGGTTGTGTCATAATTGTCATTTGCCTAAACTTAAGCTGGCTTTGTGCTTTAACTTTTAGTTTAAATTGTGTTCTTCTTTTCTGCTAGTATAGCAGTATTTAAAAGCCTATTTCTTTTTCCAGTAATATTACCTCCGTTCTTAAATTATTGTTTTTATTTTTTTCTATCCCTCAATAATTGTCGAGTTTGAAAATTTTTATTTTTAAAATATTATTTTTATCATTTTATCCTTGTTTCTTTCATTATTTTAATTATGGGTCAAATACACATATATATCAATATTAATAATTAAATTAATTATTTTTTTTAATCTGTGTGCCGTGTCAAACAAAACAATAATTAATAATTAAGAAACGGAGGGAGTAGTAAATTATTTAAGCCGTTGAACCAGGTCGGTTTGGTACGGTTTTTAAGTGTTAGTGTGTTCGTTTCGGTTTGACTTTGTTGGAACCGGTTGGGTTCCGATTGGTTTGCTGTTTTTGGACCCGAACGGTACTCAACCGGCAGACGCGCACATACACGCGTACGCACAAACTGGCACTTGCGCGTGTGTTGTTGATTCTGAACACTTGGTTTTATGATTGAGCACTTGGGTTTTGTGCTGTTCATATTCTTGCGTGCAATTACTATTTCTTTTCTCTCAATTTAACTCATTTCTGTTGGTTAGTCCTTGTTAATTGAGCAAAAAAAAAAAAAATCTTTCCTGCTTTTAGGATCAAGAAAATGATTTTTTTATACTATATGATAAGGAACGAAAATTGATTTAGGAGTTTTTATTCTGTTAGATGGTCAGAATTTTGCTTTACATGGTACTGAATTTGATCCATACCAGTTAAATGAGGCCATGTGGGGAAGTCAGTTTCTAGTTTTAAGGAATGCATGACTACCCATTGGAGTAACCATTGCTCCCCTCATTCCACCTAAAGGAAGTTGTTTGTTTGAAAATTTAAGATTGCAATTCTGATGGAATTTTAATTATAGCAGACTTAGTAGTTTAATACAATTAAAAGAGTTTGCTAAACTGGTTCTCTCGTAGAGCTATGTTATGTATCTCTCTGACTTGTCGAATGAGAGACTCTAGTTCGAGGGTATAGCTAGAATATGAACTGTGGCTGAACTTTCTCAAACATTTAAGCTTTGAGTATAATACTCTAAAAGGTAAGAGGGATTTCTGGAGAGAAATAGAGGGAGTTAGTAATTGATTAGGCTTATCCTTTCGAGCTCTAGGAGTTTCTTTGAGGGACTATAAGCAATCAAATTTGGAAGTTAATG
Source organism: Platycodon grandiflorus (assembly GCA_016624345.1). NCBI lineage: Eukaryota > Viridiplantae > Streptophyta > Magnoliopsida > Asterales > Campanulaceae > Platycodon > Platycodon grandiflorus. The sequence goes on from CM028365.1 coordinate 7,248,404, forward strand.
TCATCTATCAATTGCCATTCTATTCTTGGACCGGACATGAAACTTTAGTGGTTATTTACACATGGGAACTTTGATATGAACTATATTTGGAGCTGAAAGGTTAAAGTTGTATGGTTAATGTGAGGTAACCAACTTCAGTGTTGGAGATTAATTATAGTTCATCACCAGCCATGATATAAATTCAATTATCGCCAATTCAGTGGCACCAAAAAGTTCATTGAGGTAATTATTAATAGAAATAGGTATCAGGAAATAAACAAGCATACATAGAGTCAAGTACGCATGTTTACGTTGTGTCACATGTGTCTTTTATACTAATGTAATAAACATGCATATACAGCTATGTAGGCACGTCTAGATAATCCACATGTATTTTTATACTAATATGAGTACATGCCATGCATTTATGTTTATGGGCTTAAGTTTCACTATAGGTTATTACCTGCATTTTCTGTTCCATATACTAATACGAGTACATGCCATGCATTTATGTTTATGGGCTTTAGTTTCACTATAGGTTATTACCTGCATTTTCTGTTCCAACTCCTTACGTATCTCTATCTAAGCTTAAATAAAAGATTGCATTAGCATATTTGATGTGGTGTTTTTAACGGGTTATATGTGCAAGTGTTGTTATATTTGATGTTCTTGTTTATCCAACAGACTCAATTGGAAGTTGACACGAGTTCAAGAGGGCCTTAATGACCAAGTTCTCAACAGCGGGCGCCCTTCCAAAGAATGAATTTGACCTATGTAAAATTCGCCAGCGAGATGATGAATCCGTCAACAGCTACCTGACAAGATTCAAGAATGTGCTCGACCAAATTGACAATATCCTCCCAGAACAGATTATCACAATGCTCTTTGAAGGAGGTCTGCTTCCGGGAACCCTCATGACAGAGTTTGGTATTCGCCCGCCGAAAACAAGTGGAGAAATGTTCAAAATTGCCCAAATAATCGGAAATTTGGAGGAGCCTGCGAGCGCCCTTCAAAAGTATGACTCAGACCTGTATGAAATTCGCCAGCAAGCTGGTGAATCCATCAACGACTACCTGACAAGATTCAGGAATGTGCTCAACCAAATCATCAGTATCGTCCCAGACCAAGTTATCACAATGTGCTTTCGAGGAGGTCTGCTTCCGGGATTCCTCAAGACAGAGTTTAGTCTCCGCCCTCCGAAAATGAGTGGAGAAATGTTCCAAATGGCCCAAAGGATTGGAAATTTGGAGGAGTCCACGAGAGAGAATAAGGGAAAGAAGAGTAAAGATTTTGGAGAAAGCTACAAGTCGAAGGACGACCAGTCTGGAGGTTGCCGAGGAGGCAAAGGAAAGGGGAAATTTCAGGTGAGAGCAGAGACTTTCACCCCCTTAAATGCAACTCGGGAGCACATCATGAACACGTTCATGGGAGAACATAGGTTGCAGCCTCCTCCCCCCATGCGAGAGACTCCTTATGTCCATAACCCAAACCTGAGGTGTGCATATCACCAAGATGTGGGCCACACTACTGAGGATTGTTACCAGCTAAAGAAGGCTATTCAAAATCTGATCGACCAAGGAGAGCTCGGGAGGTTTGAGCGGGGAAATGGGCACCAAAGGAAAAGGCCGAGGAAAGCTGGGGAAAATGACCGAGCTCGGGAGATGTTATCAATACCAAAAGGAAGATATAAGGTTCTGGAGGAGCGAGCTGGCTCCCGACCCTACAGCTCGGCTCCAACCCCTGACTTTGATGGTAGGTATCCACAATAGAAATGTCCACAGGGTTCTCGTTAGCACGGGAGCGGGGAGAGACATCTTGCATTACAAATGCTTCTTGGCCCTGGGATTGGGAGACGCGGACCTCACTCCAAGCAAGGTTGAGTTGGAAGATTTTATTGGACACAAGGTGGCAACCAAGGGCACTGTCACCTTAAAAGTCAATATGGGAGAAGGGATAACCACTCGGACCGAGTATATAACATTCTTTGTCCTCGACCTAAGCTTGCCTTACAACGCAATTCTGGGGGCTCCTGCAATGTCAAAATTCCAGATGGTGGCTTCGGTGGCCCACCAGCAAGTGAAGTTTCTTACAGACAAAGGAGTAGGAATTGTGAAAAATGATCCGAGGAGAGTTCTTGAGTATGTGTCCCAGGAAAGGAAGGCCGAGGAGGAAAGAATAAAAGAAAAGGTGGTGATCCCTTCGCTTGAAGCTGAAAGTGTGGAAGTAGGCCACTTTGGTTTGGTTGCTATCTTTGACCGGGGGGTGAGCTAGCTGTAACTTTGGTTTATTTATTTTGTTTTAACATGATAGATCATCTCGAAGCTGGCAGAGTTGTCACCCTTGTTCTTCTTTTAACTTGTTATTGTTGTTGCAGCCCTTTTAGTGAAAGTGCGAGCACAGTTGGGGCTGGGATAGCGCTACCTGTAGCACAAACTGGACGTATTCCAGTGGCTGAAGTTTTCAAACTTGCTGTCTCTACCTTCAAAGTCAATGATTGGAGTCTTTTTGGTGCCTCTGCCACTTGAGAAGTTCTTGAAGGATGATTACAAATTCAAACCGGTGATGACGATCTCGATGCAACGCTCGCTCGCGAGCAGCGTCAATTTCATTTGGACTTAGTTTCATATTAGTACAGTGGTACGTTTACGTAGTTTCACGTTGGTACATATATAGTGGTTTAGGCTCTAAACTTGCAAAAAGTCGAGAATGGTTTTTGGTTTTCTCGAGGTCAACTTTTGTTGCTCCGTATTTTGATGACCGAATTGAACTTTCCGAAACTTTGTCTATTTCATGGAGGTGTTATATCTTAGTATTTGATAAAATCAACATAGCACTAAAAAGTTTTTCAGCCTTTTGAGAGATTTGAATGAAAATTGTTTACTATCCCCTCCCAACTAAGCAAATAAATAATACTCTCTCCGTTCCGTTCTGACCAAAGAGTTCATTTTCTGTTTTTAAAAGACAATATGTGAGTAAATCAAATCAAATCAGAATATAATAAACTTTAAATATGGTTTTTTTTTTAAATCTCATTCACTAAAATTTACATTAAGAATACTATCGATTATAATTTATATGATTTTGTAAAAATAAATAAATTTATGTATATTATAGGTCAAACTTTAATTAAGTTAACAAAATAATAATAATAATAATATTAAGTGGATTCTTTGGTTTAAACGGAGGGATTAATAATTAGTTTCATGCATTGTGACTTCAAAGTTAATTTAACCATGTTTCATGTTGATGTTTAATATATTTTTTTGTTTTAGAGCATAAAAGTGTAATCTACGCAAACTGTAGTCAAATTACTGTTATTTCGCATGTTCCATAGTTTTTTGGAAAAAAAATAAGAAGAGTAAATTTACATCAAAATTTTATCAAAGAAGGGTCAAGCTCACTTCAAAGAGTCAAAACGAGAGTTCTTTTTGCTAAAGTAGAAGTAAATTCCTCTTCAATATTAAGAAAATGAAGTCAACTAAGAGCCCGTTTGGTCGAGCGTTTTGGCCAAAACGCAGGGATAAAACGCAGCTTATTTGCAAAAAATGTATTTCAATTTAACGCAGCGTTTTCAAACGCAGTGCGTTTTAAACGCTGAATTCTTTTTTCCCAAAACGCAGGTTTTAAAACGCTCATAGGAAAAAAAAGCTGCGTATTGAAGTGATATTCCAAACGTATTTATAAGGAAAGACCTCCGTTTTTAGAACACTGCGTTTTTTAAAACGTTGCGTTTTTAAAACACTGCGTTTTGTAAACACTGTACCAAACGGACTCTAAGTGAAATCTTTTTATAAAGGAATCACCGACTATATCTTGTATGATTCTCGCTTATCGACAAGTAAGTGCAGCTCAAGTGGTAAGACGCTTCACCTATGACCGATAGGTCGTGGGTTCGAGTCATCAAAGGAGTAAGTGGGGAACCACTATTGATCCCAATCAAAAAAGAAAAAAAAAAAAAAAAAAGATTCTCGATTATCTTAAAAATAAAATTTTGATACATTGCATGTAAACATATAAAGATCTACACGAGCTCCATAAAATTTATTCAATTTGATATCAAAATGTTGTTTCCTTATTAGATGTTAACCTATAATTTTAATTTTTAAAACAAAAACTTTGATTTTTGATTCTCAATTGATTCACTTTCTATTTTGAGCTATTTGATAAGCTAATAAACAAAGTAGATTTACAATGTATAACTACAAATTTTTAAGATTCGAAAATACATAAAATATCAATTAGTATAATACATAACATATATCATATTCCGAGTTTTGAAATTATTTTAATCTTGATTTGGCACCTTTTAGACATGTATTATTACCCTTCTAACCTCATATTTAGGCTTCCACAAATCTTAGTTGCAAACAAAAAATAAATAAATAAAATCACCTTCGAAGTTGGAACTATATGGCCAACCAAGAGTAATTAAAATGTGAACAAAAGTAAGTTAATGGGGAGCACTATTGGATATAATTTTATTGATTATTGACACATTCTACACCGTTGGATTGGATGATGACCAAGTTTAGAAAATGAAGAGAAACCCCAAATGGAGGAGAGGTTCCTCTTCAGTCTTCCCGTAATAGTTACTTTCATTAATGTTGTTATTCTCATATATTGTCCTAAGTAAACGAATAATGATGAGTGCAAAAACACACACACACACAAAATTTTGCCACAAAACCTCGGTTAACAACAATTATTAATTTTTTCAAAGAGATTGCCAAGTTCAAAACCTCAAGGGAGGACATCATAAATAACTCATTTCCAGAACATAAACAACAATGCTACACTTAGATAAAGAGAGAGAGAGAGAGAGAGAGAGAGAGAGAGAGAGAGAGATTTGGATAATTTGTTTGTGTTATTTATTAGAAGAAATTGGAGTATAATAAAAGAGAAGAAAACTGGAGTAATTAATTACCCAAGATTTCGATAAATTAGATTGTAAAGTTATACTAGTATATGTCATTTTATGTGTAAATTAAAGTCTTATGTTTAATTTCTACCTATATATATTAGATGGGTTGATCTCTTCTAATCAGTCCACTAGTTAGTTAATTATTTTCATTTCATTTTGTTATTTGTATAATATCAAGGGAATAAGATCAATGGAGGGAAGTAGATGTTGTAACACACTCATGGTAGTGTTAACATTGGTTTATGTTGCATCTCCTCCACTGCTTCCATGCACAGGTCATGCCCCTTTATTCAGCTACAAAACTCTTTTCTTGTACTTCTTACGTTGTTGTCGTCGTCATTGTTGAGGAAAATCTACAAAAACTCATAACATCGATATAAACTAATTACAGTTAGTTAAATGAACTGATATATGATCTCCATATTTAATTTTGTAGGCTTTACCTTTGGAGTTAACTATGGATTGAACGGAGACAATCTTCCCTCCCCGAGTGAAGTTATTGCCCTTTACCAAAGATGTGGTATACCAGCCATAAGACTCTTCGAACCGAACCATGATGTTCTACAAGCACTACGAGGGTCAAACCTCCCCGTTGCTATTGGCGTCAGAAACGAAGATATATCAAGGATAGGGTCGGACCAACAAGGCGCGAATGATTGGGTCAAGGACAACATTTTACCTTACAAGGACGATGTTTTGTTCCGCTGGATTACAGTAGGCAATGAAGCCATCCCTTCATCTGATGCCTCGTACATTGCCAAAGCCATGGACAACATAGACAAAGCCATTTGTGCATCGTGTTTAGGCGTGCACATCACCACTGTGGTTCCCATGAACGTCCTTTCATCGTCTTTCCCTCCTTCCGCCGGTGCTTTCTCTGAAGACGCAGTCAATCCGATGAAAGATATTGCAGCATTCTTAATGCGAACTAATGCTCCCCTTATGCTTAATGTTTACCCCTATTTCGCTTATTCTGCAGACCCCACGGACATTTCTCTGGATTACGCGGCCGGATTCAAAGATGGCCCACCTAAAGTAGTCGATGGAGATTTCACGTACCATAATCTCTTTGATGCCATGGTCGATGCAGTACATGTCGCACTAGAAAAGATCAGTGCAGGAAGCATACCAATCTCTATATCGGAATCAGGTTGGCCGAGTGATGGCGGGGACAATCCGAATATCACGAACTCGGATCATGCATTTATGTATAATAACAACCTTTTTTTTCATGTCATGAAGCAAGGGACACCGAGGAGGCCGAATAAGATCATGGATTTATTTACATTTGCTATGTTTGATGAAAATCAAAAAGCTCCTGGGGTTGAGCGGAATTTTGGGTTGTTCCATCCAGACATGAAGCCCAAGTATCCCATCTTCAAAAAATGTCATAAGTCAATTTAATTCGTAATTGATCAATATCAACCAAATCCATTTGGATTATGCGAGTAATAAAAAAGTTTAGCATTTCTTGAAATTTGGATTATGTTATTTACATTGTATAAGGTTGCTCTATGTCACAAATTAAAATGAGCTATTGTGAAGCTAGCTTTGTTACTGGTAAAGAGAGAGTTTTGGGAAATCGGTATAATTAGTATACTTCCTCCCTCTCAATAGAAATAATTTTATTTTCTTATTGAAAAGTTAAACTAAAATAATATATTAATTATTGATATAATATTAAGAATACTATCAGTAATTTTCAACTACATCTCTGTAATACGACTATTTTTAATCAAGTTAAACTAAAAAGAGAATTATTTTCTTATTAAAATCCCATACAGTAAATCTTTGGTCAAAGTTTAATCAAGTTGACAAAAAAAAAAAAACCAAAGTACGACTATTTTTTTCAGACATATGGACTACTAATTTTCAACTGCAGCTTTGTAATACAGTATGTAAATTAAAATTTAGAGTAGCTAGTGATCATTCCCAAGATTAAACTTAGCATAATGCATGCCATAACTTTAGGTGTACACTGTGTCATTGATTGTCAAATTAATATTAGTGATCACGCCAAAATCGGTCTTGGTGATCTGTCGTGTCCACGTAAGCAGCTAGTCTGTGGTTAGGATGCCCCGGCTCTCAATAGGCACAAGTTTAGGTGGGACTTGTCCTACGGTAGATACCTGAGATGATGAAAGAACACCGTTAGGGAGCTGGACGTTGGTCCAGCTAAAGCCCTCCGGTGAGAGAATCAGTTTATGGTAAGTATAAAGGTCTCCGGTGAGGATTCAGGCTGCTCTGAGAGAGTACTTGCTCTGAATTCTTTGGGAGTTTGTAGTTGTGTGTGTTAATTTGAACTTAGACCCTAAAAGAAGGCTATCACCTTGTATTTATACTGAAGTAAAGTCGGTTTGTAGCAAGTGGGCCTGTCAGGTGTCGGCCTGGGATGAACTGCCATATCCCTATCTCTGACAGCCGCAGTATGCATTGATGTGGAAGTGACCTGTTTTGATGCAGAGGATAGAACTTCCATGTTTGTCCCCTTGACCTTCTAGATGCGACTTTCCTTAATAGGCAAGTATTCTTTCTGTCCAATAGGATGCCAGATGGTGGTCCGGGATGCGCGGTGGTGGGCATTGAATGCGGCAGCTTTCGTTGACTTTCTTTGTCTCCGAGGTGATTACCTCGGGGCCTTTAATAGGACTGGGTCGAGACCGGCGAGCTCCTTAGGATCACGAGCGGGGAAAGATGTCCATACCTGGTTCCTCGGGTAAGTCGGAAGCGGGCGGAGAACCCGGGCTCCGGGTTGTAACTATGAGCTCGGGATGATGACTCAGCTATTCCGGGCTCCAGATCAGCTTGGCTACGTGTCCCCTCGATGCCACGTGGAGAGTAGATATTTCTGTATCTTCAGTAGCCCCCGAGTTCCCGAGGTAAGGGTTTTACTCTTTAAGTCGGGAAGTCTAGCTCGCGTCTCAGGCAGTAGGTAGAAGCTTCACCAACACACTTCTTGTTGGAATTTGTGCCAAATCATTGGCGCGAAATTCTGACGGCTTTCATTAAATGCCTGTCTTTTCAACTTTTTGAATTGGAACCGTCGTTTTGCGTAAAACGGTGTCACTTTGATGGCTTTTGAGGGAAAACACGCGGACTATCCATTTAACTCCGGGTCGAAATTCGGGTCTTCCGTACAAACGACGTCGTATTGCGAGGGTATAAGTAGGGTTTTAGAACTGTTGATCATCACTTTTTGCTAAAAACCCTATTCTACTTCCGGCGACCTGCGATTTCCGGCGACATTTCTCCAACCGTCATTTCGTTTGTCTCGCTGATTTCTGCCTCTTTCGTCGATTTTACTCCGTAGGTTAGTTTCATCTGAACCTCCTCTATCTTTATATCCACTTTTTTCAGTCTTTTTTGCCCTCAGTTACTGTATATCTTGATCATCGTATTTCTGTTGGCAATCGCCATTTACTCCGGCACTAACTTCCGGCGCCACGTGTCTCTCAGGTCTCACGTGTTTCTCAGGTGCTTTCCATACATCCCCGCTTCCCGAGCTTCCTCCTTGAATCAGGTATTCCGATCTGCTCATACTTGAATTCTTATTTCTTTTCAACATGTTTTCGGGTAGGCGAGGTGTTAGCTTTAGGGTTCCAGAATTTACCCCGTCAGAGTCATCCTCGTCCTCGGGTTACTCCCCGAGCTTAGATGGTAACAGTCCATTAGTACCCCGAGGTCCCGTAGATTTAGGTGATTCTCCATCTTTGTCCGTGTTTGCCCGATCTCCCACACATAAAAACATATACCGGTTAGCCGAGGATCACTGGGAGGTCGTACTTCCAAGTGAAGCCCGGGATATTCTAGGACGCTGGGGTTCCGACTTCTCGGATAGGGTAGTGGCTGATGAGCCCCACTGGGTCCCTCCACTCCCATTTGCCGCTCAAATGGAAGTGCTAGAGGATAAAAACCAAATAATAACTGCCCTGATCTGCAAATATTTCACCATGACCCGGCTCTTGCAGAATCTCCGGGCTGAACGAACTCGCCAACTTCGCGAGACATCAATTGCCGACGAGTCGCGATCAAAGAATCTACTCAAGATGACCGGGGTTTCTACATCAGGCAGGGCTGATACCTCTGCAGCTCGAGAGTCCACCTCGGCTGAGAGGGCCGATCAGGCGGCTATGGCCGCGCTGCCGAGGAACTGGAGGAATAGGATCTCCTCTTCTGACATCTCTTCGTGGGAGGCCCTTCATCACGCAACCGGGTTCCGGGCATCGATCCCGAGTGCTGACAAAAGCTGGGTAGAACTGAAGGCCCTGCGCGGAAAAGTGGGCTTCTACCTCAGCTTCTTCACTCTTGGCGGACTGCGGCTCCCACTCGATCCCCTTATATGCGAGTTTCTCGAGGAGACATCCGCAATGCCCCTCGACCTCTCTCTGGGGCTGGTGAGGACGCTGGTGTGCTTCATCGCCTGTGTCCGAGCTCTGGGCTGCGAGCCATCTCTCTCCCTCTTCAGATATTATTTCCAGACATGGGTCTCTTCCCATCGTCTCCAGTGCAAGGCCCACAACAACTGGATAAAGCTCTTCACCCCTTTCCCGGGGAAGGTAGACGGCTGGGCTGACAAGATCATCCTGGTGGAGAGCTGCAAGGGCTGGAACTTCAATGTTCCCTCAGGGAGAGTGCACGGGCTCAAGCGCCTGAAGAGGCTGGGGGACTACGATAGCATCGCTCAGCGGGTGCTCGAGACCCCCCTCTTCACGAACGTGGAACAGACCCGACTGTATGATTGGGAGGCGATCCTTGCGGATGAGCCATTCCTCTCAATGACCGGGCTATCGAGGAGGACCTTCAGCGGGGTTCACCCGAGGTGTACAATGCCTGCGTTGGAGTCTGCCCCGGGGTGGCTAGGACACATGGATGACAAGTTCTGCATCCAATGTGAACGCTGTGCCGGGGTAGAGGAGAGCAACTGCCTGCCGGTTCCCGAGGGTCGTCCTGAGGGTTGTAATGCTATTCATGTCTTTTGTATTTGTTTTGCATTTTTCTTTCAAGTATTTCTTCCTCGGATGGATATTGACTTGTGTACTTTTTGCAGATATGGTGAACGTTGCCAGCGCCTTCAAAGTTAAAAGGACCAACGCCTCCGGAGCTCGCAAGGACGAGCTGAGGCGAGCTCAGGCTGCCGCTGGAGGTGACGCAGCGATTCTCCCCCCGATGAAGCCGATAGGGGCTGAGGGGATTGTGCATGCCGTTCCAATCTCCGTGGCTCTTTCGAGTCCAAGCGGGCTTGGCGGTGATGAGGCCGGAGCTCGTAAAAACAAGACCGGGCCTCCGCGAGGCGAAGAAGTCGGGGCCGACTGGCGAGACTGCGAAGTCGGGGCTTGCTGCGGAGCTGGCCGCTGAGGCCACCATTATTGATGTGACCGAGGAGCCCCTTACCCGGAAATCTGCCAAGGGTAAAGAGAAGGTCACTCCCGGGGAGGAGGTCGAAGTAATAGCCGGAATGGGCGTACCTGAGACTCTGCTCTTCAACCAGGTCCAGGGCTACGCTGACTTTCCCCGGATGACCAGACTACTTCAGCAGTCTTCCGATCGCGCTCTGAAGACAATGACCTGCTCGCTGGTGGAGGTTTGTACCTACATAGCTCTGTTTAAACTTTTCTTCATTTACTGTTGCTAACTTTCTTTGTTCGCAGATGGCCCACTATGCGAAGTACTTTGATCTTCGGCTGGCTGAGGCTGAGAAGCTGAAGTCCGACCTAGTCCAGCAGGTCAAGGAAGATACATCCGAGCTGTCCCGCCTTCGCCATCAGCTCCGAGCAAAGGATAAGGAGCTAAAGGCTAAGGATGCAGAGCTCGAAAAGACCAAGGCTTCACTCTTCGCCGCGGTGACGGCGCAATCTAAGGCCGAGGAAGCCCAACTGAAAGCCGAGGAGGCTCAACTGAAGGCCGAGGAGGCCCTGAAGATCACCGGGCGAGAGATGAAGAGTTTTGAAGAATTCTTTACTGCCAAGAGCTCGGAGCACGAAGCGGCCATCCAAGATCTCGATAGGAGGATGGAGAAACTCACCCTGGAGGTTGATGACGTCCGAGCACGGTATCCCAGCCAGGAATCCCTCATCGCTCAGTACAAGGAGACTGAGTCGTTCGTCGAGGACATTGCCCCGTATATGATGAAAGGGCGATATCAGATTCTCCGAGCTGCAGCGGGTGCCGGGATACCCCTTGAAACGCTGGTTGAGTGGGGAGCCTCCAACCCCTTCGACGATTTAAACAGAAAAGGTGCCGTGCTCGTGCCGTTTGACGCTGAGGACATCCAGGCTATCGATGAAGAAGATGCTAAAGCTGGTAAGCCGGCCTGGGAACACCCAGCTATCCTTCAACAGCATGTTGAAAAATTGGTCGATGCTCGGCTTGAACAGATGGCCCTGGAGGCTTCCGGGGAAGGCGACGAGCAAGAAAATGCCGAGCTCGGCCAGGCTGCTGACCAACTACTGAAGGATACTGAAGGTGTGACGACCAGCCGAGCTGAGAACCAGAAGGATGTGATGGCTGCTGAAATGCGCTGAGCTATAGCCTGCAGAAGATTTTTTGTACCTTGGTTTTGAGCCTGCGAGCTCGTAAATTTTTGTGATATGTAAATATAAACAAGTAATATTAACTCGTAGATGTAGTTTTATTTGCAAATATGAACAAGTATTTCTAGCTTGTATTTAATATGCTCTTTTGAATGCAAGTATCAATCTCTTCAATTATTGCAAATTTCAATCATTTCAATTATTGCAACGTGGCTTTTCAACCCCCAACCTCCTACACAAAGTCAGCCACCGGGTTTTGTGCAAAGGAACTTTCATGGTAATCCTAGTGCTTTCCCCCCCCCCCTAAATCAAAATTGGATCTTTTGATGGATTTCGTGGTAGAAAATAAAAATTCTCAAGAAAAGGTCAATAATGAATTTAGGGAATGCTTTAAACTTTTAAATGCTAGGTTTGATAACTTAGCAGCGCATAATAAGATGCTAGAAACTCAACAAGCTCAACAGGCTATCCCAACGAGTAGGCCACAAGGGAGTCTTCCCGGTTAACCTCAAAGGCCAAATGAGCATGTGAACGTGGTAAAAACTAGGGATGAGCAAGAAATTCTAAATGAATATCCTAGAGATATTGATTATAGTCCAATCCCACCGATGATTGAGACTAATTCAGGGACGGAACCCCCTAGTAAAGAAGACAAGGATTATGATGAACTTCTTGAGAACCTAGATGCCATTAATGTCAACATTCCATATTTCAAAAAACTTGAAGATATGCCTTTATCTGTTAAACCTTTAAAGAAATTAATTTTTGAGAAAGAAAGGCTAGAAGAATATGAAAATGTTATGTTGGCGGAGGAAGTGAGCGCTGTCTTGCAAAATAAAAATCCTCCAAAATTAAAGGATCCGGGTACATTTGCAATTCCTTGTTGTGTTGGCAGAATTAATATTGATAACGCTGTGCTTGACTTAGGAGCTAGCGTAAGTTTGATGCCATTATCGGTAAGTGAGAGACTTGGTATAGGGTAAGTTTTCTCTTTACCCTCCCCAAGAATGACGTTGTTCCTTGAAACATTGAGGACAATGTTCATTTCAAGTGTGGGGGGGTATATCTATCTTTATTTTACTTGCTTTCTAGTCTAGATTTACTTGCTTTCTAGTATAATTTTTTTTTTTTTTCTTTTTAACTCAGTTGCATTTTCATTTTATGCATGAATAGTATATAAAAAAATATATATAATAATCCCTATAATGATCCATATTTCTTATGCTTGCTATTTGCCCAAGAATAATGCCTTTGTCTTTCCTCTCATACTTTCTTTAAACTTAGAAATTAATAAAAAGAAAAATATAGGGATATTTTTAGGAAATAAATTAAAAGCCTCATAAGTTAATATAGCAAAATATAGGGTTTTATCAAGAAAAAAGCATTTTATTAGAAGGAATCTTTATTAATCATTTTATACACTTGGTTATTCTTATGAAAAATTCTTGAAAATATTTCTTTAAAATTGTACATGTTAAATTTCTTAATATTTATTCCCTTATTAGAAGCATCTATTTTGTTTTGCACCCTTGAATCACACCCCTTCATCAAAATCCCATCTTTCCATTTCCACTAAATCGAATCAAGGTTAAGCATTTTATCTTATTGCTAAAAGAGTGACTTAGTCACCAAATCTTAAAAGGCAAAAAGAAATTTATTACTTCCTAAGTAACTCGGGGCACGGCGTTCGCTGCGACGATGCTTCCTTGCCAAACAGAGTAATATCCAAAGTATTCTTGATCTAAGTATTAGGAACATGGGGTTCGCAGCCACTATGCCTCCTACTTGAAAGGATCAAAAATAACTAAGGCCTTTTACAAAAATATAACACGTACAAAAATAAGATAAATTTGTTAATACCTTGATGAGATTTTTCCACTATCATCATCCATTTTTTCCGCCCTTGTGATTCAAAAATGCAATTCAATCCTATGGAAATTTCTAGTTTGTGAATAAGTATTTATATTTCCCTTTGTACATTTTAAAGTGATAGATTCATTCTTCCCAAAAATCACTCTAAAAAGTGAAAGCTTCTCTTTTAACCAAGTGTTTGACCTAAGATTTATCCTTCTAAGCATGCTTTTACTTGATCAAATTATATTTATGCTATATTAGGTTATTGTCTTAAAAGTTATTTCTTTAAAATATCCCCTAAATGTTTCTTTTTAATGAATTCTAAGGGTATACAAAATATGACTGAAAAAATAAAAAGGCAAATATCCAAAAAAAAAGGGGCAATCAGGGCTTGCTACTATTTTCTGAGGGATCATTCCGGAATTTTTCCTTCTTTATTCCTCTTTTTATCCTAAACTTGCTTGGGGACAAGCAAGAGCTAAGTGTGGGGGAGTTTGATAAGTGACTATTATATAGTCATTTATCCCTACTTTTTATATGCTTTTACACAGTTTAATTACCATTTTCATCTCATTTTAGATACATTTTAGTTCCTTTTTCATATTTATTAGATTTTACGCTTTTTTGTATGTTTCATACATTTTAGACATGTTTTGGAATCTTTTTATGATCAAAGAATGCCTAGACAAATTTTGATGCAAAGGCATGGCAGAGCAACAAACAAATCAAACTCACAAAACCAAAAATCAGTGAGCACGGCCGTGCAGCCAAAAGGGAGCGGCCGTGCACAAAGCCATTTTTGGGCAATTTTTGGTTTCAAAGCTTAGAGTGGCCGTGTCTTGAAGGAAGAGTGGCCGTGTCCCCTGAGCGGCCGTGCAAGATATGGTGGAGCGGCCGTGCAAGATGTCAAAAATCAAATTCAAATTTGGCGCCGAAGAGCACGGCGTGCAACTTACTTGACTCGGCCGTGCAAATTGCACCTGCAGATTTAAAGGCACCCTTTGGAGGCACCTTCTTGAAGAGATTCCTCCCCATTATAAATAAGACTCCCTATACTCGCCTAGGACACGAAATATATGTAAGATTTTCATCGAAATCACTAGAAATTAGACACAAACACTTATTGTATTGAATTCCAAAATCTTTGAGGATTGAAGTTCACATTCGTTCTTGAAGATCGCCTTGGAAAGAAAGCAATAAAAGCGAAGTATTATTCCAGCCATTCATCTTCTATTTTCACAATAAGTCTTTCTTACTCTATCCTTTATATTATTGTTTATTAATTTTACATGGCTAGTGAGTAATCCCCTTGTTCTTGGGGTTGGAAACTCAATACATAAATTGTTCATCTTGAAATTTGAAAGTCTTGTCCTTTAACTTCATCTAAAACAATTTCTTTATATCGATCTCTAAATGACTTACATTTTGGAGACGTCCAACTTGTATGATTCAATCAATTGAGAGAAGGACCTAGCGGTGAATCTCGATTGACGGAACCATATAAAGAAACTAGGTTCCATTGATCACGAAAGTAGTTCAACGGCCTAGGGATGTTCCTTGAATGGAAAGTATGTTGACTCTTGTTCTTAATGGATTCTTACTAATTATGGTCAGCTAGAGATAAGCCGGAATGCCCGTTTGTGACAGGCGGGAGTACCATAAACGGAAATCTCAAACAGTTAGGACATAATTAGTGAAGAATACAAACGCTATTGTCTTAACCCGAAGTAGTGTAGGCCTAACATACCATCCTTGATTTTTATGAAAACCTTTATTTTCAAAGACAACGACTATTTGATGAACAAATTATGTGTATGATTTCCAATCCCGAGAATGTTTTGTCGTATTAAGTTTCATTTAAAATATTTGTTGCATATGTTTCTTCCCATTTTCAAAACCAATCTCAATCTCTCCCAATCTATTCTCTAAATCTAAAGACAAAAGCAAAATCCTAAGTAAACCCCGTCTCGTGGGATCGACTCGTACTTGCACTCGCTATATTGCAATAGCCCGTGCACTTGCGGATATTAAACAGACGGTTAGGTTAAACCAACCGACGAACAAGTTGGCGCCGTTCGGGACAACGGTTTACTTTTAAGTTTTTGTCTTTACTACATAAATTTCTTTTTGTTTTATTTTGTTTTTATTTTTGTTTTGTCTTTACTTCCGATAATTTGTTGCGTTTAATCTCTTTTTGAGTGTTCTTCTCTCTTATAGTGTATGAAACGGGCTCGACGTTCTTTGACAACTTTGATCCGAACCCGAACGAAGCCTTCACCAAAGACTAAGAAAATTCAAGGAGACACTAAGCAAACGTATGGCGGAAGAAGAGCCACAAGCGCAAACTAGGACCCTACGGGACTTTGTGAATCCAAGTACCCGGGAACTAGATCACCTATAGTTGTGCCGAATGCCGGAGCGGCACACTTTGAGATAAAGCCGCAACTCTTGCATATGGTTATGAATAACCAATATGGCGGCCGCTTTCGAAGATCCCCATCTCCACATCCAAACATTCTTGGAATACTGTGATACCACACGTATTCGAATGTTACCCGAAGCAATACGGATGCGCCTTTTCCTTTCTCTCTCAAGGATAAGGCGAAGCAATGGTTAAATTCGGTCCCCCAAAATTCATTGACGACATGGGACCAAATTCAAGAAGCATTCCTTGGGCGTTTTTTCCCACCAAGCAAAACAGCCCAAATCCGCACAAAGATCATTAACTTCTGTCAAACAGATAGTGAAACTTTGTATGATGCATGGGAGCATTCAAGGAACTTCTCGAATGTGCCCCACCACGGGCTCGAAAAGTGGTTGATTGTTCACACCTTCTACAACGGTCTCATATTCAAGACAAGAGAGACCATTGATGCCGCCGCAGAGGAGCATTGATGAACAAGGGAGTCGATGAGGCGTACGACCTTATCGAGAATATTGCATTGAACCATTACCAGTGGTCAAACGAGAGGGATCAACCGCAAAGGACTCCAGGTAAGTACGAAGTTGATACAATAAATATCTTGTCCTCTAAAGTTGATATGCTCCTTAAAAAGTTTGATCAATTAAACATGAATACAGTGGCAAACGTTAATATTATTTGTGAACTATGTGGATCAAACACACATAGTATAGAAGGTTGTGAACTACTTGCTACTACTTCTAGTAAGCAAGCAAATTATGTTAATTCCTATGAGCAAAAGGGTGGCATGTTTTCAAATACATACAATCCGGAATGGAGAAACCACCCCAATTTTTCCTATAGGAATAGTAATGTTTTCAACCCCAACCTCCTACACAAAGTCAGCCACGGGTTTTGTGCAAAGGAACTTTCATGGTAATCCTAGTGCTTTTCCCCCTAAATCAAAATTGGATCTTTTGATGGATTTCGTGGTAGAAAATAAAAATTCTCAAGAAAAGGTCAATAATGAATTTAGGGAATGCTTTAAACTTTTAAATGCTAGGTTTGATAACTTAGCGCATAATAAGATGCTAGAAACTCAACAAGCTCAACAGCTATCCCAACGAGTAGGCCACAAGGAGTCTTCCGGTCAACCTCAAAGGCCAAATGAGCATGTGAACGTGGTAAAAACTAGGGATGAGCAAGAAATGCTAAATGAATATCCTAGAGATATTGATTATAGTCCAATCCCACCGATGATTGAGACTAATTCGGGACGGAACCCCTAGTAAAGAAGACAAGGATTATGATGAACTTCTTGAGAACCTAGATGCCATTAATGTCAACATTCCATATTTCAAAAAACTTGAAGATATGCCTTTATCGTTAAACCTTTAAAGAAATTAATTTTTGAGAAAGAAAGGCTAGAAGAATATGAAAATGTTATGTTGGCGGAGGAAGTGAGCGCTGTCTTGCAAAATAAAAATCCTCCAAAATTAAAGGATCCGGTACATTTGCAATTCCTTGTTGTGTTGGCGAATTAATATTGATAACGCCGTGCTTGACTTAGGAGCTAGCGTAAGTTTGATGCCATTATCGGTAAGTGAGAGACTTGGTATAGGGTAAGTTTTCTCTTTACCCTCCCCAAGAATGACGTTGTTCCTTGAAACATTGAGGACAATGTTCATTTCAAGTGTGGGGGTATATCTATCTTTATTTTACTTGCTTTCTAGTCTAGATTTACTTGCTTTCTAGTATAATTTTTTTTTTTTTTTTTTAACTCAGTTGCATTTTCATTTTATGCATGAATAGTATATAAAAAATATATATAATAATCCCTATGATGATCCATATTTCTTATGCTTGCTATTTGCCCAAGAATAATGCCTTTGTCTTCCCTCTCATACTTTCTATAAACTTAGAAATTAATAAAAAGAAAAATATAGGGATATTTTTAGGAAATAAATTAAAAGCCTCATAAGTTAATATAGCAAAATATAGGGTTTTATCAAGAAAAAGCATTTGATTAGAAGGAATCTTTATTAATCATTTTATACACTTGGTTATTCTTATGAAAAATTCTTGAAAATATTTCTTTAAAATTGTACATGTTAAATTTCTAAATATTTATTCCCTTATTAGAAGCATCTATTTTGTTTTGCACCCTTGAATCACACCCCTTCATCAAAATCCCATCTTTCCATTTCCACTAAATCGAATCAAGGTTAAGCATTTTATCTTATTGCTAAAAGAGTGACTTAGTCACCAAATCTTAAAAGGCAAAAAGAAATTTATTACTTCCTAAGTAACTCGGGGCACGGCGTTATTGCGACGATGCTTCCTTGCCAAACGAGTAATATCCAAAGTATTCTTGATCTAAGTATTAGGAACATGGGGTTCGCACCACTATGCCTCCTACTTGAAAGGATCAAAATAACTAAGGCCTTTTACAAAAATATAACACGTACAAAAATAAGATAAAATTGTTAATACCTTGATGAGATTTTTCCACTATCATCATCCATTTTTTCGCCCTTGTGATTCAAAAATGCAATACAATCCTATGGAAATTTCTAGTTTGTGAATAAGTATTTATATTCCCTTTGTACATTTTAAAGTGATAGATTCATTCTTCCCAAAATCACTCTAAAAAGTGAAAGCTTCTCTTTAACCAAGTGTTTGACCTAAGATTTATCCTTCTAAGCATGCTTTTACTTGATCAAATTCTATTTATGCTATATTAGGTTATTGTCTTAAAAGTTATTTCTTTAAAATATCCCCTAAATGTTTCTTTTAATGAATTCTAAGGGTATACAAAATATGACTAAAAATAAAAGGCAAATATCCAAAAAAGGGGCAATCGGGGCTTGCTACTATTTTTCGAGGGATCATTCGGAATTTTTCCTTCTTTATTCCTCTTTTTATCCTAAACTTGCTTGGGGACAAGCAAGAGCTTAAGTGTGGGGGAGTTTGATAAGTGACTATTATATAGTCATTTATCCCTACTTTTTATATGCTTTTACACAGTTTAATTACCATTTTCATCTCATTTTAGATACATTTTAGTTCCTTTTTCATATTTATTAGATTTTACGCTTTTTTGTATGTTTCATACATTTTAGACATGTTTTGGAATCTTTTTATGATCAAAGAATGCCTAGACAAATTTTGATGCAAAGGCATGGCAGAGCAACAAACAAATCAAACTCACAAAACCAAAATCGGTGAGCACGGCCGTGCACCAAAAGGAGCGGCCGTGCACAAAGCCATTTTTGGGCAATTTTGGTCTCAAAGCTTAGAGTGGCCGTGTCTTGAAGGAAGAGTGGCCGTGTCCCTCGGAGCGGCCGTGCAAAGATATGGTGGAGCGGCCGTGCAAGATGTCAAAAATCAAATTCAAATTTGGCGCTAAGAGCACGGCCGTGCAACTTACTTGACTCGGCCGTGCAAATTGCACTGCAGATTTAAAGGCACCCTTTGGAGGCACCTTCTTGAAGAGATTCCTCCCCATTATAAATAAGACTCCTATACTCAGTCTAGGACACGAAATATATGTAAGATTTTCATCAGAAATCGCTAGAAATTAGACACAAACACTTATTGTATTGAATTCCAAAATCTTTGAGGATTGAAGTTCACATTCGTTCTTGAAGATCGCCTTGGAAAGAAAGCAATAAAAGCGAAGTATTATTCCAGCCATTCATCTTCTATTTTCACAATAAGTCTTTCTTACTCTATCCTTTATATTATTGTTTATTAATTTTACATGGCTAGTGAGTAATCCCCTTGTTCTTGGGGTTGGGAACTCAATACATAAATTGTTCATCTTGAAATTTGAAAGTCTTGTCCTTTAACTTCATCTAAAACAATTTCTTTATATCGATCTCTAAATGACTTACATTTTGGAGACGTCCAACTTGTATGATTCATCAATTGAGAGAAGGACCTAGCGGTGAATCTCGATTGACGGAACCATATAAAGAAACTAGGTTCCATTGATCACGAAAGTAGTTCAACGGCCTAGGGATGTTCCTTGAATGGAAAGTATGTTGACTCTTGTTCTTAATGGATTCTTACTAATTATGGTCAGCTAGAGATAAGCCGGAATGCCCGTTTGTGACAGGGCGGGAGTACCATAAACGGAAATCTCAAACAGTTAGGACATAATTAGTGAAGAATACAAACGCTATTGTCTTAACCCGAAGTAGTGTAGGCCTAACATACCATCCTTGATTTTTATGAAAACCTTTATTTTCAAAGACAACGACTATTTGATGAACAAATTATGTGTATGATTTCCAATCCCGAGAATGTTTTGTCGTATTAAGTTTCATTTAAAATATTTGTTGCATATGTTTCTTCCCATTTTCAAAAACCAATCTCAATCTCTCCCAATCTATTCTCTAAATCTAAAGACAAAAGCAAAATCCTAAGTAAACCCTGTCTCTGTGGGATCGACTCGTACTTGCACTCGCTATATTGCAATAGCCCGTGCACTTGCGGATATTAAACAGACGGTTAGGTTAAACCAACCGACAAACATCCGCATGCCAAGGGTTCTTCAATAATGTTCCATCTTGCTCGGCAAGTCGGTAGGTTCCTTCTCGGATGATCGAGGTAACCCGGAATGGGCCTTCCCAATTCGGGGATAACTTGTTCCGCTGAGCATTTCTGCCTGTGGCTTCGATCTTCCTGAGGACCCAATCTCCGACCGAGAAGGTTCTAGCGTTTATTCTCCGATCATGATGACCCTTCGCGAGTTGCTTGTAATTCACCATTCTTAACCGAGCTTCCATGCGCTCTTCTACCGTATCGAGGTCAAGCCCCCGAGCTTCGCATTTGTCTTTTCATCAAAGTGCAACACCGCATTGGTAGGGCCATTTCACCGGTGCCATTGCCTCGAGCCGTAGGTTAAAGCAAATGGCGTTTCTCCCGTCGGACCCGCACAGATGTCCCGATGCTCCACAGAGCGGGAGCTCTTCCACCATCTTCCTTTTTCTCTTCTAAGCTCCTTTTAAGGGAGTATAGAATTTTCTTATTCCGGCCTCTTGGCCGTTGCCTTGCGGATGAGCAACGAAGACATCCAGTGTTTAACATTCATCCTCTCGCAGTTCAGTAAACTTGGTAGCGAATGCGTCCCGTGATCGGAGACTATAACCCGGGGTAGCCCAAATCGCACGGATGAAGTCGTGTACAAAGCGATGGCTTTTTCTTCAGCAATCCCCGCAAGCGGCTTGGCTTCAATCCACTTTGTAAAGTAATCAACAGCCACAATCAAGAACTCGCAACCTCCGCGAGCTTTGGGAAAAGGACCAATGAGGTCAATTCCCCACATGTCGAAGGGCCAGGCTGCGACCACTGGTGTCTGCGGCACAGAAGGTAGTCTGGGCACATCAGCAAATCTTTGGCATTTGTCACACCTCCTGACGTAGGCCTCAGCATCCTTCCTAAGTGTAGGCCAGTAGTATCCGTGGAATATGACTCTGTCAGAGAGAGTGCGGGCTCCGGGGTGTCCTCCGCATACTCCCTCGTGTACCTCTGCTAATAAATTTTCAGTGATCTCAGGTCGTACGCATCTTAGCAAAGGTTTTGAGAAAGATCGCCGGTACGGACTCCGCGACCTTTGTATACCTAGCGGCTCTCTTTCGATTTTTAGGGCTAGGCTTTTGTCATTGGGCAAGGTCCCATGCTCGATGTAATCTTCGACCTCATCTATCCAACACCTCGTGGTTGCGATAATTGGCAAGACGGCTTCTCGTCTGCGAGGGGAATCCAAGAATTCCACTTGAACATCTCGGGCGGATCTTTTAGTTCCATGGAAGCCACTTTGGATAAATAGTCGGCCAGAGTGTTGCTTTCTCTATCGATCTGCTGAACCTCCCAGTAGTCGAACTCGGATAGTAGCTGTCTTGCGAGCTCACAGTATTTTATCAGTGTGGGGTGATTAGCCCCATATTCCCCCGAAATTTGCTTCACAACGAGCCGGGAGTCGGCGAAGACAACAATTTGTGTAGCTGTGAGTTCTCTTGCTAGTTGTAGACCATGCCACCTTGCCTCATACTCGGCCTGGTTGTTTGATGCGGGAACTTGAATCGAAAAACTTTCCAAAATTCAATTCCTTCGGGAAACCGGGATAGACCCACACCATGCCCGGCTGGCGACGGATCCATCTACGAACAAGCGCCGGTGGTGGATAGGCCGTGTTTCATGAGAGCTAGAGCGGATAGTCTTGGTCGGGGGGACTGTGGCGAGTCTTTCTCTAACTCGGCGAGGGTATATCCGAGACTCGTGAGTGAATGATGTCTCGGCTATGAAGTCGGCGAGTGCTTGTCCTTGACCGCCTTTCTCCGCTCGTAAGTGATGTCGGCGGAGAGCTCGGCCCACTTCATCATTCGGCGACATCGGGTTTGTGTAGCATTTTCCGAGAGGTAAGTCGAGTAGACGATCAAAGCATGGGCTTGGAAATAATGTGATAGTTTCCTCGCCATTACTATCAACGCTAGGACTACCTTCTCAACATTCAAGTATCGTGTCTCTACGTCGGAAGCGCGTGAGAGACGTAATACACGGCTTTTGAATAGAGCCCTCTTCTCTAATCAAAGCGCGGCGGCCGCCGCATCCGAGGCCGAGATATAAATATATAACTTTTCTCCGGGTACCGGGCTGGACAGCAAAGGCGGGCTGCCAAGGTATTGCTTCAGCTCAGCAAAAGCCTTGTCGCATTCTTGTCCCCAAGTAAACTTCTGGCTCCCTTTCAAAACTTTGAAAAAGGGGAGGCTCTTCTCGGCAGCTTTGGCTATGAATCTGCTCAAGGCGGTTATCCTGCCATTGAGCTGCTGCACGGCTTTGATATTTGTTGGGGCCTTCATGTCTAGCAATGCCTGGATCTTCCCCGGATTTGCCTCTATGCCTCGCTCATTCACCATGTATCCCAAGAATTTGCCCGCAGTGACCCCAAAGGCGCATTTTGCGGGATTCAGCTTCATGTTATTTTTTCTCAGGCTGGTGAAGGTTTCTTGGAGGTCTTCGACGTGATTTGCTTTCTTGGTCTTAATGACCATGTCGTCGATATAAGCCTCCACATTGCGTCCGGCGGGTCGCCGAACACTCGTTTACCATTCTCGGTATGTAGCCCCGCGTTCTTCGGCCCAAAGGGCATCATAACATAGCGATGAGCCCCCGCGGCTCGGAAGGGCGTAAGCTTCGATCCTCTAGCCACATTCGATCGGTGATACCCGAGTAGACATCAATGAAACTCGAATTTTGTGGCCGGCTATGGCATCCACAGCCGGTCTATTACGGGCGCGGGTACCGTCTTTGGGCAAGCTTTATTCAAGTCGGTGTAATCCACACATCCTCCATTTGCCGTTGGTCTTCTTTACCATGACGACATTTGCGATCCAAGTCGGGTAGAAAATCTCTTTTATAATCTTAGCCGGAGCGACTTGTCGACCTCTTCTTTGAGAGCTTGCTTCTCGGGAAAAAACCCGTGGTCGCTGTTGTATGGGGTGATTGCGGGGTCCACGCGAGCTTGTGAACGGAGACGTCTTCACTAATACCCTTCATGTCCTCAACCCTCCAAGCGAATACATCGGTGTTTCCTCGGAGGAATTGAATGATAGCTTGATGCTCTCCTTCGTCGATATCCGGACCAATTTTAATTTTTGGTCGGGAAAATCGGTTGATGATCACCTCGTCGAAGTCCTCGTGTGGTGGATGTCCGGGACGTCGCGATTGTCGGGTTTCGATCGTGATCACTCGCTCTTTCGGGCTCGGGCCCGCTTCATGCGAGCTAGGGTTGCTAGCCGCGCTAGGCTAATCTTTTGCCACGCCGGAAGTAGAAGTCGCGTTCTCGGGAACGCGAGCCGTTCAACTATTACGGGCTTTCTTCATTGGTGATGGTCGGGCTCGTTTGGCCGGGTTGTGGCGGACTTCCACGGCTTGAGCCTTTCCTCGGGATGTCGCCTCCTTTTCTTTACGTGTCTCTATCAAACGAGATAGAGTACTTTTGGTCATTCCTCATCATGCCGACCTTCCCGTTGGCGGCGAATTTGATTCTTTGATGAGGGCGAGACGACCATGCCGGAACAGTGCAGTGGAAGGCCTAAAATTGCATTGTAGGAGACGGGATGTCGAACGAGAAACTCTATTTTCTCCGTTACGAAGATGTCTCCTCTCCATTGTCACCTTCAGAGATGGTGCCTTTGGTTATCACTCGATGCCGGTAAAGCCTTCCAGCTGGATGTTGCTCGGGATGAGCTGCGAGTCCGTGAGCTTCATTTTTTGAAACAATCATAATACATGATGTTCGATTAGCCCCGTGTCGATGAGTACCCGCCTAACCATGTCTTGCTCTATCCCGAGATGCATTGTAAGCGGTGCACTTTAGCAGATCGGTGCTCGCCATCTCGTGGGGTAAAAACATATCCGACCTCATCCTTCACCGGGGTTGGGATACCACGTTATTGATTGTACATGGTATCGAAGTGGGTGATGCTCAAGTTGTTTTCGGGATG
This sequence comes from Platycodon grandiflorus, assembly GCA_016624345.1. NCBI lineage: Eukaryota > Viridiplantae > Streptophyta > Magnoliopsida > Asterales > Campanulaceae > Platycodon > Platycodon grandiflorus. The sequence goes on from CM028365.1 coordinate 7,272,602, forward strand.
GTCGATATCCCGAATTCTTCCTCTCAATATGCTCCCGACCATGCGGTGCCGACCTCCTTTCCGTTTCCTCTCTTTGTTCAAACCTCCGAGCTCTCCCGATCTATCGATCATTGAATGGCCTTTTTGGTGACGGCATTCTTCGGTGGAGTGTCCGTTCTCCTTATGATACTCGCACCTCAGGTTTGGGTTTCGAGGAAACTTGACCTCTCTCATAGGGTAGGGCTTTCCCAGCTTGTTCTCCTGTTGCAGAGCGGTCATGATGTGTTCGCGAGAAGCATTCGAGGAGTGTAGACTGTTTTGTCCTCTTTCTCCCTTTGTCATGTGCCTTACATGCGGTATTTGGCGCCGGCCCTCTTGTCCGGGTTTTTAGTCTCCTCGTTCTGCGCAGGCGCCGCAACTCCTTTGGCTTTTGCCCTATCTGCCAAGGTTTTCTCTGTTTTGGCCACGCCCTTGGCCAGTATGAACATTTCCGCGCTGGTGGCCGGATTCCGATTATTCAGCTCTGCCAACAACCTTTCCGACTGATGCCCACTTTCAAAGCAGACCACTATTGTTTCGTCGGGTACATTGGAGAGCTCGTCAGCCACGTTTTTGAACCGCTGGATGTAATCCGGCGGTCGTTTGGGCCCTGCTTTGTGTTCGCAAGGTCGGATTTATCCTTGGGAAGCTCTCCTGCTGAGGCATACTTCCTAAGGAATTTCTTCTTCAAGTCGCTCCAATCTGCCACCGACTCTTTGGGGAGCTCCCTGAACCACTTCAGCACCGTTGCGTCGAACGTGCTAATGAAGACCTTGCACCACATATCTTTCTGTGCGGTGCACACACCCATCTTGGCTTCGAAACCGGAGATGTGAGTCTCGGTATGCGTCTTTCCGTATATAGTTTTAATTCGGGAAGCCTCGGACGATAGTTGGGTGGTGTCCTCGGATCCTCCGCGAACGGACTTTCCGGTATGCGTGCGGGCGGGCCTAGCTTTCACCGAGGGCCTCCAGCCGCTCTTGGAGGGCCTTTAGACCTCTGTCCGGCGAGGCATCCGCTCGGGACTGTGTTGGCTCCTCCGTCGCGGCCGTCATTTTTCGATCGCTTATGGGATGAAGCGATCGAGCTCGGTGGCTTGGCGGGACGGCGGCGTCTTGACTTGCCCCTCGGGAACCTTTCCCGAGATTGGGCCTGCTTTGTAGGTGCTGTCCAGAGCTCGTCGGGCTGCTGAGCGTGCTCGGGATCCGAGCCGGTCTTGGGCGCTACCGGGGTCTTTCCTCTCTTCGGGGTAGTGAAGTCGGCTGTGCACACTTGCTTTAGGGGCCGGATGACCGAGTTCCCAATCGTTCGTGGCACTCTCGCGCAACTTGCTTGTGCACTTGCAGGAACTTGCACGGCCGATATCCACGATCGCGGCTGTGGGTCTAACGGCTTGTTCCTCTCCGGCTCGAGAGGCTTTCTTTTAATGTTCCGCCTTCAACCCTTTTGAGGAGCTCGAATTCTTTTCTCTCGAGCTCCACGATCCTCTACATGCGCCCGCTCGCGCGTAGATCTTCGGCTCGGCTTGATCCCTCTCTAGGCGTGTGGCCGGCCTCTTCACTCCGGTAATTCTAACCTCGTCATTACCGCAGTGTCTTCTCCATGAAGTATCATGGCGGTATCCCATCCGACGGGTTTTCTCGCGGCCTTTCCTTTGCTATTTCGCGACCTCTCCGCCGCCTTTTTCGCTATTACCCGCGCCACGTCCCGGGCTGTACTCCTGCCTCTTGAATTATTGGCGGGGTTTTCGGAGTCTTGGGAGCATGCCTGCGGCGGGTCAACGTGGTCGCGAGAATGTGATGATCTTGGGTCACCGGTTGAGCGGCGATGCGGCTGTTGCTTTGAGTTTGTCATTTCCAACCGTAGATTCGCTAGGTTGAGAAGATTTCAATCGAAGGTATCGAATAGTAAGAGTCCGACAACGGAACCAAGCGATCACGCCAAAATCGGTCTTGGTGATGCGTCGTGTCCACGTAGCGGCTAGTACGTGGTTAGGATGCCCGGCTCTCAATAGGCACAAGTTTAGGTGGGACTTGTCCTACGGTAGATACGAGATGATGAAAGAACACCGTTAGGGAGCTGGACGTTAGTCCAGCTAAAGCCCTCGGTGAGAGAATCGGTTTATGGTAAGTATAAAGGTCTCGGTGAGGATTCAGTGCTCGAGAGAGTACTTGCTCGAATTCTTTGGGAGTTTGTAGTTGTGTGTGTTAATTTGAACTTAGACCCTAAAGAAGGCTATCACCTTGTATTTATCTTGAAGTAAAGTCGGTTTGTAGCAAGTGGGCTGCCAGTGTCGGCTGGGATGAGCGCCATATCCCTATCTCTGACACCGCGGTATGCATTGATGTGGAAGTGACTGTTTTGATGCGAGGATAGAACTTCCTGTTTGTCCCATTGACCTTCTAGATGCGACTTTCCTTAATAGGCAAGTATTCTTTCGTCAATAGGATGCGGATGGTGGTCCGGGATGGCGGCGGTGGTGGGCATTGAATGCGGCGGCTTTCGTTGACTTTCTTTGTCTCAGGTGATTACCTCGGGCCTTTAATAGGACAGCTCGGGTGCGAGACCGCGAGCTCCTTAGGATCACGAGCGGGGAAAGATGTCCATACCTGGTTCCTCGGGTAAGTCGGAAGCGGGCGGAGAACCCGGGCTCCGGGTTGTAACTATGAGCTCGGGATGATGACTCAGCTATTCCGGGCTCCAGATCAGCTTGGCTACGTGTCCCCTCGATGCCACGTGGAGAGTAGATATTTCTGTATCTTCAATTAGCAAGAAAGTGAACTCAATATTTATTGTGCAATTATAATTGTAATCCAAAATCAACCTACGAGTTCCATAATATAAGAAGAAGATACTTTTCCATTGTAGATGATGCTTTTGAGATTATACTGTTAGAATTTTTTTGGTTACTCCATATTTAAAATACACTTATCATTACACTAATTATTAGATAGTACAAATTTTTTTGGGCCAGTAGCACCCTAAACTGTAGTATTATACCTAATGTTGTTAGGAATATGCCTGTAAATCAGCTGATATATATGTATGCATATTCCAACACAGTGATTTGCTTGTTCCCATTACAACGCATGTTTCACAAGTGGCTAAAAGGGCTGCGTCGGTTAGTGTGGCACTTGTTGAAACAATGCATAGGTCATTAGACTAGGAAGTCTTTGTACATATCCGAGTCTTTGTCCTACCGAATGATGACAAACCTTCATATGAATCAAGCTCTTCAATTTGCCGTTGATGTGACTATCGGCAGATGTCTCACTAGCGACATTTCCCTTCAGCTATGACTGCCTAAATAGCCATCTCTACATCAGCAGTTCTATATCGGCAGACTCTAGTATCCGCCAAAGCACTTCATCAGAACAACTGCAGAGAAGCTATTTATTCAAGAGGAACATCGTGACCATCGGTTTCTACACCGGTTCTATAATGGCAGATCTCGAATCGCCCAAATCCTCATCAAAACAACGTCGAGAAACTAAGATCACGAGATACATCGGTCGTTACTCAATGCACTTCAAGACAAAATAGATCCGTTACAAGATCGTCGACAAATCCAAGATACGCATCGATGTCTGCACCTTCACGTTTATCCAATAGACATTTCCTCTTCGAACAGTGTTCGCGGTCTTCAAAGCTTCATTTCCGAAAAGGCCAAGCACGGACGCACGTCAAAGCAATGAAACGTCCACATCAATCGTGCATCCAGGCTAAGCTCGACACGTCCAACTATGTCCGGCTGTGTCCCGATCATCTTCAAGATTCAAACCTAACTGAAGGTCTTTGCCCAACAAATCCAAAAATGTACTCTGCCTACATCACGAGATTCAGATCACCAACGGGCATAAACCTATTCAATACACCAACGGTCACATCTTCTTCTCCAGCTATATAAGTAGACTCTCATCCTCATTTCAAAAAGTGAGCACAAGAGAACAAGAGAGAGAGCACAAGCACTCTAACACACAAATTGTGTATGCTTATGCTTGAGAAAGGTTGTGGTATTGATCTTCATTTCTTCAATCCGAACCACTCCTTGAGTGAGAAATCACAAGTGTAAGAACAAACACTTTGTGAGAGAGAGAGAAGAAAATCAAAAGCCGAGAAGCTCGCGATCAACAACCTTGTTGTTGATTTGAGTTCTTCTTCCTTCGAAGAACTCGTCTCTTCGATGGCCTCAACTCCATCATTCAACAAAGAGACCAAGTATCTTACGATCGTTGAAGCCGGACCAAGCTTGAAGATGTCCGATGAAGAGCCGAACTTACATGTCCAGATTGCATTCATATCGGCACTTATACTACATTATAAGTCGTGCCGATTGTGCAATAAGGTGTCATCATTGTTGGTCGAGTGCTTAGCACTCAGTTGTTCAAATATATGCTATTTGAACAACTCCTAATATTCTCTTCTCACAACAAATATATCAAGTTGAAACTACAGGAAGATGTCTTAATAAATATTAAATACATCTTCTAATGTATTTTCGATATATTTGATTTCGCTTTCTTCATTTCTCCTTCTTTTTCCTAAGAAGATTGCTAGGTTAGAGATTCTAGGTTGATGTACTAAGCATGTTTGCCTTTGAGCAAACCTCTGAATTTTAATATAAAATATATAATTGTTACATTCGGCCTTGATTTCTCTTTCGTGTATAATTTGCTTTATCATGAGCAACTGTTTAAGGAAAGTAAATGATGCATCTAATACAGATTATAGTCAATGTCAAGCTCTCTTTCGATCAAATCTTTACGATTACTTTAATCTAAATTGTTGAACTTATGCTGTTTATTTTTCCGCCGCTCAAACTCATTTCCATCGCCTAAGTTCAACATACATCTTCCAACCGCATATTTCATATCTGCTGATCCTAGATGTCCATGATCTACATCTCGCGATCTAAGATGTCCGATCACTCTATCTTCGCCTAATCATTCAGTATGAGGAAGATGATCTATGTGTAGTAATCATTTCATCTACTTTTCAATCTAAATGTAAAATTTGGATGAAATTTTTATTACATCAAGTATAGGCTATTCACCCCCCCCTCTAGCCTATACACTGAGCAACCCTCGGACCTAACAAATGTAATACTATGAAAACACCCCGTAAGAAGAAAAAATAAAATTAGCAGGGGTTTGGGTTCCCAAATCCAAATCTGATAAAGAATCTTGTAAGGGTATTTTGGTCTAACGGTTAATTATCCAACCTTATATATATATATATTGCAACCAACGACCCTTAGGGGACCATCACGCTAGCTACTTCATTGATCCTCCAGATTCGTTCTTGTAAGGTTTCTCCAGTACTTATTCTCCGTTTGCGCTTTTTCTGTAATATACCTAAAATTTTCATAATTTTATAATTATAATATTATAAGTCAGAAATATTGCATTACACTTTTGGGTCAAACTTTAATTTATTTTGGACCTAGTTTATTGGGTACTAAATTAATTTTGGTTTATTTTGAATTTGGGCTTAGCCCACTAGTTAAGCCTTTAAGATATGGTATTAATAATAATAATAATAATAATAATAATAATAGTAATAATAATAATCTTAATAACCTTAAATTTTGTAATGATGAATAAGTCGAAAAGAGTGGCAGTTTTGTTGCCCTTACGTTGGATTAGAGAGAGAGAACGTGAACAGCTAAGTAAAGTCAAGTTAACGGTGGTCTACCGGTAGGAAGGTGGAGAGGTCAGGCAATTGGTATAAAAGAGAACCTCGTCTCTTCTCAGCCGGGTTCTGTTCAAATCAAATAGAGAGAGAGAGTGGGCCCTATTAAACGGGCCCAAGCTCGAATAAGTCACTGCTCGCAATTCAACTAAACCAAACCAAATTTACAATACATTAAAATTAATTCTTAAGGAAAGTGTGCAGCGGAACGATAACCCAAGTGTTACAATCATAAAATCCAAACCCAAAATAATTTGTCTCGCAGGACTAACTTAAATTATTCAAACATCAAAATTTAAATTAGTCTAGTTATAAAGAACTCAATAAAATATCTTCCAACTTATCCTTGCATGCGTGTCTCAACGTAAAAACCTTAACGTCTCACTTGTGACCTGAGGAGAAGAATAAAGTGAAGGGTGAGCGAACAATGCTCAGTAAGTTCAGTCGCCGCCCCTCCGGTTTCTAAGGAAGGGTGGACGCACAAGGAGAATATTCGAAAGTGAAACAATGTTATAAAAGGTAGTTTGCAGTTCATGTGATACTTTATAACGAAAACGAAATAGTGCGAACGGACTAGTGTTTCACAATGAGAATTCAAAGAAAAGAAATATGCAAAGTACGAAGTCGAGTAACCCAATCGTCACCAACCGTCCCATACCGGCTAGTCACGACGGATTACTTACAGATGTCATGATCACGTAGGTGGTCCATTGACCAATCACATAAATGCCCCCGAAGGGTGCCAAAATTTTACCCCAAGGGTAACTAATAAAGGTAAGTCATGACTACCGCACCAAGGCCAAGTGGTGCAAAAATATAAGGTCCACTTTATACTCAGTACGTGGCGGGTTGTTCGTAATCACGAACTAAAAAGTTCACTCTATACCCAGTGACGAATTTTTCAACTAGTGATCATAACGGAGTTCAAAATAAAACAGTATTATCAAACGATACATTTCGAAGTATAAGCATTTCATCAAATACCAAAGATATGACACGAGGTTTGAAGAATATAATACAACGAAATGCGAAACGACGGAGTCAAAGCAAATTTCGACACGAGGTCGGGCATGGTAATCAAAACGATAATTTTAAAAAAATAAACGAATAACCTAACGTCGAAAGAATATATTCGCAAAATAACTTAAAAGAAGCGAAATTCCTTACCTTAATAACGCAGCTGAACAATTAATTCGTACACAAAAAATAGTTGTTACCCGTACTTGCCCAAATCTAAAAATCAAAAACAAAACTAAATTATATATACACATATATAACTTAAAGTCTACATCTAATTTATAGCTAAATACTACTATACTTAATTATTCTCTTTTATAACAATAAAAATATACAATATTGTTTATTAATAGATAAAACCCCAACCATACCAATATACCACCTTTACTTACCAAACCACTTTTCCACCTATGCCCGTTAACCAAGGAAAAGAAACAATTTCAATTCACCACATACAGACAACAACAATTCCTAACTCACTTTTCTGAAATTTCAAACCTGAGGGGTTTATTCATCATTTCTGTAACTTAAGGACTATTCTGAATATTGAGAAACTACAAATCCAAGTCTGAAAATATAGGGGGGTAATCTGTAGTTTTCTTCTCCTTCTTCCCCAAACCAACTCTGTTCTGCGATCTTCCTTCTCTGTTCCACAATTCCTTCCCTTTTTTTTTCTTTTTCTCTCTTCTCTTCTTTTGTTTTGTTCCCCCACCTTCTCTTCTTTTCCTTCCTCACTAAACTTCACTCCTGTTCTGAGACCTCTTCCCCCATCTCTTTTAGTTCTCTCTTTTTGTTTTGTTTTTTTTTTTTCTTTTCTACATGCGGCCGGCTCCCACCTTCAAAGGTGAAACCTCACCTTCTGGCCTGACTCTCTCTCTCACTTGGCTCCCTCTTTTCTTTTCCATACCAATTTATATATTCCAGCCACAAGCACACACACACACCCAACCCAAATACACACGCACACACTCAACCCACATATATATACACATACATTCATCCTTCGCTGGAAACAGAGTAAAGATCTAATTTTTATACACAGACTACCAACGAAAAAATCAAACAACAACAACCACATAATTATCAACTTCGATTCTCCGTCTCTTACAGTACCGAAACTCACAATTTAAGCTTGCATTATAGAGAGTAAAATAACGACATTAATACTCTAATCGGAGAAAGAAAAACAAGACTTACCTTAATTTGTTCCTTCACAACGCTTGCCGCCCGATCAACTCCTTGTGCCGTCACACACACCCTCTCAAGTTTTCTTAATCTTCCTCTCTCTCTACCTCTCTAGTTAAACAGGGAGTATGTTTTCAAACTGGGTTTCTAACGAATTCGGCACAAACGATAAGTAGTAATCTCTCCTCCGAAATTCAAAAATCGAATCCCTCATCTCTCCAATGCCGTACCCTCTCCCAGGCGCACGATGCGTTCGACCACCACACTCCTTCACGTCTCTCCCTCATTATTATTATCTGTTATTATTACAAATATTACTTTTATTATTATTATTATTAATATTATTATTATTACTATTAAACTTAATTTCCTGAGCTAAGACCATGGGCTAATTTACGGACCAAACCTAACGTAATAATATCAAAATGTATCGGATCAAATTTATAATTTATATTTTATTATAAAAAGATAATCAGCCCAATTAATCGATATAATCATCCCAAAATAATTTACAATATTGATTTATGCAATTTTAATATTATTAACGAAAATTTGGGGTATTACAAAAGAGCTGCTGTGACTTCTCTGAGGGTTGAAGTGTTCGGGCGTTTGCGAATCAGCTTGGCTAGTTGCTGGGCGCGTGCGGAGTAGAGGGGAATTATAGCAATTCAATTTTGGAGGTAAACTTTTGAGATCTCTTAGTATACTTGTGAATATAAATATGGATATACATAGAATTTTGTTATTGAAGTTTCAAAAGAAAATAATAAGGGGATTGGGATGGGCCGGAGACGGCCGTGAACAAGGGGGGTTTTGGAGGGGAATTGTCTGGGCGTTCAGAGAGGAAGTCGTAGACAAAAAAAAAAAAAAAAGAGAGAGAGAGAATACTGGTGTGTACGCCAGTGGAGCTGAGAAAGAAATGTAGGAAAGAAGAGGAGGAAAGAAAGAAAAAAAAATAGAAAAGGGACAGAGGGAGTGGGGGCACGGCAGAAGAGAGAGGGAAAGAGAGGAGGCGGTGAGTGTGTGTCTGTGGATGTGTGACCTGTGCATGTGTGTGAATTGTGAGAGTTTTGTTTTCTTTAGTATAATAATTAAATAGTCTACTATGTAATTTTAAAATAACCTATTAAATGTATTTTAGGAATTGTATTTTATTTGGTGCAAATATAGTTGGGTAATATGTATTTATGTTTTGAATTTAGGTTCCGACGAAGGTATGTAACGTCTCTAATTCACGTACGTGTTAGTTTCGCTTTGTTAATATCAGGTAAGGGATTATACATCTTTTAAGTATTTAAATTTTATTTTCATTAGATAGGCTTCCGCTGTATTCTTGTTGATAAACGTTATTGTATACGCTATACGCAACTCTTGTGTCGGTAATTGTTTTGAACTCCGTCGCACCGTTTCTTTCTCAAATCATATTACGATTTATCGTTAATCCTACATACGAATCTTTGTCTTATGAGAAATATATTTTTGTGAAAACCATTCAATTGTGATATATCTCAACTTCGAATCTATGATGTACTTTATTGAAAATCTTACTATGATCACTAAGTCAAACAACCTGTCACAGGGGTACTACGGTACAACGAGATACGAATTGTTACGAATTGATATGAATTGTTACGAATACTTTACATCACCTGGCCCGTGGTGCGATTATCCGGATATACCCTTTTGTTTACACAAATTTGTGAATTATCAAAACTTTTTGAAGTATTTGGTTTATTAAGGTCTTAGGACCACTTATGTGATCGTAGTGTCCGCGAGTTAGACGCTATCTCCAACTCGTATGGGACGGTTGGCGGTAGCTGTACCTCTCGTAGTCATTTTGCAGTCTTTAGCTTTCATTTGGAATTCATGTTTGCTCATATGATATTGTGAGTATCCGCGAGTTGGCCGTTGCTTCTAACCGGTATGAGACGGTTGGCGGTCGCTGGACCTCTCGCTATGTTTTTGTATCTCTTGTCTTTCATTTGATATGCCGTATTGATATCTGTTATATTGCTTTTGACATTTGCTTCCTTGATCAAAAATTATTTCATGTTACGGATGATAGAGAGTCATCCCTTTTGTTATTTGATCGATAAACTATTTTGATTAATTGTTTTCTCTTCGAGTCAACTCCTCCTTAGAAACCGGAGGGGTTGTATATGAACTTGCTGAGCATTATTCGCTCACCCTTTATTCCTACTCTTTTCTTTCAGGACATAAATAGGTATGTGAATGACCCGTTGAGCACGAATGGACTTCAGTGGGGGCAGTCATTAAATAAATGTTCTGTTAAATTTTTATTTCGATTTTTTTTTTCAGATTTGTAATGACTCGGGATTCGTAGTACTTCATTTAAGAAGATTGATTTTGTTCATATGGTTGTTAGAATGATTAAATTCAATGGTTTTAATTACTATATATTGGGAATAGTATTAATTAGTGTTAATTGAACGGTGACGTGGCCAAACCGTGGGACCAGGAAGTTGGTACCAAGTTTGGGGTGTTACATTTTCGAGCAATGGATGGTGCGAAATCGGCTAAGAAAACTACACTCTGTAGAAGTATAGTAGATGAAATATTTGACATGATCAAGTCCACCATTGAAGTCGCTGCTTCAAAATATCCTGACGAGTTCTTAAAGAGAAAGTCCAAAATTGCAGACCTGCTATTCATAAACCAGATGAACAAAAAGATTTTCTCGACCAAAGGTCAAAAAAATATACCAGCTGTTAACGATAACAGTAATGTTGAAGAACCCGCGCAAAAGAAGCGGCATATCATAAAGTTGAAGGAGCTGGAGGGAGAAACCGAAGGTTGTGATAAACAAGCTACATGGTTTGGTAAAAGTTCTAGTGTACCGGTTGCGACTCGAAAAGAGCAGAAGGGGAAGGAGATGCACCACGGAAGTTTGAAATTTGAAGCTTCTAAGAGAAAGATAGAGGAGAGATATATGCAAGCAAAGGAGGCAAGGAGGAAGGTTCAGGTGTTGGAGATGTGTGATCTTCCTCGGCAAGATTTTTTCGGCAAGAAGGTTCAGACAAGGCCCGGCACTCTTCGCACTTGGTTTTAAATTTGTACTCCCATTTGATCTCATTGAATTAATGGCAAATCTTGTTGATTTTTGAAAAAGATAAGGGCTTCTGTCAAGGCCTATAATACTTTCAATTTATAGCTTTAAATTTGTTTTAAATGCTTTGTAACTATCAATGAGCTATAATTCAACTCATACTGCTCACTTCTGAAATTGAATATTCAAATTTTAATAGAAACAACACCATAATACTTAAAAAGGTCACCCTAATAGTTAAAAAATAACTTACATAAGAGGGCGGTCAAATTCGATTACTTTTTGGCCGGGCCTATCATCCGTCAACGCATAACTCAACATGCTTTTGCATTGGCTTGGCCCGCAGTATGCTTCTATCAAGACTAAAAGCAAAGGAGTCAATTGCGCAAACTTCCTCCACTCGGGTGAAAGAAGATTCTCTTCAAATATGAAAAAATTTAAATGTAAATTTGACACGTGTGTGTATATATATATATATATAATTTTTTTAAATCATAAAATAGGTAATTTATTTTATAATTTTTAAAAAATATACGTCAAACTTTTTTTGAAAGATATCTTTTTTGACTAAAAAAAATTGAACAGATTAACAATAATTAAGAAACGAAGGGAGTTATAAGTTATAAACGCATCCAAAAAATCAAATCAACCAGGACTTAGTAGATTAAGTCCAAGGCTAAAACAAGACAAAATAACATTTGACTCCCACATTCTCAATGCAACTTAATACTGTAGGATTTGGATTGACAAATATAGAACAAAATTGGGTCCACATTTTGGCATCATGTTTCCATTATTTCCATTCTCTCTCTCTCTCTCTCCACATTTTGACATTTTTTTTTTTGGTCCTTAAGGGGTGGCTCAGTGGTAGAGCTGGGGCTTTACAGAGTGTGAGGTCTCAGGTTCAATCCCTTCCTACGCCCCCTTAGGACATAAAAAAAAAAAAAAATTGTATAAAAAAAAATGACATTTTTGGCTTGCCACTTAAAAAAGGTAACATGTGAAAAAATTGCCAATTCTTTGATTGAGAGAATAAGGAAAACAAAAATCAAAATAAAATTTTAAAAAAAGCCAAAGATCTAAAAATACGTGTATTCTCATTTATTGTTATTTAACATATACTCCCTCCGTTTCAGGCAAATAGTCCACTATACTATTTTAGGATGTTCCACCCAAAGAGTTCACTTTAAAAAATTATGCATACGATCTCCATAAAACGTTTAACTTTACCCCTCACATGTGGTACAAATATATTAACTATGCTAAAATATTTTTGTAATTATGATCAACTTTAAGACTACTTATATATCCCTTAATTATTAGACTTTTCAAACGTTGACTCTTTTGGTGGAACGGAGGGAGTATTATCTTTGTCCCAAAATAATTGTTGTTTTAGTAAAGTTTTTTTATTCCAAAATAAGTGTCGTTATAATAATTTAAGAAACATTTGCTCATATTTTACCAAAAACTGCACTTATTTACTACTTTCATTAAATCTAGGGTTGATAAGAGAAAAGAAAAAAAATACTCATGCAACTTATCTACAATAAATGAACTTAAATAAGGGTTGATTAGTTTTATATAAGTTTTTTTAATCTATGTACAAATTGTTAAAACAACATTTATTTTAGGACGGGGGTAATACTATACTATTATCTTCGGCTTAAAAGGAGTGCCCCTCTTAATAAAGTAGATAACAAAGATTTACAAAAGGAAACACTTCATATGACGAAGAGGACACTCAGGGCGGGAGGGAATAATGATTTGGAGAGGAGGGAAGGTGATAATCTTGCCTATAAAATTAAGGGTTAATGACATTACAAGTCCCTTGACTATGACCGATTCTATCAGTAGTCCTTTAAGAAAAAATTTCAAATTTTAGTCCCTTGACTATGAAAATTAGACACGGTTGGTTCTTTTGTTGGATGTCGTTAGTATTTTTCCATTAAGCCCGTTATGTGCCCATCACGTGCCTTTGGTTAAGGGTATTTATGGAATTTCATGAGGGTATATGAGGGTATTATTATAATTAGCTAATTAAATATAATCTCTCTCCTATTTCCTCTCTAATAATTTCCTTCTCTCTTATCATCACAACCCTCCACCCCCATCCTCCACCACTTCAACACCTCCAGTTCCATTCTCCACAACCACCTTCATTCTTCACCACCATATCTCCACCATTCAACCCTCACAAAAATCAAGAAGTCATCCCCACCAATTTTTATAAATGCAATTTTAGTTTATCAAGTTTAAAAGCAGCTCCACAAATCCACCCCCTCTTCTCCCCACACTCTTTCCCCCTCTCTCACGACAACCTACACCAGTAATCTCCATCAAATCCGACCATCTCTCTCCTCTGTGGGCTCAAATCTCTCACATCTCCAGCCGATGTGTCCTTCTCCAGCTCGACCTCCTTTATTCCAGGCAGCGCAACAGTCATTCGTCCCCCCTCTCTTTCTCAACGCCGGCGACCTCCATCCTTGAGACGTCTACCGCCAACCTCCCACATGCTGCCATCCTCAGCAGCAACAGCAACAGCACCGGCACTCATCCATCTCTGATTCGTTGTCCCGTCTCCTTCGCCGTAACCAACCTCTCGCTACTGCCACCCCTTCCTCCATCTGGCTTCCAGTGTGGCCAAATGTTTTCCTCCGGCGATCTCCAGCTCTCTCTCATGTCCCTATGTCTGAATTAGGGCTTTCCCCCTCTATTTTTTTTTTAAGGTTTGCAAACAGAGAGAATGAGTCATTAAACCCTCTCCCCCTGAAAAAGTCGACAGTTGAAGGCTCTTCCGATCAAACCCATCTCAGAAATTGGCTGGAGGAAAATACCTAGAACACATATCTCCAATTGGGTTAGGAAGCGGAGAAGGTTGCAAGAGCTCCATCTATTAGGCTTTGTGGCTCGAAACCCGTCTGACCACTAACCACTGTTCAAGATTTTTGTTCTTCTTTCTTTCTGTTTGGTGTTTAATTACTGCGATTGGGTGTTTTTTAGTCTTCTAAGACTGAAATACATTACTGGAAGTAGGTTTATTCTGCAATTGGGTGTTTTTCTTTCTTTATGTTTGGTGTTTGATTTGGTGTTTATTGTAAAAAGCATTACTGGAAGTGGGTTGATTCTGATTACATGTGTGTGTGTGTGTGTGTGTAAGAGAGAGAGATGTAGAGAGAGGGAGGGGGAGAGAGGATAGACGTCAGCTGTAGTTTGGGCCTTGACAGAGGGAGGGGGTTTGCTGGGTTCGGTGTTGAGGGAGAGAGAGAGTAGGGGAAAGAAGAACATGAGATGAAATTCCTTTTTAGCCCTTAATCAAATGCACGTGAGAGGCAGATGGGACACTTAATGAAATTTTCTTAACGGCATCCAACAAAAGGACCAACCGTGTCTAATTTTCATAGTCAATGGACTAAAATTTTAAAAAAAAATTCTTAAAGAACTACTAGTAGAATCGGTTATAGTCGTGGGACTTGTAGTGTCATTAACCCTAAAATTAATAACTCTTCTACAACTGCTATATGTATGTGTAAACTCATGAGTCTTACTAGCTAGATTGAAATTCAAGAAAGACTAGCATAAATTGTTTAACAAATTAAATACAGCTCTACCAAATTCCAAACATCATTTAAGTATCCATAAGTTTTTTTTTTTACGAAAAAAATATGACTTTTTACTATTAAATTTTTTTAAAAAATTTTTTAATTGCACCATGTTATAATTTTGAACTCCTTTCGATCGGCCAAATTAAGAAGCTAGAAGCAATGAAGCACAAGCCATCTCCAAGCTGTTATTTGGGCGGTTCACAAAGGTATAAAGGATATATTGAGCAAATAATAATAGAGAGGTGCTAAATGACACCCTCCCTTTATGCTAAATGACACCCCCCCTCTGGAAAGTGACTCTTTTGCCCCTCACTTTCAACTTAAATAAACGCAAAAAGCCCCATGTACTTTAAAAAAAAAAAAAACTGAAAAAATTGAAGAACCGCCCAGACTAGGTGGTCTTATACTAACGGATCCGTTAAAAAAAAAATCAATTTAACCCCTTAAATTCAGAATTCCGTTAAAAATTTAACGAAATCGTTAAATTTTTAACGGCATAATAGGAGGACCGCCCCTCCCTAGGGGTTTAATGCAATTACACCGCCCACTCCTGGGGGTTTAAAATGTTTAAACCGCCCACCCTTGGGGGTTTGAATTTTTTTTTTCAGTTTATATAATTATTAATATATACATAATTTTATATAATTATTAAAAAATAATTATTAATATAAAATTTTAGTTTATATATATATAATTTTCTATAATTATTAATATATATAATTTTATATAATTATTAATATATAATTTTATATAATTATTAATATATAATTTTATTTTATAATTTTAATTTTAAAATTAATATTATTGTTGATTTAATTAGTAATATATTTATAAACTAAAATTTGCACAAATTAATATATAATTTTAGTTTAATATATAATTTTACATAATTTAAAATCGTTTAATAAATATATAATTTCAAATGATGTAATTTTATTTT